>CM002481.1:2896847-2931776 GCA_000325765.3 Leersia perrieri
GCGACGACGCGCGCCGCCGCCGACGAGTCGTCCACGATGGAATTCGACCTCCCCGGCGACGAGAGGAAGAACCGCCTCGACGCGATCGCCGACGACAGCGGCCCGGAGTCGTCGACGGCGACGCCGGCGGAGGAAGATTCGAGCTTGCCGCTGCGGAGGGGGGAGGAGGAGGAGGAGCACGGCGAGGTGTCGTCCGTCGACGTCGACGGGGCCTCGTCGGAATGCGCCATCGGCGGCGGCGGCGAGCCCGTCGGCCGCCGGAGCCGGGAGAAGCAGCCCAGCATCGCGGCTACTAATTAACTAGGCAGCTTCTTCTCCTTTCAAAAAAAAATCTTTTTTTCTCCTTTCAAAATAACTAGGCAGCTTCAGCTAGCTAGCTAAGAACGGAAACGAAATCACACGGTGACACTGTGAGCTGTGAGCTGTGAGGAGTTTATATAGGAAGCAATTGTAGTTGCAGGTGAGGGGGGGTTCACTGACCTGTTGTTGCTAGTTAAGTAGTGCTGCGATCTGACTAGGCAGCGCATGCATGGTTTGTTTGGACAAGAAAGATGATTACTTTACTCCTGAGAGTGAGTGGCTGAGTCCTACCTATACTTAACAAACTTAACAACACGTGGACGATGGATTAGGCTCCCCTAACGTGCAATATGGACCCATAGATGATGGGTCCATATGTCATTGACCACTATCCCTTGATTTTATATTAGGGGATTTCATTCCGCGGATGATGATCAGTAGCATCAAGAGCTCCTTAGTTTCTCCATTTATAAAGAAAAGATAAATTAGCAGAAAATAGTATCACTTCCATGCATTCTGTCTGATATACTAGTTAAATCAAATATTATGGATATGTTTGGTCGAGTATACTGATGGTAAATGTATGTGTTGCTAGCGAACACTTTTGAAAAGTTCGTCTATAATATTTATGTGTAAACTTGTATATAAATGAAACGTTTTCAAAACTTTTATATAAAGAAAACTCTCGTCTCGAAACTTTTTATCTAAAACTTTCACATGGATTTTTTGTGCTTGGAATATAATGCACTAATTATCAATCCCCATGTTTAGTTTATTGTCACTGTTAATCCTACCAAATTTCGGCAAGGCAATACATCGTCAAGCAAACTCTAACTATTGCTACTTTATTAAGATTTTGCAGAAGTCTTTACTCTTGAAATAATATTAAAATATGGCAGAATTTTAAAATAGCACACATCCAAAATTACATTTTAATGTAATTTGGCAACAGCAAAATGCACCAATTTTTGATAGGATTGATTTGGGGGAACAAATCAAGCAAAACATTGATCTATTTTCTCCCTCTTCCCTTATGCATCCTTGATCAAATCAAGGACTCCAGACACCCAATACATGTACAGTGTTTTGTACTTGGTCAGCTACCCATGCACAGAAATTTACCTGCAAATATTGAGAGTCGTAGTACTGTTCAACCACCGCATTTGCTTCGCAGTACATCTGCTTCGCTATCTACTGGTCCTAACTGCCGCAAGACTTCGCCATGCTCTTTGTCGCCGTACGTACAGCTAAGCTAGCTCGTAAGTACGCCCGCGTACGTACGTACATGCATACGTGTATTATACGGATCATGCTGCATGGTTGATTTTACCCAAGCATGTGTGATCGATGGGTACAATCGTACGGGCATGACGTGTGTGAGAGAGACGGAGACTACATATTAACGTGTCACATGTCCATGTACGTGACCTGGTTAGGCCCATTTTGATTTAAAGGTTTAAAGGATTTGTAAAGAGGTTTTATAGGACTTTAATCCAATAAGAAAATTTTCCGTGTGACCTTTAAAGGGTGAAAAATTCTAAATCCTATGAAATTAATATGGAATGGTTAAATACATACACCTTTGGAGAAAATTTAGTACAAGATTTCCAATCTCTTGGAAAATTTTCTACGGGTACATCTCTCTTCTATTTTTTGTGTTTTTCCTACATATCAAATAGCCATATATGTGTTTTTCCCCTGTTTTGTAGTTCGGAGTATCTATGTTTTTCTATTTTTTCGTTTTCACAGTCCAGTACACCTTTAATACGTACGTATGTGTGTCAGTGTGGTTGTACTGTGTCATTTGTGTGTGCGTGACTCACATGACCTTGCTCGGCACTACTGCAGTACGTAGTGTATCATGTTCAGATCGATCGATGCAACGACCCATTCAAGAATTAATGAATTGAAGTGTATGCACACACATACGAGACTGTATGTCGTGTATACATGCACGGCAGGTAGCAGCTACCACGTATAAATGTCAACTAAAATGTGTACTGAATTGATTGCAGTACACTGTAGTACCGTATATCTGGCTGATGTATCACCTGGCCCCTACCGACAGATTTAATACGCTAGCTAGCTGCCACCGGCAGCATGTATGAATTTTTTTGATTCGTTTTCATTTTTGTATAGCGTCGATCTTAAGCTGGGGTTGCAGTACAATGTTGTCTCAGAACTGAGATCAAATTTAAGGAGCTCACTGTCACTGATACACTCGACCTACGTACGGGGGCTGTTAACGAGATCGAACAAGCTAAGCTGTCTAGGCTCGAACTCAATAAAAGAATCTCGATTTGATCTCAAGTCGAGCCTATTTACCTTTGAGCTTCAGTAAGAGTCAGCACGAACTTGCTGAGTATTTTTTTCCCGTAAGAAAGAAAAGACTCAGCACGAACTTGGTTAGATCTTTGAGCTCGACTCAAGTACATGGTAATGTATGATTAGATGATATTTCCTTGATAAAAATAATCAAGTTTAAGCTAGTCATTTTAAAGAACAATACAAAAAATAATTTAAATATTAATATACAATGCAAAAACATAGTAGTTTATCACATGAATATTCAATAATTTGAATGCAATCCCTTAGCCCATCAAATAAAGAAAAAAAATACACGCATAGTCAGACATGCTAGAAGATCAAGGCTAACGAAGAGCTCGAGTCAAGAACCAAGCTCAAGTAACTTCTGAGCCTCGGACTTTTTTATAACTCTATATGAAAATCTTTATCTGTAAAGACTTTTGTCGACACGTGCATCTGTCTTGTGATGGCTCCAGTCATCTATAAAAATACTTATCAATATATTTCTATTTTTTGTTGCATATGTGTTAGTAATTCTGTTCCCAACAACATATGCCATGTATTTCCGGCAGAAAACCCCAAAAGAAATAGAAAGTTAGGAAGTTTGTAATGGACGGCTGTGCGTGTACTACAAATGTGTGTGTTCATCTACGCACTATACGAGAGTAGCTACCTGAAAAGGTTTCTTGTTGCAATCAAAGAGTTGGCATACGCAGCTGTAGCTGTGTACGTATAACTACGTATGAGCTACTGAACCGTCTCCGTGGACACTACACGTGATCTTCTTTCTACCTTTCGATCGCTCACACATCTCAATCTCCGTCGCTCACCGGTTGATGATCTCCAATTAATTAACGACCTCCCTATATGATCTCGATGCAACAGTACAGAGCCTCCGATTAGTTAGGTACACAACTGCTCACGCAGGCGTATATATGTAACTATAATTATGTACATGCACTTACAAATGTAGATATATACTTTTTGCATATGGAAATTGCTTTCACGGTGTAGAAATTAAAGTATGCGCATCGAGCCGTAGACTAGCAGTAGAGAGCTGAGAGCTCTTTCCCCTCCATCAATCTGAATATATGTAGGATTACTACAAATGGTACACTACGTGACAAGTATATGTGACACACGGAGACAAGATGTAGTTAATTAATACATATACTAATACAGCCCTAGAAAAGATGATTATGACTTGTTCGGACATCAGACATCAAACCATCTAGCTGAATAGCATGGCTGCATGGGGGCAACCACTCGCTCAGAAACCGGCCAGTGAACTGATCAAAGCAAAGTAAGGCGCAATTAGTGCAAAATTGATCGGTGGAAATTGATCTCGCAATGAGATCACGCACGCTGGCTTCCTGCAGGCACAGAAGCATGCCATTAGCTTTTAGCGTGGCAATGCATGGTGTACCACCTCACTCTGTAAAAGCAGTAGTACTCGTCAGTCTTGCCCTGTTTCATGTGTCGCGCTTCAGTTTCAGAAGCTCACTGTTTAATTAACCTGTGGACGGCAAGACTGCCAAAAAAACATCAACGGAAATACATCAGTCTTGCCCATGTTTTAGGCTCATCTAGATTAGATTTAGTTTGTAACACGTGGTGTGGTGGTGTTTTTCTTTCAAACTATAGTCTTTTAGGTTATGGTTTCTGTATTTTTTTTTCTTCTATATCAATATATAAAATCTGCAAGTTTTAGTGTGGCCCATTAAAAAAATCGCAAGTTGTCAAATCACTTCAAAACGCAGATTTTTTTTTTACAGGGGATGACAATCAATGGCGAATACACATATAGAGCCACAAAGAGGAGAAAATATAGAGCCCTTTTGATGATCTCTTCTCCGTACGTCGATGTGGGCAGTGGTCACTGCGCGTATGCCTGCTTGCCCAGTTGCATCGATCTCGTCTCGGCACAAATCCATCGGCCGATCGATATATCGAGCGCGCGGGCGGCGGCGACGTCAGAGCGCGGACGGACCAACAGACATGATCCGGGCGTCGTGCTTGCCCCTTGTCGATCGCCGCCATAAATTTCCCTGGCGACTGCCCGGCGAGCAGTGCGGATGATCACGCCTGTCGTCGTCGCGCGACCGCGGCGACGACGCGATCATGCCACCCTTCACGCCGTGCAGCGAAAGTGCACAAACAACTCAGGTAAAGGCCACGCAAAACGGAAACATATCATTAGCGTAGGATTAATCAAGTACGCAGTACTCCCTCCTATAGATGACCAAATGAGCCGTCCCGCACGGCATGGCCCATGATTTATCGGGCTGGCACAACCCGATAGGCTGACCGTCCCGTGCCGAGCTGGCCTAGCTGCGGTAAGCGAGGCCCATACATGGCCCATGACACGGTAGGCCATGCCATGCCGGCCTGTCGATGCGTGTGCTCGCCACGCAGGGATCCCGATGACCCCTTTTTTCGGAACATGGGTGCGGTGTACCAAGGCCTAAGTTAAGGGGAAGAAGAAGGTGAACATGAAGAAAAAACCTGCTAAACACACAAGACACCGGGATTTATATAGGTTCGAGCCTACTCCTGTTCTGGTTGTTGATATGGTGGGTGAAGGATTATAAGATTTGGTATGGTGATTTTTCTGTGCTACAATCATAGTATGTCTGACTCTTCTCCCAATCTCTTTTCTTCTACTTGGAAGGAGTTCTCTCCTGGGAGGGGCTAGAGCTGATGACTGAGGCGTGTGGCAGTATGAGCTAGACTTGTGATTTTCTCGGCGAGAACCAACCTCCTCTACAAGGGACCTGGATCCCCTTTTATAGTGCAAGGTGACACCATAGTAGTCCTGGATTTTCCAACTCTACTGCTAACATCGTGGGAGCAGCTCCTGTTTTGTCTTGTCAGGGGTCATGTCTCTTTTCTGCTCATGTCGCCACGTTGCGATAGTTGGTGAAGAAAACAGGCAGCGTGGCCTCCATGCTGCTGATGAGGTGTATGGTCAACCTACCTAACCTCCAGTAGGGCCTACCTGTCAGCAGGCCACCAACTGGGCCAGGGGTGACACCATACACCAAACTCCCACTGCCTCTCTCCCACGCAGCCGTCCGTCGCATTTAATGTGACGGTGACCGAATAGGGGAGGGGTGTGGGTGGCCTGACGGTTCAGTCAGCTCGCGGTCACATACTGAAGACTTTCTTCCCTCCTCTTCCTCTCGAAACGAACAAAAGGTGGGTAATAATGAGGGGCTGACGGTCGCGCCTCACGTCGTAATAAATACGATGGGGCATGCATTAGACCTCCCTATCTATCCAAGGGCGGCATTGAATGTGGTGGTTGGCATCTGGCTTTGCTCCCCGCACCTCTGACAAGGGGAAGTACGGGTGAGTGACTTAGGGGTCCGGACGTCCCCGGACCCTAGCTCTATAGGAGGCGAGCCCCCAAGTGACGTCCCGGGCCATACCCCTCGGGGTGGCCACGTGGTCGCTCGGTGCCTGAACCCCCTTATGCAGGGCGTGACCTTCCCGCAAGCCCCTAGGCGCGCCCTTTTTAGGGGCGTGCCACGTGGCTTCGGGTGGCCTGACGCCTGGTATTGAAGGAAGCCCATGTCCAAAACCCGGACGCAAACCCCTTTTAGGACGTGCCACGCTGGTTCGGGACGACTTTCTTCCATTATATGGGATACCCCCTATCCATATCACCGACACAGCCGACAAATCACCTGCCGGCCCACCATGCCGTGGGCTGAAACTTCTGATAATAAAGTATAGAGTAAGTCAAAATGGGCCAAAACAATAGATAAGTCTATTTTCAGTCCCTCCAATATAGAGTAGGTTGATCCAAGATATGTAAAATAAGTCTAATATAGGTTCTTTAATTTTTTGGACTACTGTCGGGCCGTGCTGGCCAATCCAACGTGCTGCACCTCAGGCCCATGCACAACCCAACAATCGGGCCAGGCCCAACAATCGTCAGGCCGTGATGTGCCTGGGTCGTGCCAAATGTTTAAGCCATGGGTCAGGGCCGTGGGCCGCGGACCATATGGCTATCTATACTCTCTCCGTCTTTAAATATTTGACGTTGTTAACTTTTAACCGTTCATTTTATTCAAAAAATTTTATAAAATATGTAAAGTTATATATATACGTGAAAGTATATTTAAATGAATTGAATGGTAGAAAAAGAATTAATGATTACATAAATTTTTTAAATAAGACGAATGGTCAAATATATATAAAAAAATCAACTCGTCAAATATTTAAAAATGATACAATATTGGCTAATATTTTAAACTTAAAAATAAAAAAGTTTTATTTGATTTTTTAAAGAAAGCTTTTTACAAATGTTTTTAAATAATACACCATCTTGGGACAGCCATTCTCGCCGTGCTGAAAGGGCATAATTAGCCTTTTGCCACTATTTACATATTAGTGGCAGAAGATTTGTGCGGAAGAAAAGCACATAAAACGTGCAGGCAAGCATACGTTACAATTACACACTCGTTAATTCACATTGCACTGACTCTTAACACGTCAGTTTTACAGATACCGGAACACACACACACACACCATCTGACCGAAGGCCACACACGTACGAAAGTACGTACGTGCAAAAGAGATGGCAACGTACCGGACACGCGGTTGGCCTCATGGGGCATTCCCGCGGTTGAGCCTCGCCGCCGCTGCCATGGACGCGGAAACCCCACCCGGCATCGCCGTCGCACCTGTCTTGTTATTCCGCGTCTCCGCTCCCGCCACCCTCGCCGTGTCCTCGCTCTCCACCTCCTTGTCCGCCACCATCTTCGCCGTCGCATTCTGCAAATTCCACAACTGAACATTAATCAGAGTAGAGGAATAATTAATGTTCGATCGATCGAACGCCAGCACGACGTACTGAGAGGATGTCGCCGATGTTGGTCTTGTCCTCGTCGCGCGCGGCCGAGAGATTGGCGGCGGCGGCCGACCGCGCCTGCGCGGCCAACCCGACGGGGAATTTGGCGGCGTCCAGGCCGGTCGCTGCTGCTTCCGCCGCCTTTATCACCGCCGCGTCGCCGCGTTCCACCGGCCTTCCTCCCTCCGCCAACGCCGCCGCCTCCAGCGCCTCGCCGATCGTTATCTTTGTTGGCAACTCCTCCACGAATTGACCCACCACCTGCAAACGCACAAACATGTACACGTAACACGTGTGTGTATACATGTACGTAACAGTGTCAAGTGACGAAGTGTAATTACTAGGAGCAATTAGCAATTTTAATAGAGATGCTTCTCGGGTAAATTTACTACCTTAAATATTAAAAGTTAACAAATTCTACGCTAAAAACTTAAATAGTTTTACATTCAAACAAATGGTATATAATAGTACCCCAGCATACTAAACACCATACAAACCGTTTATTTCAAGATGAATAAACAACTAGATTTTATTTAATTTAAGTACCTCGAGATAGCACGTATCTCGAAGTATATTTGTTGGACATGAAAAAACTACTAAAATCATGATAGCAAACATATTGCTTGGTACCTAGCTACTTAAGTGTAAGGAGTATAAAATTGCTCAGTTACTATTGGTTGGTTGATTTGCCTGGCCGGCGACGAACTCGGTGACGACGCGCCCACATGGGATGGGTGTCTCGGAGACGGTGACGCCATGCTCGACGGTGGTGTCGATGGCGGCCTGGTCGTCCCCGACGACGCCCATCTGCTCGTTTCGCTGCGCCGCGGACTGCATCGCCGCCGCCGGGCCGCCCTTGGGCGTCTCCCCTCTCGTCCCCAGCGCCACGCTCTCCGCCGACTGCATCGTCGCGGCGTCACGCGGCGCGATCGCCTTCTCCACCAGCTCGCCCTTCACCTGGAACACGTCTCCGTAACGGATCGCCCTCTGCTGCTGGTGGTCCCCTTCGCCGCCGGCTGCTGCCCCTGGCTCATCCTGCTCGATTTAATTTTACTGTGTTTTGATTAGTGAGGGGAATGAAATCGTGAACATATTCGTGAGTGGTCTTCTTTGAGGTCATATATGCCGTGGAGCGGTGGAGGAAGCGACTCGAATGGTGACAGGTGTGTGACCGGCGATGACGTGTGCAAGACGTGGCGACGACGTGTCGTCTTCAGCGGCGTGCACATGACGAGCGGTGCCGTTTGTTTGTTTCCCAATGCCAGGTTGTTGGGCCGGAACAGCCCAATTATATTGGGCCGGAATGGGATTACGGCCTACTTGTGGAGGCCCATGATAAATTAGGCCCAAGAGAATACCGGAATCTCTTAATGGGCTTTGATTACTTGTGTCTTGTGTCAGTTGTGTGCCATCGCGCTTGTCAATCCCCCTGCGAAGCAGAGGTTACCACCGCCGCCGCCGCCGGCGACCACCGATGGTGATCGCCGCCGTGCGCCGGAGGCTGTGGCGCGGGATGCGGACTGCGGCCGCTGCCACCGTAGGGGTGGAGGGGGATACCTCCGCCTTGCTCGCGCGCCTTGTGGCAGAGCCGGAGTGCCGCGTGAAGGCGACGATGGAGGAGGCGAGCGGCTCGTCCGCGCCGGCCGCCGCCTTCTGGGAGCCCCTCGCCACCGGCCTCCTCCGCGCTTCGTCCCCGGCTAAGGCGCACCTCGTGAGTGAGACATTTTTTTTTTATCTCCGCTCAAGCAGTCAAACTTTCACTTGAGTTGCTGTTTGGTTTTAGTTAGTGTTAGTGTCGTACGCGGTGCCGAGAAATTTCCCCTTTCTCACAACAGTCGGAATCAGATCTGAAATGCATTTGATGGTAGTGTAATGCATTTTTTTGTAAAGTGAAGTATGCCTATTTACGCCGCGAGCTTGTGGTGCACGGTTATGTCTCGAACGATCTTACTTCGCCCGATATGACCTACTACGATTTATTGAGTATTTGAGTTGAGTACATTAGTGCTGATTCTGTTTCAGTTATTCGTGATGATTTTTCCTGATAGATTTGATTTGTGTTTTATTTAGAGTAGATATATTTATTAACACAAGCTAATATAGAATCAGCATGGAATTAGGTCTTGGAATGGAAGCTAGAGAAGCTAGTCAAGGAAGGGATCCGTGATTGCGAGCCATACTCTGTTATACTCCGTTTCTGTCGACAGACAAAGAATGTGGAATTTGCTGTGAAAGTCTTTGAATGTGTGGAGGAACTGGGAATCCAGTTGAACACTGGCATTTTCAATGCTCTTATCTACGCTTTCTTGTCGGTAGGAGATCTCCTTGCTGCAACAACCTTGTATGAGACTATGGGGGACATGGAGGATTGCAAGCCCAACTCCTCCACATATGATGCATTCATCTGTGCATTTTCACGGCTTGGAAGTGGCCATGCAATGATGAGCTGGTACCTGGCAGCAAAGGATGCAGGATTTACTCCTAGTATTAAGACCTTTGAATCTTTGATCACAGGTTTTGTTAAGTTGAACAGGCTTGATGATGCTGATGCAGTATTTGAAGAAATGTTCTGCTTTGAAATTAGGCCAAACTCTGCTATATTGGAGGCCAAGCTTGAGCTGCTTTCGAGACGGAAAGACCCTAATAGGGTAAAAGTATTCATGGAACTTGTAAGCGATGGACATCATGTGCTGACCGAAGGTACAGTTGAGAGATTAACAAGATTATGTCTCTACGAAGACAAAATTGATGAACTGGACCAGTTGCTTTCCCTAGTACAAGGCATGCACTTGGGTTCTTTAACTAAATTGCACTGTGGAATTATCAGGTTCTATGGTAATGCTGATCGCTTGTCAGATATGGAGCATGCAATTATTCGGATGCTGGATAATGGCATGATTTTTGCCTGCTCAGAGGATGTTGAGGTCGTTATCTGTTCTTATTTTCGTCACAAGGATTTCAACAGGTTGGATTTGTTCTTAAACCGTATACGAAGTTTGTACAAGCTCACCCGGTCTACTTATGATATGTTGATTGCTGGATATCAGAGGTTCAATTTACATGCAAAGCTTGACGCAACCGTAAAAAATATGAGGGAAGCTGGGTTTGTGTGAGCTCCTGAAAAACATTGTTTCTCCCGTGACTTCCTACATCTGATATTACCTGGGTTAGAGTGTGTTGGAACAGACCCCATTCAGATTTTTGCGTAGTTCTATCTAGGGAATAGGAGAGATCTCAGACTCGGACATATTATCATGTCAGATCATTGATGGTGTGCACTAGTATGAGACGAAACTGCAGTTACTGGGCATCATGCTTGATTTTGCATGCATCTATTCAGTCAAGACAGGAAAGCTTTAGAAGCAATTGAGATTTCCTTAGATGCTATCTTGACCTTGTGTGCGCATATATGGACAAAATGCAGTTACCTGAGCATCATGGTTGATTTTGCATGCATCTATTCAGCCAAGATGCTAGTGAACTTTTGAAGCAATCTTGAGACCCTGAATTTGCAGGTGTTACATCTGAAAAAATATCAGCAAGATATGGATAAAATTGAACAAATGCAGTGTTTAAGGTATCTGACATGTCGTTTGGGTCCGCCTGCTTTGAGGTGATGATGTTCTACTGTTTCAGACCTAATGTTCTTACAGCATACTCTTTCATATGCGAGATACTGATATCATGTTCCAGACTTGATCGCCTTTCCATCTCCTTGTTGCAATTTCTTAGCTGGTACCGTAAAGTCATTAAGCATGTACGTTTTTTGCAACTGGTACAATATATGACATGAGAAAGATGCTTAGTAATATATCCAAGTCCTGGCTTCAGGCCATCCTAATATATAAAAATATACTCCATATTGTTGAGCCTTTGTTTAGTTGTGATCATATCGAGTTAATCAATTAAAGGATACAATGATAACATTTCTTCCATTAGCTAACTTATGTGGCAACTGTTTTAATGCTTGTCGGACCAAATCTTTGGGGATCTCACATTCTCACTATCTCCATCGATTGAGCTGATGCTCTCAACTTTTAATCTACCATACTCTTATCTGGATTATGTTTTCTTCCTTAAATGTGAAGCAAATTACTAAGAGAAGACAACCCATGTGAAGCTGCCTGAAATACTGATACATTGGTACAAATAATCACTATCAAATGATTCCATCCATCTAGAGAAGGATCATCGTCATAAAGTTGCGTTTGGTACTAAACAAAGATTCATGCATACATGATGCATACTCCCATGACACAACTTGTGTGGTCCATCTAATCTTGATAGGTTTTATCTGCTCTTGTCCATGAGGCAGTGGACGCTTTAACGAACTGGGTTCCTTTTTGTTAGGCACGGGTTTTTAAACTTGAATCTTTCCCGGTTTTCCTTTCCCCTCTTGATTTGCTCTGCGTCAGCTATTTGCTGTTCTATAGTCCAAATCTTTCCTTTTTGTTTCCAACTTGATCTGAAATTTGCTTGGACATGTATAAATATTCTTGGCCTATCATAATTTTAATACTTCAAATTTCAACTGAGAGGGATAGGATGATGAACTAGGCTATCACTGACTTAGGTTCAGCTAGTTACAGAAGAAAATGGCAAGTGGAAATAAAATAACACACAACGAAACAAAGGGTTTGCAGGTAGAGGTTTCTTACAAACCATGGATTGTCCACTGGCACAACTTTTATGGTACAGAAAGCATATTGTAGTGATATATTTTTCAGTTATGGATGGTTCTAAGATTATATTATTGCTGATGGTTTTTCATCAGTATGCTAATACATATTTGTGGTGCCGGAATTCCGCAGGGCTTTTATGGAATTGAATTAGTCAATTCCATCAATTTATGCAGAACTCGGGAATTTTTTTTCAGTATTTCTGTGGAGGCATTAGCAAACAAATTTGTGCCAATTAATTATTGCAGATGAGAGCTACCAGACACTTCGGTGCAGACCGTGGGCCATCGAAAAACGACAGAGTTGATGAATCCATGTGAAATGCTGCACCAACCAAGTGGACCTATTGCCCTAGTGGCAACGACGTTCAGAAACAGTGATAAAATAACCTGACAAATCTAGGAAAGATTTATACGGTCCAAATCCAAATTGAATGAAGGGGAAAGTCAGGATAAGGATTTGTAATATATTCTGTAATTACATTTGGTTTCAGGAAAAAACATTGAGAAGTTACAAATTACAAAACTTTACAGCAGTAGCTTCTTCCCCTGCCTAAAAAAACGCTGTTTGAAGAAAGCATATGAAACAGCTTTTCCTTGAACTATCATGGAAGAGAAACATCAAGAACCCATCTTTACCCAAAAACAAAGATGGCAAGACATCACTAGATAGATCAGATGAACAACTAGTGCAGACAAAGGTTACTACCACTCTACTGATTCTACTGTACAACCACCAGTCTGCTACTAATCTTTCCTCCATTGCAGCACCTCCAGACCTCATCTCCGCCTTCAGTGTCACCTTCAACGCTGCCACGCCCCTTGGGAACGGTGACGACGAGCTGCCCGTTGACGAAGCCGGCGACGGCCATCGCCGGACAGCTTGCCTCCGGCAGCCGGGACCTCCACTTGTCAAGCTCCATGTCATCGTCGTCTTCAACATCTCCGGCGCCGGCTTGCACCACCACCTTGACAACACCAGGGTTGATCCTCACCGTGCGCACCTGCACCTCGCCGGCGACCATGTTGCCGGCGGTGGCGACGACGAAGTGGAAGGCGTCAGGGCCTTCGAACACGGCGACGTCGGTGTCGGCGGGGAACGGCAGCTCCAGCACCTTGCTGTACACGTGTGGCAGCCGCCGGAGATCCTTCTTGCCGCCGCAGCCGCCGGCGTTGGTTGTGGCTTGTGATGGGTGGATTCTCATGTATGATGATACGTGTGTTTGTGTTTCCTTTTCCCCTTTCTCACTGTGTCCTCTTCTTTTTTTTTTCTTGCAGCTGCTGGTTTGGTTGGACAGGCGAATGGTGGAGAGAGAGCCTGGATTTATAGGATGCCAATTGCCAAGAAGAGGGTAAAGCTAAAGGACACGCAGGTGTCACAAGGTTGTATCTTTCTTTCCTTGACGTGTGGTGCCGTGCAGGGAGATAAGCCCAAAGGGAGGAGGGAGGGATCACACGATTCAGCCTCAAATGGAGGTTGAAACCGTGAGAGGAGTCAGTGACACGATGTAGATTTTTGGAGACGGTGATAGGAGAGGACTGGACCTGTTTGGATCAGGGATTTTTTTTAAGTCTGGTCACATCGGATGTTTAGATACTAATTAGAAGTATTAAATATAGACTATTAATAAAACTCAATCCATATTTTAGACTATTTCGCGAGACGAATCTATTAAGCCTAATTAGTCTATAATTAGCGAATATGATGCTACATAGACTAATTAGTCTTAAAAGTTCATCTCGCGAATTAGCCTTTATTTATGTAATTAGCTTTATTATCGGTCTATATTTATGAAGTACGAATATTTGGGACGTAAGCTTAGAAAAGAAAAGTCTGTGGATCCGAGTGTGTGTATGTTTGTGTTGGTGGCGTGCGTGGCGGGGCACGTCACGGCGCGTGTGGGCTCCGGTGGTGTTGAAGATAAGGGCGGTATTGGCCGTTTCCCCAGTGATCTCAGCCGCTGTGCCAAGCCATACATGGGGCGCTGCTCCAACGGTTTCAGTGCAGAACTGATTGTCTGATTCCTTTGGTATCTGTGTGTTTTTTCTCTGGTCTTGGAATTCAGGATGTCACTTTTGCTGTTTTAACTTTGCCTGTTATTTACCGGTAATAACTTTTGATCTGGTCATGTTTGGAAACTGGCTGGGAAAGCTTCAAGTGACTGAAGAGAAACTTATTACAACATGTAGGAAAGGTATTTTTGCACTGTCGGATAGGGCTCAGCTCCTTTCCGGGCTAGGCAAGTCACCTGATCCGTAAAGTACAGAGGTAAAAATGGTATACACACTGTTCTGTATCAAGTGTGATAAGTTAGTGTTACTGTCAAGTCAAATGACTCAAGTCCCTGTAACTGATAGGAATGGAAGATAATTTAGTTGGCTAACTTGGACTGTATATATCAGCTTTGTTTGGATAAGCACCAGTGGGCAGTGAGTGAGTGCTGATGGCTCAACATTCAGAGCTTATCTGAGGCGCCGCCGTGCAGGGTATGTTTGACTCGTCAGCTCACACATTTTTTGTGCGTCATGTACTAATCTGGATATGCACTAGTACGAGTAGTGGTTGTGCTGTTGTGGTCTTCTTCACTAGTGATTGTAAGCTAGAGTAATTATTTTTTTCTGTTGATATGATATGCTATAAGAGTAGAGTACTAGATAAGAAGGTTGTTCTTTGATGCTAGTGCTACTGCCTGGTCATGTTCTGTCTCTCCCCAAGGTTTGTGGTTTTAAAGGTTCAGCTGGAAGGCGAAGGACGTGCACATATATTACTTGCTTGCCGTTTTTGTTTTGCTTATCTGAAACCTGAAAGTGTGTTGGGCACCTAAATGGCTAATAAACTTCGCCATTCAGGCACTGAAAGATCGAGTGATTTTCTCTGTCCTTACCATGAAATTTACAAAGACAGGGGCACTCCATGGTAGTCAATCCCACAGAACAGTCTGAACAAAAGTGCAGAACCCTTCGAATCAGATCAAAGTATCACACAATTGCGCAATTTATTTTTTTGTTTTTGTTGTTCATCATCAAATCCTTGACGGCGAGTGCTTTGTAACGGGTCACTTCTTCGTCTGAGTGCGAAATAAAAGAGGGGAAATAAGAAAAAAATCACACAGCACTTTGCTTTACTTTGTTGACATGAAAGTACCTATCACCCGGTCGTTTTCTTCTTCTTCCCTACCCATGGAGGGGCGGTTGCCGCGTCCAGAAAAAATCAATCAAAAATCTGCCTGCCCGTCGACATGGATGATCACACAAGCTGCACAACTTTTCTCCAATCGGATTAATAGATTACACGCGTAAGTAATGGCCGATCAGAGAGGGAATCAGAGTGCAATTTTGGCTCTTTTTGTCGACCATGAGCACGAAGCTTCTTTCCATGATTCCATCACCCGGTTCTGATAGCTTCACCTGAACTACTACCATTTTGGCTAATTTGCTCACCGCTGTTCATGGCTAATTGAATCTTCCAACCTTGTATGAACCAGGAAGAATTCATAATCATAACAGAGCAGATATGAAGTTATGAACTCATATCACCACCAAATTTAAAAATTCAAAATTGAACTATAATTTGCTGCCGAACCAATCGAGGACATTGAGGGGACACATCAACGGTCTGTCTTATCAACTGACTGCACTACAGTTCATTTCCATGAATGAACCAATCAACACATCAGGCACTCACACTGAATGACTAATCATGATTATATTAGAAAGAAAATGCAAATGGCCAATTGAGTTTATGATCCATTTTCTTGTCCTACGAAACGGGTCTCAACTCTCAACTCTCAAGCGAGTGCTCCCATTAGACGAGCAATTACGCCTCTAAACCATTATGAGACTGGCCAGGAAGGCCCACCCTGTCAGCATTTGCATCCTCGGTGCATGCACATCCTCCACCCTGCCGCCCACCCACCCACCACCCACAGGCAGGTGGGCCCCCACCCACGATCGACGGCTGCAGACACGTCACGTCCCAATCTCCGCGCCCCCGCCGCGTAATCAATCCTCCCCCGCGTCCCGCCCGCCGCTAAACCCGAGTCGCCGAGTGGCTTACTACTTCCTGTAATTAACCCCAAACTCCACGCCCAATTTCCCCTTAACCTCCTACCCCCCCGCGCGAGTTTTGCAGTCTAACCCCTCGGAAACTTCCTTTCCTTTCCTTTCCATTCCCCCCCCCCCTCCTCGCTCGCTTCCTCCTTTCCCCAACCTCGCGACCCTTTCCTCTCTCTGCTTGCTTGCTTGCGCTGCTCGTCGCCGTCGCCGTCGCCGTCGCCGATCGATCAATCGCGCCGGCGGCGGAGGATTCAGTGGAGGGAGGGTGTCGAGATGAAGAATTTGTTCAAGAGTAAGATCAAGTGGCAGCACAGGTCGAACGACCCCTCTTCCGCGCCGCCGCAGTCGTCGCAGGGGCAGGGGTCGCAGCAGACGCCGCCGTCGCCGTCGCCGGCGAGCTCACCGTCGGGGGGCACGGCACCGGCGTTGTCTGTATCGACGGTATCGTCGTCGCCCCCTTCCGCCGCCGCGACGCCGACGGGGGCGGCGGCGGCGGGGGGTGGGGGTGGGGAGGATTACATGTTGTCGGAGGAGGAGTTCCAGATGCAGCTGGCGATGGCGCTGTCGGCGTCCAATAGCGAGTGCGTGGGCGACCTGGACGGGGAGCAGATCAGGAAGGCCAAGCTGATGAGCCTCGGGAGGGGCGACCGCTACGCCGCCGGCCGGGAGGAGGACCACACCGCTGATGGGCTCTCCCGCCGCTACCGGGTGAGTCTCCATGACCAAGGACTCGATTCAAGCTGTACTATTATGCTATACTATTATGCAACTAAGGATTGTGTCACTAGTGAGATTTTATGTTGCATTGCCTTTTAGTACAAATAGACTTAACGCGGACCAAGGATTGTGTTACATAATATGATTATTACTGACTACGACTACAATCCAATCTAGTACCATTGTTTGTATCGCAATCAAATCCAACTAATCGATTGGATAGTCTGTGCTATGTCTAAATGTGATTCACCTTTCTGCGGAATGGAAAAACACATAGAAAAGAGAGAGGCTACTATCTAGCTGCTTGGATTCGTTTACGTGGATTGTGGAGTTTCCCACATCATCTCTTCCAGCTTCCCTATGATCAACCAATTAAAACAATACAAGTAAATAGAACTCTTCTACAATATATATTACAACGTTTTTGCTTGTGTATCATGGCAAAAGCCCTTAAATTAGAGTCTTACATTGGGTATTGTCAAAGAATTACTACTATTGTTATTGTGGACATTGAGGGTGTGGACGATATTACAAGGAGATGTTCCAGACTGAAGTCTGGAGGTTGTTGTACAGGCACTTGTAGCCTTGTAGGTTTTGTTTACAACAATGCATGTTTTTACATGTTGGGTTGATGCCATTCAATTACATATATGTCAATGTTTTGGTTGGCCAGTCAGATATCTGTCTTTTTAAGCTCAAACTTGGGAATAATATACTAGTTATAAACTATATTTGATGCTGGATTGTCTGAAATTTTATCATTGTGCTCCTATTCTGACTTTCAGGACTACAACTTTCTTGATTATCATGAAAAAGTTATTGATGGCTTCTATGACATTTTTGGCCCCTCTATGGAATCCTCCAAGCAAGGAAAGATGCCTTCACTAGCAGATCTTCAAACAGGGATAGGCGACCTGGGCTTTGAAGTCATCGTAATCAATCGTGCCATTGATCCCACCTTACAGGAGATGGAACAAGTTGCACAGTGCATCCTGCTTGACTTCCCTGTTGCAAATATTGCAGTTTTAGTACAAAGAATAGCTGAGCTTGTTACAGATCATATGGGTGGACCTGTGAAAGATGCTCATGACATGCTCACAAGATGGCTAGAGAAGAGCACTTATCTAAGAACCTCATTGCACACTAGTTTATTGCCTATTGGATGCATCAAGATAGGACTATCTCGTCACCGTGCCCTACTTTTCAAGGTCAGTACTCTTTATATGCGACCCATTTCTGTTTTTTTATGGGTGTGGAGGTTGGGGAATGTGTGCTTGGGGTGTCCAACAATACAACAAATGCTCAAGAGTCAACAGTAAAATCAAGAAAATCCTCAGTATATTGAATTTAGCACCAGATCTCATCATTTCTTCAACATATATGTAGATATATGCACTTATAGCTATTGCACATCTTCATGCAGATTCTTGCAGATAGCGTTGGCGTTCCATGCAAGCTTGTCAAAGGGAGTAATTATACTGGTGACGATGATGATGCTATTAACATAATAAAGATGGACGACGAAAGGTATCAATGCATTTCATGATTGTGTGTTGTTCACAGCACTACAGCAATTTCTATGGTTCAACAATCCAAATACAATATTTTATTTGTTCATCTGCTACCTCTGATTTAAATATATATTCGATTAATGTGGTATGAATTGGATTTTTTTTTTCTTTGCAGGGAGTTTTTGGTTGATCTCATGGCTGCTCCCGGTACTCTAATTCCATCAGATGTCTTAAGTTGGAAGGGAAACTCATTAAATTCTAATGGAAGACTCTCCCAAAATCAGCTGACTGGGTCATCAAGTACAATTGATTCTAATCTCAGTGCCAGTGTGTTATCAGCCGAACTTAAAGGTGGCCAACTGCCTTTGTTTAGCAGTGGCGAGTGGATACCGGTCAGTCAATCTGGATATGAGAAAGATGCAGCCACCACATCTTCACAGGCCTCTTCAAGTGGCACATCATCTGCTACTGCTGGAAATGCTTTTGATAGTTCTTGGACATTAGTTTCTCATGGACAATCAGATGATCCATCAACCTCTGCCGGTATATCGTCACAGCAAAAGGTTGTGCTTCCCAGTGGAGAACATCCACGGAATGAGAATATAAATGCTCGAAATGAGAATATGAAACTTGCTTCTGATTTGCAAGGGAATCCAGAGTCAAACTTATTTGCAGACCTTAATCCTTTTGGGGGTAAGGAGTCCAAAAGGACACCAGTGCCATTAAATGGGCCAGATAATAGAAATAATGAGTTGCAGAAACGCAGAGAAAATGTAGTCCCTAGCACAAGAAGACCACAACAGCGATTGGTTATGAAAAATTGGTCTCCTTACAATGATGTTTCCAACAACAAGCAGTACAATTATGTTGAGGATTCATCTGCACGTAGAAATATTGGTGATAATGCTGCATCATCATCTCAGTTGCCACGACCATCTGCAAAAAATAATCTTAATGTTGGAGTGCGTATTGATACACCATACATGGCATCTCATAATTATGATAATAGTATGGCTAGTTCATCTGCAATGAAGATGGCTTCTACAGCTGGGATTGGGAAGGTTCCTGATAAGGTTCTGTATGGTGATTTAGACAAAGGCCATGCAAATTCTAGACTGGTGGATCAACCACCAATAGGAAGACAAAAATGGGGCAATTCTGTAGAAGGGAGGGTTCCAACAAGCACAGTTCAAAATCAAGCAAAAGAACACAAGGAAATTTATGATGGAAAGCAAGACAATAAGAAGTTACATCCTGATCCAAAGAAATCTCCACTTGACAGATTCATGGACACGTCAATGCCATCAATGAATCAGGAATCCGTTTCACCATCCTTTCCTAGGTCACACAGGCTAGACGACATGTTTGACGATGTGTCTGAATGCGAAATTCCTTGGGAAGATCTTGTGATTGGTGAAAGGATTGGCTTAGGTATATTTCTGCAACTAAGTTTTGATGTGTTCCTTGCTGTCCTTCGCATGAACTGGGAAATCTTTTACAATATGTTAGCTCAGCCATTTTAATTCATTGCATTATTGCGTGCCAATTTGTTGCACAAACTTAAATGTTTGTGATTGCTGTGGCAAAACAACTTGAATGTACTTCCTCCTTCCAACAGGTTCATATGGAGAGGTGTACCGTGCTGACTGGAATGGAACAGTAAGAAACTGTTCCCCTTCATTTCCAAGAGGTTAAATTCTTTTTGTTTTGTTTCTGTTAAAAATATTTTTTAATTTTTTTTTCAGGAAGTTGCTGTCAAGAAATTCTTGGATCAAGATTTCTATGGTGATGCTTTGGATGAGTTTCGGAGTGAAGTAGGTGAAACTATATGTTTTGTATCTTGGAGCTTTACTGGCTGTAGCATGGATTAATCTATATTTCATATTTAATTCATTATTACTGCAATGTTGTAATTTGCAATATACTTTGTGTTTATAAGGTGCGGATTATGCGTCGACTGCGGCATCCAAATATTGTTCTCTTCATGGGTGCTGTTACTCGCCCTCCAAACTTATCTATTGTATCTGAGTATCTTCCAAGGTATAACAATTTTCTGCTGTTGTTTTTACTGCACAGCTAGTGATGATCTTTTGGTGTTTATGATGAAGTATCACAGTGTAGACAACATAGAAAACATTCCAGCTTGAAGGACTACAACTAAAGCTCTTTTAACAACTTAGCTTTAAATGGAACACAAGCTGGAGGCTCTACATGATCTTAGTAGTTGAATTACCACTCTTTATCACACACACAGCAAATATAATTATTTACTTGTGCATGGGAGGTGGCATCTATATATATCTATTGCAGCACAGCTCATGCTCATGTTCTAGTCTTGAGCTAGTCTATAACTCTATAACTAATGTACCAGTCATGTTCGGCAAATCACAGTTCTCCTCTTGTGTCCTTGGCAGGGGAAGCTTATATAAGATCCTTCACCGCCCTAATTGTCAAATTGACGAGAAGCGGAGAATTAAAATGGCCCTTGATGTGGTAAGTATGAATCTGTATATTTTCTTAAGACTAGGAACAGTATCCCGTTCCAACAGTATAGGCTGATACTGGGTATCACAACTGATACATGTGGGTATCAACCCAATACATGTGGTTGTCAGACATGATACCTTTGAGTATCAAGCCTGATACTCAGGTTTCAAGGTCTGATACCCAGTTATCAGACCTATATATACCGTTGGAACGGGATCCCGTTCTCTAGTGTTCCTGTATTTTCTTGGCATCTTAGTTTATTTGGTACCTGCTTGTGAACATGGTTGTTCTCTCTTTAAGGCCAAAGGAATGAATTGTCTCCACATTAGTGTACCGACAATTGTTCACCGGGATCTTAAATCACCAAACTTGCTGGTTGACAATAATTGGAATGTGAAGGTACTTTGCTTGTTTTACCTTTTAACAATTAAATTTGACCGTCATATTTATGAATGGTGGGTGTGAAATGTTGTGAAATGACCAACATCTATTGGCTCATCAATGGTGTCAAATAGGTTTGTGATTTTGGACTTTCACGCTTGAAGCACAGTACATTCTTATCATCTAAATCTACTGCTGGAACTGTAAGTACTAATCTGGACATAGCAGGATGGTTTTTCTTATTCTTTGATCATCAATAAACATTGACTATTTCTGTCTTCAATATCTTGCCAGCCTGAGTGGATGGCACCTGAGGTCTTGCGGAATGAACAATCAAATGAAAAGTGAGTTATTCCTTGATGGCTTTTGTTTCAGTAACTATTAGCTTTTCCCTAGCATGTTTTCCATTCTGGACATTCCATGTGAGCAATTAGATGGGACAGGATGTCGTCTTCCAGTCTTTACTTGTAGGAATTGAAATACCATCTCCCTCGCAAACCTAAAGTGACCTCACTCAGCCATCACCTGAAATTTCTGCAGGTGCGATGTATACAGCTTTGGTGTCATCTTGTGGGAATTAGCAACCCTTAGGATGCCATGGAGTGGAATGAATCCAATGCAAGTTGTTGGGGCAGTCGGCTTCCAGGACAAGCGGCTTGATATTCCCAAGGAAATTGATCCTCTAGTTGCAAGGATCATATGGGAATGTTGGCAGAAGTGAGTTTAAAGAAACAAACCAGTTTTTATGTTGCATTAAAAAGTATTCCAACTCTCAATTGCACTACTAAATTCGAGCTAATTTCGCTTTTAAACCTCAGGGATCCAAATCTGCGGCCCTCATTTTCACAGTTAACGAGTGCTTTGAAGACTGTCCAAAGGCTAGTAACCCCTTCTCACCAGGAAGCTCAAAGCCCTCCTGTGCCTCAAGAAATATGGGTGAACTCTTCTACCCCTTGAGGGGCATTCCACTCTCAAAATTGTGAGTAATTGATGATTGTTGCTGCTATGTTTGTTCAAAAGTCTGCAAATGTGGGCGCATCCTGTAGATTTTAGCGCCCCTAATGGTAGACATCCTACTGCCGCTACAAAAAGAATACCGTGGCAGAATATGTATAGAGACTAGAGTCATCTAGATCAAACAATGATCCGAAGAAATCCAGACTGTGGCATCTCATTTTTCATGTTCCCAGTTTGCGTTTGTAAAAACTTCTGGGTTCGAGCCCTCTGGCAAGCAGTGAGAGCTCGTGGCGTTGGATTAAGCATCTGTGTGTTTGGATTGTGCTCACAATGGACTGGATACGTGGATATTTGCCGCAGAACACGGCATCTTGGAAGTTAAAATGTTGTAAAACAATTTTTTAAAACTACAATCGAGTACTCTGCCAGTACCAATTTTTTTTTCTTATAATGTTTGATCATTCGTCTTATTTAAAAAAAATTTTAGAAGTATTTTGTTTTGGATTTACTTTACTATCAAGTCTTTAAGCATGGCTTTAAGCAAAATTCTTTATATTATGGGATGAAGGCGGTAGACAGTAAGATTGCACTCTCATCGTACCATTTCGGCGTATACTATCAAATTTGAATTTTAAAACTTATATTTGGGGCTTATTAGCCGTTACCAAAATTTAAAACTTAAATTCAGAGTTGATTGTACGATTTTTTATCGTAATTTATTTTCTAGCATCGTCATTTCAATTGAGTAACACAAACGGCGTAGGAGTATCTCACAGTCTAGTGGCATTCCACGAAAATATTCCAAACTCCCGAGCCTGCCTACTCTTCCCGATCCAACCCTTGCATACACCAACCCCACCACGCGTCCAACGCATCACCGTCCATCCCCGCCGACCACCCTGATCGGACGGGTCATATCCCATCCCAACACGAAGGCACCGGCACGTGAGGAGCTCACCGGACGCGTGCGCCTCTCTATTAAACCTGGCTTTGCGCCATCGCGTTTCAAGTCCGGACGTCGTCGCGTAGCAGATTAGACTAGTTTCTTCGTCTTCCCCATTCCCACACCCACTAACCCCATCCGCAACCACCACCCTAATCACACTCCCCCTTCCACCGGAAGGTAGGCAGATCTCGCCCGATAGCAGCGGCCGGATCCGCCCCGATCGCCTCGCCTCGTCCCCGCGATCCCGTGGATAGCTCTCTCGAGGTCTTCCCGCGCCTGGAGCCGTCCGGATCGGCGAGATTGGTGAGTGTCTGGGGGGTCTGGGATAGTGGACTGTTCCGAGGATTCGGATTTGAGGTGGTTTTATTTTGGTCTGTGGTGGTGAATGGTGCGATTCGTGGATGCAGGGTGTGTTTGCGTGCGGAATCTGGTTTTGGGACAGAGTGTGGAGGGCGAATCAGGGGATTTGATTAGGAGAGTGCCGTTTCTGTGCTCGCTTTTGGTTTCGATCTGCTCCTTCGCTGTAGATCTGGAAGGTAACTGTCTGTAGATCTTTTGATGCAGTTCAACTCTGCTTTGATGTCATAGCGTATTGTTTCTGCCTTGAAAGGAGCATGTTTTGCTAGTTCATGTTATTGTTGTATTAGAGCCGCATTTTCTGTGATATTGCCTGTAGTTGCTGATAGTTCTGTGATCAAAATGGCATGTTTTGATGTTTTCGCGTTTGATTTGTTTGGTACTAGGGCTTCGTGGGATCAGCCGCTCGAGCTACCTGAGTTGTACACGAAAGTGTTCGCCTTTCGCACTCGATTGCCTTGGCCCATGGCAACTCTTGTCATCTCGCGGCAGCGCAACCACCACCAGCAGCACTCATCCGGTCCCCGGAGGAAGCCTTCGTCAGCATCGTCGCACTTTGCGTCGCCCCAGTCCATGAGTGGCTTCCATGCTGTCAACAGCAGAGGTTTCCACTCCAGTGTGAGCATTGGCATCCTGCCATCCCCGTCTACACCCCCGGCACGCACATACTCCCCCCCAGAGCCGAAGACGCCCAAATCGCAGCCACACCATGGGAAGAAGCGCAGCAGGGCAATATCTATAAGCCCTTCAACGTCTCCTCCCTCGCGGCCTGAGCTATGGGCTGGCCCGGCTTTCTCCAACTCGCCGCCTCCCAGCTCTCTGCCGATACCCAAGTTCTCCCTCCACCAGAAGCGCAGTGTTTCACTGGACTTGCCATCCACTGACCGATCAGATGATGTGGAGATTCTCTTGCATGCTAAGTCAGCACCGTCGTCGCCAACCGCAGGCTCAGGTGTCAGCTTATTTAGTGACAGTGATACTGCTGTTGCGACAGAGAATCTGAGGAGAATCCTCCATTTGAAAATTGCTGATCACTGAATGGCAGATGGACAGGTCCTTGTACATAGGCTGTCTGCAACTAACATAGGTAGTTTGTATAGAGTAATGGCCATCTTTCACCTGGATGGTGGTTCTGCATAGTTCATCAACAGGAGGTACTTCAGGCTGGTAAAGCTCATCAAGTATGCACTGCAGTGTGAAACTGCAGACTGTTGGTTGGCTGGATGAGAGCACAACAGTTGCTGAGTAGCCTTGTAGCTTGTAGGTCACCTATATGTTCCTAACGTTCTTTAAGCCTTTTAGGTATTCCTTCTTTAGGTTTTATATCACCATTTGCATCCATTGTCTCACATCATTAACCTTTAGATTTTAGTTTATCCTTGCTCCTCGTAATTAATTCATGTCTGGCAGGTAATGGTATTGTCTTAGTACTGTTCAAACACTAGATATCTGCATCTTACTATCTGGCAGCAATCCATATATGGAATATCTGTAGGATACCATTATTGTTTTGTGCTTGCATTCTGCCTGACTTCGTAGACATTCCTTGCATCTTCCGACTCGCTCTAGCCCCAACTGCTACTGGTGTTCTGCAAAGAACCCTATGTTCTCTCCTTGCTGTCTCTTCTGTTTTTTGGAAGGAAGAGGCACAAAGGGATTTCATAAAGCTCCAAACTTCAATGTTCTTGCACCTATCTGCCTCTACTAACTTCATCCGTGCACCTTTTCTTTCTTTAGTTTGTTGCATGCTAGCATGCCAGATCCCTCCCTCCCATCGTTCTTTCTGCCTTCACCACTGGAGTTGCATCTACCAGTGGTATGCCTTTTTTCGGGCACCATCAATAATAACTAGTCCTTGCTTATGCTTATGAAATGTATTTGGGGTTCTACTTTCTTCTATATGATGGATAAAGGACACCAGACTTCAGAGAACTCTGAACATGCAGACCATAATGTGGTAACTATTTCTTTCGGTTGTGTTATTCTTATGCAGCTGGACTCTTTGGTCGATGCTAATGTATTTCTTGTGCTGTGGCGCTACAGGTTTGCTTATCCCAGCACGCTTCATGGTCTTCATATGTGGAGCTCATAGCCACCATCAAGTTTGAATAATCTTTGTTGACACAGGCAGTGCTCATATGCTAGAATGTCAATTCAGTGTAATGCCTGCTTGGCTAGTTGTATTTGTTATTTCCTAGTTTTTGTTACAACATTTGTCAGTGTCATGGTACTTTAGGGTAGCAACAATTTAGCCGTCAGTGTAATACCTGCTTGGCTAGTTGTATCAGCTTGCTTAGTACTCGAAACTAGACCTTTCCCCATTACCTAAGATTTGCTACAATATGTTTGGATGTTAATGTTGTAGCACGTAACTTATTATATGTGCAACGTGATTTATGCTGTTCTTTGGTTGGTTATTACTCTGTTTTTCATCTGTTCATTTGATCATTGATGCGTGACCAGTTTCTTGCTGAAGAGTTGCTTCTGAACCTGAAAGGTTTATGTTTGCTGAAGCGTTACTCCTGAACCTGATACTTGCTGAAGAGTTACTCCTAAACAGAATTAACGTACACTGTTGATTTCTTGCCAATTTTCAGTTAGTTGAGGTGCTGGTTATTCTACTGCGGTGCACTGGTGTACTTATATTTTGTATTTGACATGTCGTCCTAACTGCATACGCCCTGATTATATTTGTTCTGCATTGTGCTCCGTTGATCACAAATGTAACACAAGAGAGCAGAGCAGGCTGCCTTTACTTGCTGAACGCAAAACTGCCAGGATAAGCAAACACAAAACATGCCAGCATGTATATAGAGAAGCAAACTTGCATCCTTCTTGATCTTCCCAGGTGTATCCCAGATGCCGCAGATGTTTGAAAAGTCCATGTATTGATCAGACCCCATCATTTATGCCTGCTGATAAGACTGAACAGTCTGAATTATGTAATTTGACACCAAGCTAACCAGGAATCTTGCTCCGATTCTCTTAGCTGATCATTTTGTCTTGTGAACAAGCATCAACCGCACAGGATGCCATATTATAAGATGGCGAAACTTGAACCAAATAATAGCCTCGTTCTATTATGACATTTTGTCATTTTCCTAGCGTATGATAGAAGCCCTCTATGAATTGGAAGAACGGCTACTTGATGATTGCATTTTTCGATCGCGTCCCGTTTGCACGAAGGGTTCTACATCAAACCCTACTAAATCCTGGTTTGTCTTACCGTCCGGAGGGATCATCCCTCTCTTGCTTCTCTTGCGTTAAGCCTGGTTACCCAATGAAAACTAGATGGTTTTTTTACTAAAATTTATTTTAATTTTTCTAACCAGGTTGTTATATCTGGTGATTTTCGAAGTCGACTCTGATGATAACTTTGTCGATATACCTGATGGCGACAGCAATGGCTCAAGAAGCCCGACTCTGGCGGTTGGCTAGGGAAGCGTCGCTGGAGTTCACATTGTAGCTTTCTAGCTTGCTTAGGTCGAAAAATTGATGTCGCGAGAATAGGCGTTTTGTATCATGTTCTTCACCTTTTCTTAAAACAATTTTTGTTCCTCTTAATACAATGACACACAAGGCTTTTGCAGATTTCTCAAACCACACAAAGATAAGTCCAGTTACCTTGGTAACTGCACAGTAACCGCTGGCAAGGCAAACTCCATATTCCTCTGCCACGCAAGTTCTATGCTCTTCAGTCTGCTTTTCAGTCAAAAGCTTAAGCCAAAATAACCTCCCAGTGCTAGTTTAGACAGTAACTCCATAATCCAAAGTCCGAACACTCAATCTAGCTTTATATTATCACAGTGACATAACATTACATACATGAACTAACTCAGAGATTCTGATCAGTTGCTCATGTCTTCTTGATCAACTACCTAAAGAAAACATCATCTTGCTCTGAAGTCAGAACTCGATTACAAGATGATGATCACAATGCTGGACTAATTCCATGCAAAACACCAAAGTACCAAACCATCGATGCAAAATGCCACCACCATCATCACTTGGATCGCCTCCGCAGCAGCATCTGCCGCATGCCGTCGGCGACCCTGAACGCCGGGTTCTTCTTCCTGCAATTGCCGCAGAATGACATGTGATCCCTCAGAGCCGCCTCCATTCCTCCGCCGCCGCCGTGAAGCTTGGCAGCTTCGTCCCTGACGGCCTCCGAGCAGAGGCCGCAGAGCCACCGGCCGCCGAAGTCGGCCTTCACGCCGAGGATGTAGCCTCTTGTGCAGTCCTCCCTCAGTTCACAGCACTCACACTCTGCTGACTCCACCTCCATACAGAGGGAGGATGATATTTTTTCTCTCTCTGAAACTCTGAACTTTTGAAGGAGAAAAGCGTTCTGAAATGAGATGCTGGCACTGCGTGTTTGTTTATAGGGGCTGGGGTTGTGGCTGTACTCTGAATCTGTGATTGTGATGTGTCATCCAAGTGGAAAGTGTCATTGTTTAGTTGTGGTCTACTTGGTTGGTTCTAGACTCCTTGTACTACTGTACCAAGCTTATGGAATGATATGCACCTAATTTTGCCGTGGCTTGATTTGGAATCTGAACATTCTTGATAATTTTGTTTGCTTTGTGGTATTTATATGTACCAGCCGAATGTTTGTGCTATAGACACAGTTTTCTCTTGCAGGGGAAAAAATTCTGCCGTATAGCAAATTTTTTTAGACCGGAAACTGCCATACAGCAATTGAGAACAGTAGAATTATTAGTATTGCTAATATGAAAGAGTTTTAGAATTCCATGAATTATATGTGAAGATAAGTTGCTAACTTCCTCATCTTCTGGACAACTCATCTAATGATCTAAACCTTGACATAGAAATCATAATGAGTAGTTTCTGACAGGGTTGTTTACTGGATCGTTTTAATGTATCTTTTAGTATTTTGTTTGCGAGTTATGTGTGAATTTTTTAAGCTATATAAGAAACTGTTGGAACAGAATTCCAGCACAGGTGGGTACGATGACATAATCAACAAAGATTTCTTTGCGATTCTTGCCCTCTACATGCTTCATAAAGCTTGAACAGAAACCATGCAGAACAACATAGTTGCTGTCGTTCTTGGACCACAGAGAAGAACACCTTTTGGCCCCCTTCTGCTAAACTTCAGCCGCTGTTCATAATACGACACACCTGGCCTTGTCGGATCGGTTGTTAAATGGTTGAATCATGCTCATGAGTTATAAATAATTATGATGAGAACACATCTGGTTTTCTTCTTAACCGTGTTTTCTTCGACAAGATCAGTTCATCTTGGACCTGCATGAGCTATCAAACGTCCAAAACAGAAGCCAAAGTTCAGTGACTCAGGTTTCAGTTTTGGACATCAATGTAGGACAAATGCTAGAATACACAGTTCTTGGGGAGCCTGGTTGGACAGTCTGACCTAACCATTGCATAAGTAGTTGTGTATATAACAAATGGATATATGTACTAATTTATTAGCTGCAAAGGTTGGTGATACTTATTGGTCCAAGTAGGCAAATCCCTTCTTTGTTTTCATTTGTACAGCTGGGTTGATTCAGCATCACGAATGGAGAATGGCAACACCAGCTGTCAATTTGACGGTCTATGGACATACTTGACACCATTGTTTGTTTGTCCTAGGATCACAGGGCAATGGTACATTGGTACCATGAGGAAGTGCAATGGAGTACGCATACAAAATTTGTCTTCTTTTCTTCTCTATGTAGACTTCAGTTACTGAATTTCATCTCTTCATTTGCTAGCCAACATGTAAGCTAAACATTGACAGAGATCAGAAAGGATTACCATGAAAGCTGAGACTGGATAAAACCAGGAACACATTTCTTAAACATCAGGTACTCCTTCCTCTGAGTCCTGATGTTTAAGAAATGTGTGCTAGCTTTCATGGTACTCTCTTCTTAAACATCTATCTGAGACTGGATAAAAGACATGACAATTGCCCATAGCTAGCAAGATACTAATTAGTTTGAGTTTTCAACAGGAACACATTTCTTAAACATCAGGTAGATAATGGCATATAGACACACAAAGGCTGTGCAGGCAGTAGAATGGGTGACTCAGGGTGAACTGGAGGACTTACAAGGAAAAGGCTAGAGGCAGGCTCTATACCCTGAATGTTACAGTCCTTACATATCTATTTATTCTACCAGATGCACATAGGTAAAATACTTTCTTGTAGAAAAAAAATATAAGTCTGTTGCTTGCGAGGCTGATTAATCCCAGCCTGTTGCAGGGATATTTGAAACATCGCACCATTCAGGAGGAAAGGAGTATTTTGCTGCATAGGCATCTTGGACTAGATTGTCGTTGGCTGGACATTGATCAGGCTCACCATCTTGCTCGGCATGTTCCTCAGGATTCTGATTCAGCATCACCTCAGGAGAGTCTACTTCAGCAGCGCTGCTAAATGGCTGGTGCTCCTCATTCAGTGTCTTCTCAGACCATTCCACTTCATTTTCAGTGGAGGGCAAACCATCTGCATGTCCAGAACCAGAGTCATATTGCTCTTGCTTGTAGTTATAGTGCGCAGATGATTCTTCTTCTTGGTTGTAACCCCACCCAGCAGGTTTGTCTCTGGTCTCTTCTGGTGGTGGAAGTGGACATCCTTGGTAGGAACCATTGTCCGCACAATACCTCAGGAGCCTATCCCAATGCCGATCCTACAGTAAGGCTTGTCAGTTTAATCAAGAAAAACAAGGACTGATTGCATGATGTAAGCAAGCTATCATGAGCAAGGCTAAAACATAAACAGTATAAAAACCATAACTATGCATGCACAAACACACCTTGGTGATAATGTGAGGGTTTCCAACGATAATGAGCAAAGATTTTGCACGAGTGATTGCAACATTGAACCTTTTTTGATTGCTTAAGAATCCAAGATTGAAGAATTTGTCAAACTCATTATGCTTTACTGTTGACCTGACTGTTGATATGATTATTATTTCCCTCTCCTGGCCCTGAAATTGTTCGACACTTCCCACTTTCAAGTCAGCCATTTCAAATGTCTCAAGGGCCTTCTTTATCTTGACAACTTGTTGACGGTATGGAGTAATGACCCCTATGTCAGCTTCACCAACATCACCATCCCTTGTCAGTTTCCTGATGATACTAACAACTTTACTAGCTTCAATCCTATTGAACCATGAAGGATTATTTCCTTCTCTCTCATCGCATCCCTGAATGCCAACAAAAAGTACAGGGAACGACTTGTTAGGAAGATCAACACAGTCATAAATAGATGACACTTGGTCTTCTTTACAGGCAATTAATTCGCCCTCATAGAAAAGCTCTGATGGTAATTCCAGGATTGCTGGATGGCACCGATAATTCCTCACTAGCTTTGTCACATAGTTAGGATCCCCTGTGCTGTACTGCTCATATTCACGGAGCAGCCTTTGCAGATATGATTTCCCCAAACCATCCTGCTCTGCTTGTTTACAAAAAACCACTGGCCCTAATTGCATGGGATCACCTGCTAACACAACCACAGTGTCTCTTCCACACAAACCCGACAAGGGAACCATGGCCTCCGGCTCAGAGGCTTGACCAGCCTCATCCAAAAATATGTGTGTGAAATGGCCCCGGCGAATGCCTTCAGACTGCAGCATGGATGAACTCATGTAGGTTGATATAACTATCTTGTACCGCAATAGTGCTTGCAATGGAGGGCACTTGAACACCATATCTTGAAAGAAGCAAAACCGGATAAAATCAGGATCGACATCCTCATATTGACGGCTGGTGGCATTAAGCCTAAATATATCACTTGGGCGAATCAGATAGCTAGCCTGAAGAAGCTTTGCCAATACATGGTCAGCAGCGCTATTAGAAGCAGCACATATGAGAATATTTGCCCTCCTCTTGGCTGTATAAAGCTGTAAAATAGCCTCCACAAGGGTCATGGTCTTGCCAGTTCCTGGAGGTCCATATATCACGTATGGTGCAACCCCTCTGTAGCCAAGTATTGTTGCAACCGCACTAGCTTGCTCAGTATTTATGTGCGGATTTAGAGGTTTAAACGACCACTTCTTCACACTTCCAGTGGATGATCGACAGGGGAATAGAATGTCAGGTCCTAAAAATTCCGCATCGTGGATAGACTTGTAGAGTCTTCTCATGTTAAGTCTATTATATGTGAAGCTAACATCATATTGATTCCTATCACAGTGAGCAAGGTGGAATTGGTTATCAAATTTCAAAAATATCTCATCCGCTTCAACCTTGTGAATGAATCCCTGGAGAAGAAGCAAACAAATCATTACTAATTGTACATAAAAAAGTTTTGATGCTTCACTGTCATCTCTAAGAATTCCCAAGAAATATTTGAATGTCAAAGAAAGAACACAAACTTGATAAGGCCGAGCATCACTGCCAGTATGTCTGGCAAATATAGAATCTCCATGGACTAGTGAAGGCCTTTTTTCCGCCAAGCCAGGGACCACAAGTGATAAATATTCGTTGCCCCTCCTCCTCATTAAGACATGATCCATGTCATATGATCTCATCTCTTCCTGCAAGTGAAGCACTGGAGTTAGCAAAGTAGGACAAACCATAAAATCTAATACTACCACAGGCATTGAAATACCTCCAAATTTATCTCTTCCATGACCAAAAGAGTGCTAAAAAATTTCGCATAGTTTGCCATATCCAACTCTTCAGATAGGACATCGGGTCTCTGTTTACTTTGGATGAGTTCACGGATGTCTGCAGGTATCGCAAATTGAGGGAGCTTAAACTTGAATCCTTGACTGTGCTGCCAAGTTGGCCGACAACCTGGCACAAATGAAGTGCACTCCAATTTCTTCTTCTGGGAGTGTCTCCTTGAATAAGGTTTGTCAGAAAATAAAGCCTGGGAAACATTATCATCTGCCAATAGAAAAGCCACACGCTCAATTTTCTCATCACCGATATCAACATGCACGATGGACGTATGCAAGCCAATATCATTTGGCGTACAGGACAGCCAAATCATAAGGGTTTGCCCAGGCTGGAGTGTACGATCTTCTACAGAAGTCAAACCAAGAAAATTCCTCTTTGCCTCCTCATCACTATCACTCTGTGGTGGCCTCATCATAGATAGCATATAACTGTCTTCTGGATTTGAAGAGAATATTCTGACACTCCACACGTTTACAGGTTCAGAAGAGGTATTTTCTATGCTAATGGTGTCAGCAGATGTTTCTCCAACAAGGACAGATTTTGGTTTCCCGTTGATGAAAGGGAACGGAACTGTGACGACCACAGGGCCATCTTCAAATGAATAATCCTGAAGAGAACCATCATTCTGATAGTCCATGAACTCTACATCTGGCTTCTCGCCAGCCACAGAGAATTCATCGTCTGAATAGTTCCTAATATAAGTGCCCATCTTGAATCCTGAGATATCAAAAATGGTTAGGCAAGTTAATACCAGCTTTAATATGCAAAAAGAATCACTTGAGGTTAGTCTGAAACGAGAAGTGCTATTCTTAGAAAATGTGAAGAGGAGGAATGTGCTGTCCACCCAAAAAAAAGAACTGTAATCACAATCATATTCACTGTAACCGTTTTATGTTAAATCGAAGGTAGCACGATTAGGACCTTCTTGTTTCACAACATTGCACCATGGGCAAACTGAATACCATTTACATACAATGGAGTTATAATTGGAACACATGGACATATTTCCGCATATTTCATTTTCTGCTGGCGATTACTTGGTATAAGCAAACAAGCGCACACCAGCACACCACGAAAAACCACAGCAGGTTTTCCTCCCCTAGAGACACACCTAGAAATACAGAGCTTGGGGATAATTCATGGTCATGACCTCACCAAAATTGCTATTGAAGACTCCACCAACCCAATAAGAATAGTTTTTTTATTTATGGACAAGAGGAGATTCATAATTAGCTTCCTTCTTTGCACGAGACATACTAATTAATTCGATCATAAGAGCCTTAGAACTATATGGCTCAACATTGCTGATCTCCCAAAACGAAGTCCAGATTTCCATCAGTTAGGATAATGCTTAAACCCTCGCAAATCCATCTATCCTGAATAATCATGCTATGACGGCTGGCTTAGATTCTTTTAGTACAGAAAACAAAACCCTAACAACCTCCTCGTAATCCCCTTCCCTCCCTTCGCATCCCCTTCCACTGCCACAAAAAGGTGATTTTTATGCGACACTCTGAACACAAGACTAGGTTTTTAGTCCAAACCCAATTTCGACGGATCCCATCATACAATCAACCAATCCTCGAAACAAAATCAGGGAAAAGACACAAACAACTCGCAATGCTGCACTGATTATTAACAAAATAAGGCATCACCAGTCCGTCCGTCCGTCTTGAGAGAAGAGCACGCACCGAGTTCCGGTCCAAGACAACCGCTCGGAAACGCGGGTCGATCGACCGGAGCGGAGAGGGAGGAACACGATCAGGGCCCGGAGGACGACGGCTTCTTCGGGAGGAAGAAGAAGATTGGGGGGAGGAGAGTTGATGGCTTCGATTGGGAGGGGGAGAGAAACAGAATCACAGGGCACAGAAGATATCTGAACTGGCAATATTAGTGTGCCATTCATGAGTTTCTTCTGCAGAAGCTGCAACTCTGAAGTTGGTGTGAATGAATCTGTGCGCCTTTTTTGGAGGAACCCGGACCACCTGTTGAACCGGCCAAAAAAGAAAAAGAGAAGTATTTTTTTTTTTAGTATTTGGCACTCTCTTAGATTTATTATGTTGACACTCGTGAATCGAATGATTAGTAGCCTAATCTTTTGGTGAGGTTTCTGTTTGGTGGTGGCTTTTTCCAAGTGCATTTGCCAAGTTAACATTTCTAAGATAAAGAAATCCATTGGGTAGTAAGTTTACCATGTTTTAAATGCGGCAATTCGCAACTCAATTCTGAAGATATTCCAGCTAGTAATAAAATTACCGATTACCCTTGCGGTAGGTGATACTATCTCTTGTACTAACTTGTAAGTACACACGATGTGTAATTGGTAGAGATTTTATTTTACGGCAACAAATGTAGACGGTTTCACCTACCTTCACTGTCGCAACAATTCAATCCATCGCTTTTGATTCGCATCAATTTTATCTGCCCCACCTGGCACCTGCACCGTATTTGCCAGTATTCGGAGACAAACGGCCTCATCGGATTTTCAAAAGTATTTTTAAAATTAAATTTAAAATTTTTTCATCATAGTTTTTGTCGGGGAATCTGGGAGCGATTCCCTTCGGCGGGAGGGTCTAAAAGACGTCCCTTGGTTTGTTCGGCCCAAGGACCGGTGGTTGAAGCCTTTCCAGGGGTTCGGGCGGAAGCGGATGGAAGCGAGGAATGTGGTGACGGGGCTCGGGTTGTAAAGAAAGTAACACACAGGACGATGAGGGGG
>CM002481.1:2931876-2964372 GCA_000325765.3 Leersia perrieri
CTTTTCCGCCTTGTTACCAATGATTCCCCCCGGGCCAAGAGGCCTCGTGGCATCACTGGTCTTGGGGTTTCTCCAGTTTTCATTCGGGCCTCATCTAGGCCTCAAGGCTAAGCACATTAGCTCAATACTAGGGCCTTAATGGGCCTTCATTCATGAGAAACTAATACCCCCTGGCCCATTACACCGACAGTTTTTCCTAGATGTGTCTTTTAAACCATGAACAACACATATGTAAAAGTTTCACAAGTAAATTATTTTTTATTAATGAATAAGCGATCTAACCAAATTGGCCAAAATGGCCAACCGATGAGGCCCAAAAATTAAGAAGGAAACACGAACCAAAGGTCATATCCCGGCCCACGGCCCAGCGAGGCGACCTGGCCCAGAGAGGCCCTTCATCACGCGGACCTTGCTCGCGCGCGTGGGCCACAAAAGATTCGCCGCGACGCGTGCTTTTGCATTGCACGGCACGACATTTCGCTGGGTCGCGTGCGTCCGTCGCCGGCCATTTTTCTTGTGAGAGCTCTCTCGTCCCCTGTACGAAACACGCGTGACACATGTTGGCAGAACTAAGTAATATGGTCGCACTGACGAACTCTAGCAAATTCTACATGTAATAATACTTATACATATGATATAACACTATGATATAAACCAAATTAATATAATATGACACCACTAAATACATTATAACACTATTAAATTAGTTTTCTGAATCCGCCGCTATACATGTAAATGAGATGAAAGAGGAAACACATCACGTGTACGGGGCTAGCCAACGGCTCTTCGAGACACGGTACAGATGTAGTCTGTGTCCGTACGTATGCAACCCATTTACACGTGTATATACTTGTCCTTACAAACACAAACACAAGCACATATTATATTCCTATAAATATATTTGAAACTAACCTAACATATCTTGAATTCCTGACGTTGATGATGTCAACATAAGACGACTAGTTGTTGGCAGACAGGCCAAGTTTAAATAAAAGTTTGAAAGGAATGATCGCAGCATTTCGTGTCGATTCTAAATTAGGACAAGAGCGATGTTTATGGCTGAAGTAGCAATAGTTGTGAGCGAAGATAGCAGTAGTTATAGCTTATTAAGCAATGATATGGCTAAAAGAGAGAAATAAGTTGAGCCCCACCATAACATTGATTTCTAGCTTTCTCCCTGCCTCCGCGTGAGAACAAGATATGAATGGACAAAGAAAATCATATTATATTTCCTATTTATTTTATAAAGGGAATAATAAAATACAAGAAAAGCTTAACCAACCGAAGTTCACTGTGGCTAGCGAATTTTGGCCTTTGGACTTTGGAAGATTTGACTGTTCGATCGTGTTATCTTTGTTGATCATATAACACTTTGTTCTGGAATCTAAAGAGGGGAGGCTCATTTGCTACAGTGCTCCCTCGTGCTGCCTACGATCTTTTTTCTCTGTTTGCTTCAGTGCTCCGGCTGATTTGATACGGACAGTGTAACAGTGTATAGCAGGAAAATTCTCAGATACTGTAGGTGCCTTACAGTTTCAGTAAACTTTTATGAACGAAACGGTGACTCGTCGCTCACGCATACGTACGCATATGTGATAGCTGACACCGACCGATCGAGATGAGCAGAAGAACACTTCTAGCTCGAGCATCATGTCACCGGCCCATATACGTATTCATATATTCATAACCGGCACAAACACTGCAACTGCAAAAGAAAGGCCAAAAGCTGAATAAACGACTAGCAAGAACTAAGATGATACTCCCTCAGTCAAGATTATAAGTATTTGAGGTTGAATGTAACTTACTTTATTATAACAAATTTAAAAGACAATACTTGTTATACTGGAACCAATGATATATAACTCTTCCCTCAAAAAGAAAATGATATATAACTCTTAAATACTTGTTTTTGGACGGACGGATAATTAATAGAAACAAGATGCATGGTGGGTTTGCATCTTTGTCTACTCATCTACTGTCTACACCGGCCGTGTACACATATCATGCACACGTGTCACACATTACAGTCATTACACATTTTGTGTACTGTGTAGTACTTCACATATTGCCATGTGTAATGTGTTGAAGTCAGAACTCGTCGCATATATTTGCACACGCATATATATATGCATGCAACACTGTAGTACTATAGTTATCTCTTCATTTCTGACAGCTTCTGCACCACGCAAAAAGATGGAATTTCCAAAGGAAAAAAGGGCAGAAATGCAGAATATATATTGTTTGTATGTATAGCTTTCTTCTTCGTCTGCTCATTTCCAATCCGAGGTCTTTTCCCCCGCTTACGGATGCTGATGTATTTCTTGCTTCGGATGCTCCTCTTCTTCTCTTCTATCCACTGGATAAGTTCGGACAAATTCTGCACGTCGCATGCGTTTGTTGAATGATTATTTCCAACAGGTTGTTTTGATTGAAATATAGTTGCAGAATATACAGCTTGCATGGCCGATTAAATTTCAGGCTAGCTTTCGAGCAGAATAAGGATTTTACATGTCTCCAGTCATGTGTGAACTTATTAAAGTCGGTGTGATACGTATGGTAACAACTTAATTTAAAGTAACATAACAAATTAAACTGATTGAACTAGTTGTATATATTCCCACATTTTCTTTTTTCACCTTTTTCTTTATGCATGGATTGATGTGAAGCCTGAACTACTCTGCATCCACTTTTTTTACTACTCCACGTGCATAGTAATTTTTTAGCATCATCTTGCGCAACTTTGTATATCATTATTGCACGTTGCAATACCAACACTGGCCATTGCTTCGGTGGCAAGTATGGTGAGACATGCATGGTCAGGCCCCCAATCTACTAACTTGATGCTATCATCCATGCATATATCCATTTCTTTGGCATGATATGATAGTGGTGACCTTTAGACTTTACTTACCTGTTCATCCATGCATGCAAAGATTGTTCGATGGAAAAGTGCAGCATTGTCCATTTGCATGCAGTGACCATCCATTATCCATTCATCCCATAGCTAATTAATTAGCTGATCTATTTTTCCATCGAGTTTAATCATTAACAGCAATATCGATAGAAAACAGATCACCCCTTTTATTTTTTATCACCATACAATGAGAACTAAACAATTCACAATTAAAATATGTGTTTGCGTTCTGAGAGAGTTATGCATGTTGTCTTAATCGATGCATGTACTATAGAAGAACATGTGTATATTATGCATGATATTATAATAAATGTGGTTGGATTTATTATTGTTCTTGTGTACAAACATGATTAAAATGAATGGAGGAAGTAATTAGTACCAATGTCTTTTATAGTAGCAGGCATGCATAAAAAACATGTCTTAAAAAAAACAGTGGTAGCAGTAGTTTTCTCAGAAATCTGACTTGCTGATCGACAAAGGAGCAGCTGGCTGGCAAACGTTCAATTTGGTCATGCCTCTTCTCCAATCATTAGCAGACACAGAGACAATCAAACAAGATCAAATACTGCATGCAAGCAAATAATCTACAATTGAGTAGAGGAAAATTGAACAGATTAGCGATGCCGATCGAGATGATGAATCTTGCAGCATGCACACTAGCTTCCTTGCTGCGTCCGTAAGATGATAAGATCGTCTGGTCCCATGCATGCAAAAACGTGGCTCCTTCGTCTTGGCTGTTCGACATGAATGCCTGCCTTTGAGCTTGGGTTCTGGAAGAAGCCATGTCCCTCGGCCGTCTCGTCTTCTCACGCTTGCTTTTCCCCCAATCACTTCATTGTCCAAAGGATGTGCGATGTCATGGCCATTTTGCTCCATACGCACTGAGATTCTTCCCGATCACTTCCGTTGTTGTGTAGACGGACGGACGTACTCCTGATGGAGATCAAGATTAAGAGTTAAGACCTTTGTAGGAAATACCTATGGTTAATTACTAGTACAACGAAAGAAATAACTTGTTGCTTGATTTGTGAGTGCAATACTATTTTCACTTTTCCACAGTACTATGTTTCAAATTTAGAAAAATATGTTTTTCTTTTCACTAGAACTAGAGAAAAGGGTTTATTGTTGTTGACGATGGCTTTCTGTTGTTGTATATAGAGGGTTTGTTGTTGTTTAAGTTTATGTTAATTATGTGTATAAATAGGACTTGGAGTTGTAATAAATATTAGGAAAGTAGAGTCGCGCCCTTATCTCAGGCTATCTTTTAAACAGAAAGACATGGTTGTTATAACTATGTAGCAATAATAGCATACGTGTAGTACAACTGGCAAGCAAAGGTCATGGATACACACATATGCATTGTAATTGTACCAGAGCAGAGTGGATCTCTCATAGTCAAATGTCATGGCTCGTGGGCATGCAGGTTTAGGTTGAACCTCATCAATAAAAATTGTGCCCTAGTGTCATCATCAATTGGGTCTTCTAGAGTTTTCTTTCACAAAACCATTACCCATGTCGATTTTGTTGTTTTTTTTCAATACAATTAATATAGACACGGGGACTCATTATACTCACCTCTATTAACATATAATATCCCTATGAGCCATCGACAATGACTGGTTGAAAAATAAAATCGGTTGTATAGGGTTGGAGTGTTTGACAGTAAAAGTATTTTTGTGATATATATTATTTTTTTGCATTTTCATTATATTTAGAATAGTAATATATAATGACCAAATGAATCTATAGCTTGTTGGCTATGAAGAACACGGTTATGGAGGTCGGTGGCGTCGGTCTACGGCAATGTGTGGCACTTTTTTTTTTTAACCAAACAAATTAAACTTTATTTTGATCATTCAAAATAGAAGTTATAGTTCATTTGTTAAAACTAGAATGGTCAACCATCCCTGAACACGGCAGGCTGATGGAAATTTTCAGCTTTCATGCAACAGACACTCTATATGCTAGTAGCACAGGAGTACCTAGCTAGCACAAGATAATCACTGAAGTGCTAGCTAAGACAGATCATGGGTGTGCCAGATTTGTAACATCGACGCATGGTTAATCAGAGCACATGTATGCTACTACAACTAATTACCTAAGTTACCTTTGATGTATAGGTCTGGTAAAATTTACCGTTCTTTTGCCTCCCACAGAGTAGCTAGGTGAAAGATGGCTGTCATTTCCTCCAACTCACCCCTTTTGAGGCATAGCCAAAGGTTAGGTTATCTTCTTCTGTTAAACAAGAAACACTGTCAAATGAAAAGAAGGTCGGTTTCTTCGGCTGGAAATGAGGTTTAAAGCAGCCTAGAACTTTGCATTTTCCCTGTTGAAAGATTGGGTTAGGTCGTTAGGATTCAGAGATTTGATAGCTTTTTCACCTTTGCTAATCAGTCTTCGCTTCTTCTCCTCCTCCATTTCTAGGGGACAATGATTTGCTTCAGGAAGCAATACCTGATTCTGATCATCACCTAGCATCTCAACAACTATTGGTGTGTATGAACTTTGGCATCTTGTGTTCAGCCAACCATATATGCCTGGACTGATGCCACTGAATCAGACTGCATGGTAGCTTTAACCGAAATCCATTTGATCTGAACCATTTGTATTTTTGCAGGAATGCAGTGCTGCACTCAATCTGGGCATTTGTGCAGTGCAAAAGAAGCAGCAAATCATTCCATGGTAGACCTCATCAGCGCGTGCGCTTGCACTCACAAGTCGCAACAAAACACAAAAACAAAGGATTTACAAACTGTCTCTGCAGATCCCAGCAACACACATTTCTTGGCTTTTTATTCGCAGCTCCTGCCAGGAGAACAGTGGAAAGGAGGCAAAAGGGATAGACTGATAGAGTAGAACACAAATTGCCCTGTAAGTGAAGGCTGGTGAAAATGTGACTGCTAGCCTTTTTGTCAGCTCAATTGATCAGACAATGCTCATGAAACAAAAACATGACAATGATGGCCTATACATCCTTTACCATCCTTTACCATCCATGGAAATGATATGGACAATGCAGGCATTCATAGCCCTTTCTTACAGCTTTAAAAATACCCACAGAGAAGTGCACTGTGCAAAACTGCAAATGGCTACTTGTTCGTTACAGTCCAAAAACAGGGAATAAAAGGAGAAAAAAATAGGGAAACAAAAATGCCTTCCAATGTACAGATAAAAAAATTCTGGTGGACGCTTGCTGTTGTTGTCAGTACTCAGTAGTATCTTTGCTGTTGGTGGCCAAAGTCTGCTGTATTTATGATTGAGTGATCGTACTATCTGCCATTGTTCCTCTCCTTTGCTTTGTAGTGGTCATCTGGGTTCCTTGTTCTCTTTGGAGTCAGTTAAATAATTTGAGTCACACCATCCCCACCAGTTGCAGCATGTAACTTTGTTCAGAGTTGAGAGAAACATGGTCCATACCGTGCTGCAAAAAAGAGAGGAGCATGACAAATTGCTCGTTAGAGCTCTCCTTCACCATATATGTCTTGTAGATTTTGTAGCAATATTTTTCAAGGAATACGCAAAAGAATTTTTGCCGGGACGGCATAAGGAGGAATACGCAAAAGAATTGTGAATCATTGTAGATATTGTAACATGAGGTTGATCACAAATATACCTTCTCCCAATGAATCAATCTTGTGAACTATGCAAGCACTTGGTAAACTTCTGAAGATGTGCAATGTAGCTGTTGTTGTGGGATTTTTGCTACATTCAGTCTAACCTTGTCCACCTAGTCTTTACTCTCTATCAACTATGCACCATTCCATTGGAAATTATTAGATTAGTATTCATGGAACACATCACTTGAAGAATCAATAAGACCACTCCAAACCATACCTCATCATCACTAGCTGCAGGGCTAAATATTCAGAAGATGATGAAGTTCTTGAATCCATTCAGTAGAAATTTAGGTCAGTGTATCCATATGGATTGATATCAGTATATCCGTACGAGTAAGGCAGCAATTCTTCAATGTCCAGCTGCGAGCTTGAACAACTCATCTTCTGGATTCTGCTATGATTGATTGATTCTACCTCCGCACTGAAGACACTGTAGACCGGCCGATGGTCTGAAAAGCGAGATTCACCTCGAACATATGACAATTGACTAAGTCCCCTTCCATACCATAAAACACGATCACACCTGCAGAAAAAACACTAAATTTACCCTTACTGTACAAAATCCAGCAAAAATTCTGGAACCAATAATGTGTAATCAAAATACCATGCAGGAGTTCTCTTCTTTTCCTTCTGATTCATGTCATCCCCAGCATACTTGTCGGAATTATTCGAGTATTTGTATGTTGGCGGGAAATATATTTTCCCCTCGTTCCACCCGACGAATACTCTACCACCTCTTTGCTCAATCCTTAGCTGAAAATATCAAATTTTTCTATATTTAAGACCATACCTTATTTCAGAACCATCTTTGTAATTACAACATTAGTTTATTTCTTTTCTTTTTAATTCAAAACAACAGCTCCTCAGCTTTTGCCAAGCTATCAGAAATCTAGTAACATGATAAAGTAAAAGAATGACAAGACAGAAAGCACCTGATTGCCAGTGCCACAAGAATTTTACTGCTTTCTAGGGCTTCAACGCTACACACACGCACACTCATTCCAATACTGTACTCAAGAAGGTTTACAAACTCTCACCTGATCTTTCTCCAGCAATGCTTTCCAATTGCGCATCTCCACGAGGGCCTTAACTGATCGGTAGGAAAGCGCGATTCTGTAATTTAGATCCCCGAGCCAGATGATTCGACTGCAGCAAAAGACACAAGGGCCCCCAAAATTACACCGTATGAATATGGAACAAACTTTAAGAGCCCATGCTAAGGTTTGTTGCTTACTCATGCTCTAAGATAGTTTCTGGTGAACGCTCATACTGTCCATAAACCATTGGAAACCTGGTCTTTCTAAGGATTTCCAATACATCTGAATTCCTCCTCATCTCATCACCTTCCTTCTGCCCTGATGTCAGGTGGCTGCAGACGAAGCAGAAGCTTGTTTGGTGCAATGACATGCTAATCGAAATTGAACCCTGGAAAACAAATCCTTTACCGTTGAATCCCTAAGCTAAGAAGAATTTCTTGGTTGCAATCAAGCCATACAAGGTAAATAATAAAAAACCACACTTGCTATACACTATTGGGACACTCGAAATTACCTTATTTCCAAGGTAGCCCATCAATCCTCTCCCAACACAAGAAACCTTCAGATTTCTAATGTCATCTCTTATGTCTTTCCGGGCCCAAATCATCAGGAACAATCCCACCATTTGCTTGCTTGCAACCATGCAATATCTGAGCATCATATTAACACAAAATGAGCTTCTGAATCTCATAAAAGAGGATTTAAACTTTTCAAGCTACAAAATTACCTAGTTTGACCAGCCGGTCTATGACTGTCTTCCAGAGATGATGCATTATTGTATCCATATGACATTGGTGAATAAACCGTACTTGGCGATTCACCGGCATTGTTCTCATCGTCCGATGAGCCGCCCCACCGGCAGGTTGTCTCATAATCACTAGGCCGACGACCATAGATAGCTCGGTCGCAGACGCTGTACCGCCTTTCCAGCCTGGGCTGGGGTGCAAGAATGTCACCCTCCATCCTCAAGCTTCGGCTAAGTCCAGCCTGGAAAGACCGGCGGTGGAAGAAGGACGCATTGTTCTGCCTCGACGACAACCCCTCGAAGTCATCGTCCATCTCCACCACTGGGTCAGGCGCCGGAGATGGTGTCCGGAAGCTACCATTGCCACTAGTACCCGGCAAGTTGTTCAGAGTCCTCCTGACCAGTGACACCCACTTCCTTGCGGGGCCATTGTCCTCTGTCCCAAGAACATTCCCCGCATTCAAAGGGACGATCTCTTGAAACCTGAATGACATGAAAGCATCAAATTATCACGGCAATTGAACTACCAGAGCTGTAATATCTGACACGAATTCAGCAAAACAAGAACAAGTACCCGAGGACATAGATATCAGCAGGAGGTGCAGCATGGAGCCAGTCCTCAAGGCTCATGGTGTTTGGTGGTGATCGGCCACCTACATTCCATGTGGCAACAAAGATCCTACTTCAAGAACAAGAGGGATCACGCGCAGGCCAAATGTGAATAGAATTGGAGTCACCAACATTGCAAGTGTTGAGGCTTACCTATAGTCTAATGTCACGGTGGCCTCGGCAGCGTCGAGGTCAATCTTGCCACGCCTCGACCGTTCAGTACTCCTCCTCGACGACCTCTCTGAGAAAGCAAATGCAATCAGAAATGCAACAATCAAGATATAAAAGAAACCACGAAATCGTTCAGTCTTTTGTAGTTTGCTCACCTGTCTTGCTCTTCTTGACTGTGCTTGGTTCCCTCCTGGTGAAGCTGCTTCCTCTCCACTCATCATCACCTCCTCCTGCAATCAGAAACAGAGCCTGATCAATGCGAGCAATACCCAAATAACGATGTACGAAGAAATTATAAAAAAGATGTATTGGAAAACCATGAAACAATAGTGCTTTCCACAAGTGGCAAAAGAGAGTTGATAGAAAAAGGACAAAGAAAGACTGAAAGAGAGACATGGCGAGCTCGCTGTTGGAGCAACCAGGGTCACAGACACAAACAGAGTCGCAAACTCAAATGTTTACACACCTCTCCTCCCAATTGCAGCCACATCATCAGCATGGAAGTCATGGGCCTTGCTCCTGATGTTGAACCACTTCCTCACTAAACTCTTGGACCATGACAGCTACAGGTTGTGATAACATCAAGAAACACCGCATTTAAGAATCAGGAGACCCAGCATTTACTATCAGAATGAAAGAGCTCAACCAAGAAAGAGGTACCTTGCTCTTCTTGGTGGTGTTGCTGCCATCTCTCATTGTTTCTCAGGAGGAACACTCATGCAGCCAAACGAACAGTTGGTTGCAGCGAAATGGCCAGTTTGATGGCAGGTAGGGGCCAAGGAGAGGCAGAGACAATGAGGCTGGCCACTGGTTGTTTCTCTATAAACAAAGGATTGTGATTTGATGGAAAGAGTAGGGGGAGAGACACAAACAGAGAAGGAAGGTGAGAGGGATTGAGGATGAGAACAAAATCTGGATTCTCTTTGGAGGAAAGAGGCTGGTAACACTAATGTTCTAGCTGGCTTCTGAAGCAAAGGGAGAAGAACAAATGTGATGCTACTACTAGTAGCCCTCAGCTTCTTGGAGGAAGAGGAGTGTTTGTGTGTGTGAAGCTCAGAGCTGAATGAGAAGCAGCACGAGTGGGAGTGAGAGGGATGCCTCTCTCCTTCAAAAACCTGAGTCTTTGGAGGTGAAATACGTGTGAGGATGGGAGAGAATAAAGTGTAGAGGAATCTTAGGATGGTCAGTCTCTGCTTTTCGTTGCTCTTGCAAAACCAATAAGAGCAATAGAATTGCAAACAAAACCAACACAGGCAGTACCCTTCAGGGACGAAGCACTGCGGTATTTATGCATGTGAATTTGTGAAGAGCTTCTGTGAGGGGCAAAAGAAAGGGGGCCCAGCTACTCAACACATGGTATTCCGTGCATTGTAGCTCCTGCAAAATACTAGATTTCTTAAAAAGAATCTTGGAATTTCAAATTTGAGAGATTTCAGGATGTTGTCGTTCTACTTGTATCTGAATTTGAGTTCTGCTTCATTTTTTTAAGAGTTTTATGGCCGCACACCTTTGCAACACTGTACTACTGCTCTGCTCTTGTTCCTTTGATCCTTCCTTCCATTGGCCACTCAGGCAGCAGATAAAGAAGCTGGGGAGGAACCAAAGGAAAAAAAAAAGAATAAAGTCAGGAAGGAGAGGGTGTTCACTTGTTCAGAGAGATCTCACTTTTTTACCTTCCAAGACGTTTTTCTTGTGTTTTTGGTATGTGTGTTCGTTTGTGCTGGCTGCTGATATGCTACGGCCCATAATTTGTTTGTTTTTCTTTGTCCCTTTCATGCTCTTTTCCCTGCTCTTGTTCCTTTCTTTTGACAAGCTTTGGTACTCCAAATCGGATAGAGAGACCGGCGGCTCTAGATTTTGTGTTCGTTTGATCGTTTCCAATGTGGTGGACTGGTCGTTGCCACTTCAGCTGCTGCTAGATTTTGTGCTCCAGTACGGCGAGGAGAATGTATCTGAGCTGGAATGCACACCTTTCTGCATGGCAAAAGACGTTGCCACTGAATTAGTACTGTTCCTAGCTAGGTTATAAAATTAAAGCAACTGTATAGAGAAATTGCACACTTCAGATAAAACCGTAACTCCTAGCACATGAGGCACCAAATTTAACACAAAAATGTAGTGTCTCCTTAATGACTATGCTTGCCAAACTTGTCTAAGGTGTGGGGGAAAATGAAGCCACACTTTAGCTAGCAAAACCAAGTGAGCCATACTTTTTAAAGTCTATGACTCGTGGGACCTAAATGGAAGAGAAAGGAATCTGCTACAAGTGTAGCACAAATCAAACATTGGTCTAAATTGGGCCAAGTGAGGCAAAGTTTGGGATTGAACCGAATAGGAGAATGCAATGCAGTTTTAGCTGAATGCATAGATATGACAACTGGCAAGTGCAATTTACCAGGAAGCTACTTGGAGTGGAGCTGACAGTTTCCTCAGAGATGTTGGGAGGAGGGGACTCTTGTCGTGTGGGTATTTGGGCACGCCACGCATGCCTTTCGAGTGGCGATGCTGGAATCTGGATGCAAGAGATTGCACATTGGTTCCTACCTCCTAGATTTCGTTGAGTGCCTGCGCCTTCAGTCCAATAAGTAATTCCATCTCCTATCCCTCATATAGCTCTATTCCTTTTGTTTTCTTGGTGTCTTGTGATGTCTTCAAGAATCAAGAACCATATAGCTTCTTGGTAAGAGAAAGAGAAAGAAAGAATTGTGTGATTAGTTTCTTTTTTGATACAGTGTTCCTTTTAAAACAAGGGAGACTGGTTGACTGACTGAATCTTGATCAAGATCAAAAGAAAGGAGCTGAATAAAATACACCCTCTCGATGCAAAATCACCACACCTAATTCTGCAACAGTTTGCTCCCCTTTCCTATTGCAAAAATGCTAGTAGCACTACAGGTTAAAGTGCTATCTGTCATTATATGGCAACTTTTATTTTTAGATTGTCTATGTTCGCTGTACGCTTGTACCAGCTTTCTGGGCAACAAGTCAGCTGCAGCCTATATACCAAAGGACAGCGAACGGACTGTGAGATCTCAGTACAGACATGGAAATAATAGCTGATCTCAGCAATAAAACAGACGCAGGATGCAATAAAACAGACAGGTTGATTCCTCTGATGGCGTTTTGACTGACCAGGTTCGGTTGTTGCCCTGGAGTTATGGTCTAATTCATCTGGGATCTTTGTTTCTTCGTCTGCTGTCAAAGCAGTCGTCACTTGTCAGATGTTTCCGTGCAATAAAATCTCTGCAGTTACCATCGCACTGAAATTTTATTTTAGAATCAAATTAACGGCTGAACGTACACTTTAATAACAGGGAGCAGTAATAACAGAGCCTAGCACTTTCTGTAGAACTTACTAGGTTTCCAGTTCTGAACTGTTCGTTTCTGTAAGAAATATAAATGATAGTATGTTCCTGTAGGAAATATATGGTATTCGAGTCATGGTGTCATCCAGAATTAACGATCCATGAAATTTTAGGATAATTTTTCCATGTGCATTTTCTACAAATATACTATCAGAATCACTTGGGAAAAAAGATCACAGCATGATGACAACTGTTAGGTAAGGGAAGAGAATAATAAAGCCTATGCGCCAATCACGTGAAGTCGATTTCCAATGATCAGATGGCAGGAGAGCATGTAACATTCTTGCCAGAACTGGCCAATCCGTCTGAACTCTGAAGCCAGCCAATAATTAACAATTAGCATCATAATCCTGGAACCAAGAGATCACGACTGGGGTTATCTCCGTCAAAAGTCGTGCAAAGCACCACCCTTTCTGCTTAGATTATCCCAAAAATTCCCACGGATGCATGGCAGCTCAGAGAAAGTAAATTTGAGGAGTAGATTTGTTATCGAACCCTGTTCCAAGTTCATATTGATCATGAGTTAAATAACACGCTATCAATGCAGATACTGCACTACTGCCCCAATCATGGCCAAGCTACTCTCTTTGCCTTTAACAATTGTGCACACGCTAGATCATATGTACACAATGTACTAGTATAATAGTATACAGTAGTGCAGTATATACCAAATGTTACTGTATGATAAGCTGATCCTACTAGGCAGGCATGGCAAATTTAGCTCGTGGGACCCATCTTCATAGAAGAGGTTGCACGAGCGGGTGAGAAAGATGGTTAGCTTCAGAATGATCACTAGTGAAAACAACAGCAAGACTGGCTCAATCTTTAAGATTAGACTGGTGCCTAGGTTTAGTAGTAAATCAAAAGGTACATCCTTGGCTAGTTGTCGTGCCCATTTGTTCCCTCCCCCAAGACAAGGCCAATCTTCTTGAATTGAGAGCAAACTTGACCAAGAATATGGCATGGGAAATACTATCCTGCAAACTGTTTCACTGGTTAGTGGACCCTCTCAACACAACTATAAATGTTTGGAAGCCTCATAGAGCCTTGTGTTCAACCTTGAAGCAACACAAGAGAGCACTTATGTTAGTCTAGAGGATCACAAGGGGAATTAAGCTTGGAATGATTGGCTTCATAAAATACATCTGTCAGGCTAATGGCAGAGCAAAGCAGGATTCAGGGTTTATATTAGCTATAAAGGCCATCCTGGACATGCATGCTCTCCCCAAATCTCCAAAAAAGGGCATCCCTGTGTCTGTGTCTGCCTTCTTGATAGTCGAGGCATCTACTTGTTCAGAAAATGGGCACTACTCTGTACAGGTTCATGCTCTAATCACAGTTTCTAGAATTATTTAGCATCATATGGAAATGTATCCCCGCAAAAAAAAAAAAATGGAAATGTATCTTGGGAGTTGGGAATGCTTATTGGATTTTCAACTGACTTCAAAAAATGTTAAACTGAACACTTGCTAAGTTGTAGTACTTACAGAGACAGCAATTTTACGCGTGATAGTCCGCAAACAAATTTTAATTTGTGGCATTTGAAGAGAAAATATATCACATGCATGGAAAGTACAAATCAAGGTACAAGAAAGATATATGAAACCAGCAGAAATTGGTAAAGTACAAGTAGGACCATGAAATCCTAAACACATAACTTAAGCTAGAAACTAAGTACAGACTAAAGTACTAATCTACACTATAGTGTCACTAATTGCTGAAACCGAAATGAAGAGATGGGAAGGCCTCCATAATCCATTCAGACTGTGGAGGCAGTCAAAACAGGATCTATGTTTCATGCTTTGGCCAAAGTGTCCCTCTTTGTCTTTAGCTTTTCAGCTTTGCAGCCGCCTGCCTTCTATCTCTCTCTTCCTCTTCCTCTAACGGTAACAGGGCCAACACCAAAGGTCAAGAACAAGAAAGAAAATCGCAGAGTAGCAAGCGTGTGGGAACTCTTCTACAACTAAGCTTTGCTAATTCAGTAGACTGTCAGTTAGCGATATGAGAAAGAGAAACATCCATGCATTCCTCTTACCCTCGTGCCATTTGCCTGAAAGCCTCTATGCCTCTATTGATAGGGATGTATGCACGGAGGACAACTCCAAAGCCTCTTTGATGTAACACTAGACACTAGTTGTTCTTGTTCATGATCCATCTACAAGTATTCCATCCAGCCCGAGTTCATGCAAGTTCATGCATGATACATCTCTCTCCACTATCTGTCTTCCTCTTTACAGTTTACATACACACTCAGTCTCTCTGCTGCCATTCCACCCTTTTGTCCCACTCCCACGCCTCTCTTTCTTCTCTCTCCGTCCCTGCAGCTCTCTGCATCCACCATTTTTGTTTGCTGTCAAAAGCTCCTCTTCTCTAGCTGGGCCCCTGCCTTGATAAACGCATCAAGTGACCATCATTGACAAAACCTTGGAATCTGGCCCACAGCTCGTGGCGACACGAGCATGCCCATCAAAGCCCAAAGGCTACCGGTACGTACGTGCAGCGTACATATCCCCTTTACAATACCCTCGTCACCCCATTACAACAAGTAAAAAACAAGCGACAACAGTTTTTTCTTCGTGCATCTTCACATATATCCTACTAGGAGATATCATACCATAAATTCTCTAAATGTGGAGCCAGCAAACAAAATACAATGCAAGAAAAACAGAATGCATATATAAATCAGACAGATTTCCAAGCACAACACCAAGTTGCAGGCTTGCAGCAATGCAGTGTAGTAGTGTAATTAAGAGAAGAACACAAGATGCAGAGCAGAGTTTTCTATATTTAAATAGAGGAGTCAGAGCAGAGTTAGTAGCAAGGCGACAGTATTTCCTCACCTACAGTGCTCCTGCGCACGTACAGCCACGCGAGGGTTGGATGCTCTCCATCTCTGAAGCTTCCAACAAAAAAACGCCTCAAAGTGGTCCATGCAGCTTCTGAATACCGCAGCTGCCACGCTCCAGCTTAAAGGCGAAAACCAATCCTGCAAACACCAATGTACACAAGGACTAGTTACATATATTTCGCACCGCGCATGATACAGATTGAGGCCCACATGTATAGTAGAATTGTAACAAACTTCACCAGTTATAGCATGGACAACTGACCAAAAATCATGGGTCTGAAATGTAGCTGACAATATGAGGACTTGAAGTGAAATGCGAGGCAAGATTTGATCACCAAATGTGTAGCAAGGGCAACAGCTATAAATGGGTTCTGTCCATTTCAATTTCACAGTAAAAAAAATATCATTCCAGGTCTAGAAAAGTAGAAATAGAGTACATTATTGATGGTTGTAGTAGCTGAATAAAACCAAGAGTACTTCCCACTTCCCAGTAGCCTCAAGAGAATTTCTATCCTGATATCATCAGCTTTTGCCATTGTCCAGCTTCAAGTTGGCAGAAACCAGAGCATGAGCATGACCAAGTTTGTTTATATTGGAGGACCATGTCTTTGAAGCTTTTCTATGCACTGAGGAAAAATCTTATCCTTCAACAGGATCAACAGTTTTTCTTCACATCAGAATTTCGGACAGCAAAAGTGAGATTGAACTGCCAGTGGTACATAACAAGCTGAGTGTGCCATACCCATATGCAGAAAAATGCCCTGATAATTTATAGGTGAAACAGAAGTAGACATCAATAATCTATTCTGACTTGTGGGATACATATATAAGTCAAGAATCAGTGCTTGTAGAAGGACTCAGCTGTCTATAACTCTGTGGATATGACCATACAGAAAGAAATATCCAAGAGATCAATGAGACAAATGGGCAATAATTGACCTGAGCTTGTATTACTTAACAAATATACTTTCTCAACAATGAACTTATGTTATACAGTATTCTATCCCCCATTACAGAACAATCTATGAACCGTGATCTGGTGTTGGCATGCTAACAAACGATTCACTGATATGTGATGAGAGAAAGCATTTTAGAAAAAACCTATTCATACATGGCCATGCACACACTTTTCTCTGCATTGAAGTGATAAAAACAAGACTAAAGAAAAGACCAATTTGGAGAGTGCAGTAATGGAGTTTAAGAGACAGGATCTGGTGAGAGAAAGAGTACATGCCAATTCAACAGCACCCAAAGTGGTAAATACTGCAATATAAAAAAGACTCTATAGAACATGTTCTTCACTTGGTGTGAGGGATAAAGCCAACACCAATAATAACCTGCTAGATAAAATGTAATATATCCCCTAGAAAAAGAAAATGGCAGGCCAGTGATCAGTCTAAGAAATGAAATTCCTAGGTCTTTAATGGGGAAGATATTTAATCAATTACTGGTTGACTGGTGCTGATTCCTTTCATAAACAAATTTGACATGGCCAAATTCCTAGGTCTTTTTTTTAATCATAATGCATGTTAAAAGAATTTGAAAAAGGCTCGGGAGTCTTCCCGGCTAGCAGCGCAATTTGTGAACTAGATGGTCCCAGGTTCGAGCCTCAACCCTCTCTTAATACATATCAATGTGAAAGCCCGTTCTTTCACATCCAGCGTTTTTCATTACATGAATTTGGGGGTATAAATGAATTTATGAATGTCCTACTGACACAGAGTATAGCTAGGAATAGTTACAAGTTAAAAAGACCTTGTTATTTATGGTTTTCGCCTTTATCTTACTGTTCATAAACATGCCTTAATCAGTATACAAACTTGATAGCATTATAAAATTCTCTATACTAGGCAAGGCAAATTTATAGCTTTGGCTAGTGATGACTGATGACTGATGGCTGAGCTAAGGCTATTACCTTTTCTCTTCCAAATTTCTCTAAACAAAACAGAAGGCCTTTCTTACACAAGCAGTGCTAATATCATCATCAAAACCCCAATGCAGAAAACGCATATAAACTACAAAACAAGAAACAAAGAACAAAAATGGCATCAAACATCTCTTTGATGCTATTAATCCGTTGTACTCAGCACCTACGGACAGTACGGAGGAATCTACGTCGTACAATAACAAAATTCTAACTATGGCCTATGGGGAGGGCTCATTCCTTTGCTATCACACACCAGGTTACATACTGGGCCTTGCAAACTTGAAACATGTAACTCTGGAAGACCATAAGGATCATTAGATCATACACTTATACTACATCATCTATTCATCCACCAATATGCTAGTAAGGGCGTTATACATTAGCTGCTTGCCTACTTCTCCTACAGGCTAAGTTTCTCCATTTTCTTCTTTAGGGTTTTGCTGAATCTTTGCTATATGTAACAAAACATTTATGTAAAACCCTACACAAGTTAACTACTCCCTCTGTTTCATAACGTAAAGCATTTTGACTTTTTCTTGCATCGTTTGACCATTTGTCTTATTCAAATAACTATGGGAGTATCACTTATTTTGTTTGTAACTTACTTTATTATCTAAAGTACTTTAAGCATGATTTATCCTTTTTTATATTTGTACTAAATTTTTGAATAAGACGAATGGTCAAACGTTGTAAGAAAAAAGCCAAAATGTCTTACATTATGAAATGGAGAGAGTATTAGAAAACTACGTACAAAGAATGAATAATACAAATATAAATTAAATAGAAAGACAGTGCTGGCTGTCCACTGTATTTCTATCCACCCTTTCCCCAGTCAGGCTATCACCAATAAGGCAAAGAAAATTATCATGACTGTGAGTTTGCCTAACCTCTGTCGCCACAGAGCACAGACCATGCTATCTCCAATCCAGTAGGGTTCCTCGGTCAGAAGACTCAGAACTCAGGAACACAACAAAATAACACCCCACCCTCAATCAATCCCATTAGGCATTTATTACTCATACATCAGATGATTCAATCACACAATGCATCATAACAGTGCTAACCTAAACTGGCATCTCCGCCAAACTTTGGGTTCCCCACATTTCGATTCAACGAAGCACGCTTTCGGAAAACTAAAAGTACGATTCCTCTCCATCGATCAAATCTGCGCAACAAAGGGAGATAGCTCAGCTGTTGCATTGCTTCATGACGCATTCACCAAACACCAATTCACCATCCAGCAACTCTCGACCGCCCTCGTTTCTCCCCAAAATAACCAGAAGCAAAATTATACCGAGCAAGGTTAGGGAAAACCTCTGCTGCTCTCGCACGAGCCGCCGCCCCCCGCCGATCCGCGCTTCGACCGCCGCCGTGCGTCCTCCGCCTCCGGTCACCGCCGCCACTTCGCCGCCGCCGCCGTAAAAGGATAAAACCCTCTCGCCGTCGTCGACCGCGGGGAGTTTCCCGAAATCCGGCGGATCGATCGCTTTTGGGCCGGGCCGGGGTGACATTGCCTGTCGACGGCTACTTGGGCCGTCGGCTGGTGACGTAGGCCCATACTGACCTTACTTGGATGGGCCTAAATTACGGCCCATCCATGTGTATAGGACGTGAAATTCGACTAAAATTCCGGCCCATCCACTTCTAGCCGTGGCTGTAATCTGTAAGACTGTAAGGCAATTGTCCTTGAGATCAGGGTTGATGAGCTAACCTGCAGTAATAATGTTTCTCTGAATTCCAATGACTTCCTGCAAAAGCGATTTGGAATTGTTTTGGTCCTACTGTTCTTGAATCTTGACTTGCACGGTGAAATATTTATTGCTACAAACCTGTAAAGGAAAAAGGCTGGCATGATTACTGAAGTTTTAGATCACCATCTATTGAACAACTGTTCTTCGGAAACACGGCAACATTTTCAGCCTGTCAGGTTGTGGTTGGGCACTGCACAATTGCACAAAGAGGACCATCTCATAACATTTAGTAGTTAGTACTGAACGTCTGCAATGTGCATTTGTGTAGTGAGGAGGACAAAACATAAGCAGCAGGCGGTAGGCAACTTAATTATCACTGTTTGTTCATCTTGACGGGGTTCCTGTACACCCTTTCTAACGAAGGAAAACACACAACTATATTTATTTTAATAGTAGATCTATTAATCTGGCCTTTATATCCAAAAGGAATATAAACAGCTAAAAATACACGAGTTTTTAAGACTAAACCTTACAAAGAAAAGAACACACGAACACGAAAGAAACAAATAGTAGAAGACTTAGTTTCAGCCAACAACAATTACTACCAACTATAATATGTGTTGTCCAACGTTCTATAATGCGTTGAGAAGTCGCCATGTTGCGCTAGCACCCGTCTTCTTTGCTTAGCCGTCGCTAAAAGAACCGAACACTATGGTACGTCTATTAGTTGATGACCGTAAGACACCATTATTGTTTTCACCCTTCATCGCCAAAACCGTCATAAAATGTATTAGTCCCACCATGTACAACGCTTCTATCCACGCCACCACAACATTGTTATAAACCAAACCAGAATGAATAAGGATGATGCTGAACCATCACACAAAATCCATCTCTTGATCATCAACACACAACTATTTTTATCATTTTAAATTTATTTCACATACAACTAGTTACAAATCTACTTTCTCCTATCAAATCACAGTCTCTTAGTTTCTTACCTCACCTTATTCTCTTTAAAAACTCATAAATTATTGTATTTTATCCTGAAATTTTCAAACAAGCCCCTACCATATTGCCAATCTTTTTTTCACGGGGCCTATTGCGAATCTTACACGATAGCCCTCCTCTCGTTTGCCCTGCGCCCAGCGGCAGAGGGCTCAACCTCTCGCCGCCGCCGCCGGGGAAGCTCCCCTCTGCCGCAAACCTAACTCCAACGCGTACAGCAATCTGCCATCCTCACCACCATCGCCATGTCGCTGCTGGTCGTCGGCGTCGTCGTGCTGCACAGCCAGTCAGCCACTGCTCGATCTCTGAGCCTCTGACGCGAGCAAGTTGAGAGATCAGATGGATGGATGCAACCACGGGGGGGCAGTAGGGCACACGCCATGTGAGGGGGCATGAGGCGGACACGTGAGCGAGGGACACATCTGTCTGTCTCTTCCCTTCCTCCTTCCCCCAAAAAAGCCGTTCTTGATGGCCATGGAGGAGATCTTGGGGCCCCCCAATGGCGGAGGAATCTTCTCGGCTTAAACGGCAATTGATTGCTGCCTGTACTTGGTGAACGGGCGTTGTAACAGCTTGGCTGCGAACTGTCGTTCGAGTACTTCTACAGTCTCTGCTTGAGGTGAATTGATGGATGCAAATTGTGGTGGTCCATTGAGGTGAATTGATGAGCTTTAACCTGTAATTATGCTTCTCTGAATGTATGAAGACTTCTTTGCATAAAGTGATGTTGGATTGAGACTCTGAAGTCATGGTGTTCTCGTTTGCACGGCCAAAGAATTACTACTGCAAGCCTGTAGAAGGGGAAAAATGTGGCATGGGCTAGGAAGGTTCAGATAACCAGCTGGATTATTACTACTGTTCTTCAGAAACATTTTGTCAATGTTTCAGGTTGTAGTTGGGCGCAAGGCATTAAACATTTGCAATGTGCAGCATGGACAACAAGGAGAAACAGAATAGCATGGCAATTTTCTAAGTGACAGTCTTGCAAGGGCAAGCGTGCCACATGACATGGGGATCATCTCATCATTTTGTTTTTCTCGGTCTATGGGTTAATCACATGAAGATGAAGTCAAGTGTGCCATGTGTCTGAACAATTTGATGAATAGGATTCCGGTCACATGTTTGGTGTATTATCTTTGGAAGCCTCAACCCAAGAAAGAGCACACATGTGACATAGACATTGGAGAGGTCACAAACATAAGCATATGCAGATGCTCGACCAGAAAAAATGATGAAGCATACAGAAATTTCTGCAGATTACAGATCAAGGTGTAAGTTGTTAGAGAAAGAAGCTGGCATTCTGGCATGAGCTAAAATACTGGAGTATGGACTAATCCATTTGAGAATTGAGATGAGATTGGCAGCAAAGGGTAATAGAAAAGAAAACTGATGAAACAAACATATATTTGAGAGGCATTAAACCTGCCGACTGTTTCTGTCCTGATAAATGTTTTCAAGTTTCTGACACCAGATTTATTGCCATTACAACAGCAACCTTACACAGTTAATTTCTTATTAAGGACTAATTCATCGCCGTTTTTCAAAAGTTCAATTAAACCCCATAACCACCGAAAAATGAGGCCAAATTATAATCTCTGAAACAGAAAAAAAATATTTTTCAGTTTCTCGTGAGCAGAGCTATAGTATACTACTCCTTCCTTTAGCTTTGTGCTTTTACAGCCTTTCTCAACGCGGTACACACTGCTGACTCCGGAGACCAGAGAGAAAAGCAATGGTGTGAGATGGGATCTTGCCTTGCTTGTTGTCTTGCCACTACGAGCCCACTGACCACTGGTCACTGCCACACTGCCGCTTCTGCGAGCGTCGGCCATGGTATGCTACTGTGCTTCACGCCTCCACTCCCTCCACCCCCAAGATTGGATCTTTTTCCTCATCCTTCTCTTCCCCTAGTCACAACTCACAACCTAAGTTGCTCTCTTGATCTGTTCTCCGTTTCTTGGATTCAAAGATTAGTCTATTCCGGTGCATTTCTGATGTTGGTTGGTTGGCCTCTGCCTTCTGGTTGGTGTTTTATTGGTTCAGTGGTTGGTGGGATGTAGAAAGAGCAATGGGCGGTGAATAATGCAGTTTCTTCTTGCTCTGGTTGTGAGATCTTCATTTCAGCATGTCAGCTTCGTCATGCAGAGGAGGCATTGTCCTCCCAAGTTCTTGGCGAGTGTGAAAGGTTCCTTCTTGCATCAGCGTTTCGAGTTGCTAATCCGTTTCGTCCTTCAAATCTCGATGTCGATGGCACATATGTTCTCTTTGTCCTTTAATCGATTTTGCTTTGTGCCATAGCATTGACACTCTTTTCCCAGTATATCTTACTAGAAAAATGGAAAGTGCACATCTATAACATATCTGTTCCCACGATTTCATTTCATTTTTTTCCTTTTTCGTCTCGATTTGTTTTTCTCATTCACTTTGTTGACCACTATTTTTGGCTTAATGCAGTGGCATGATTAGTGTATCTTCCTATGCTATGGAACTAGCTCAGGACATCTTCCATTGTTCTGCACCATTTTAGGAATTTCATGAATGAGAGGTAATTTTTTTCTATTGCTGAATCATTTGATCTCTCGTTTCTGTATCACGGTTCAGTAGATATGTCTCGTGCCTTTTCTGTCTACATTTGATACATGTCATTCCTTTTTTTTTTCACTACTGACACATCTATGCATCTGCACTGTAACAGGTAAACTGCCCACAAATTGGAGGGTACATTCCGTGTGTTTTCAGGCTCCTAGCACTTCGTTTTGCACATAAACATGATATTTTTGCTGTTGATTGAATGCATACATTGGAGAAGTGGAAGCATCTTTTTTTGTTACATATGATTTACCGCACTGCTGCTCAATTCTGAGCACTGAGGACATTGAGACTGAGCACTGAAGACATTGAGACACATCACACCTCAGTGGCGGCTTACTTAGCTTAGTTGTGCAAATGGCATCTTTGGTTCGCCATGATTCAAATCCCACCCAGTACTCATGGTGGTGGGTTAGCCACATCAGCCCCAAAAATTCTAAATGGCTTCAGGAGAATATTACAGGTATCCTACTATCTTTTCATGAATCTGATGGTCATATTATGCAGTAATGGTGTAATGAGTATATATAGATCAAATGACCATAAATGTTTAACCTTGAATTAAGCTTTATTTTTCATTAATCAAAGGGAGCATGTGCTTGGAAGCCATTTGTGTGAATATAGTACACATTCAGTTCTATGGTCTGGCAGCATTGATAATTTATTACTTCAGGTTTTGTGCTGGATATATATTTGCTTAGTTGTGTCATATATTATTTGATGATTGCAGTGAATTATGGTTAACTGCTAATATTTTATATACGGTGAAAAAATGCCTGAACTATTGTCAAATGTGTGCCATATATAAGGAAACAACCTGAAGGAATGTTTACAAGTAATAATACCAGATAGCATATTTGGTTGCGTTATTCACTTGTGTTGTAGTTATCAAACACTTCTTAATATTGAGCAAATGTAGTTCTCTAGCAGTAATACATAATACAACTATCATCCATTTTCTGTAATTGCCATTGCACTCATGCTTCGTTTGTGATATTCCAATTGGCGACAATATCATGAGTTGCTGATCATTGATATTTGTTTTTATTATTAGGAATAATAGCTTATGTTATTAAAGAGGGAACCGGGGATGATGGTGGGTTCTACACTCACCCTCACCCTAGATCTTTTGTGAATACAGATATGCAGGCTTTTTTTTTTTTTTTGATAATGTTAGTACACAAATATTGCATCTTTGCATATAGGTATACATAGATGGTCAATTGGTTTCATATAGTTATGTATATAAGTTGGATAATTGATTACTTATTGCATTTTATATTTTAGATGTGTATTTTAATATCTGGACTTACATATGGTGGGTTTAATATACTCGGTGTTTCAGGAGTTCAGTATAGAACTATTGATTATTATATAGTTATATTATTTTTCCTCTTGCATTTTATTTTTACCAAACATATCTTGATCATTTATACTTGAGAATTAGATTTGTCATATGTTATTTTGTATTCACCTTTTTGGCAATTCGTGTATAAGCTGGCTGCATTTATTGTAACTGAACTAACTAAAATATCTGGTAAACATTGAGTTACACAAAGCTAATGAGTTCCTTCTATGAACACTTGAACAGACATGGATGTGATGGTCAAAGCTATGATCAAGCTTATCAATGAAGACGCTGATTCTTTTGCAAGGAGAGCGGAAATGTACTATAAGAAACGCCCCGAGCTGATGAATCTCGTGGAGGAGTTTTACAGAGCATACCGTGCATTAGCTGAAAGGTACGATCAAGCTACTGGTGCACTTCGGCAGGCCCACCGGACAATATCAGAAGCATTTCCAAATCAGATGCCATCAATGTCTGAGGAATCCCCCTCCTCTGGCCAGGATGTGGAACCACGTACACCAGAAATGCCAATGCCCACTCGTGCACCATTTGATCTGGATGATCTGCACAAGGATGCAGCTGGGGTATCACCACACCTTTTTACTGTCAAGAGGAATGGTACACAGCCTGATGATATATGTTTTTCGTCTAGTCGCAAAGGTCTCAAGCAGTTCAGTGATTTGTTTGCAAGCAGTGACAGTAGCCACCGTGCCAATTTCTCTGACGGAAAAGTAAGGAAAGGTCTCAATTTTGAAAGTCCTGATGTTAAAGGGAAGAAAGGCGAGAGTAATGATATCATTAATTTGCAAGATGAAGTTTCCAAATTATTAACAGAGAGCCAAAGTTTGAAACAACAAATCTCGTCAGAGTCTCAGCGAGCAAACAAGGCTGAGAGTGAAATCCATAGGCTTAAGGACACCATTTCATGTTTGATTTCTGAGAAAGATACAACCCTTCTGCAATATAATGCATCCACCAGAAGATTGTCAGTTTTGGAATCTGAGTTTTCTAAAGCAGATATGGAACTCAAGAAACTCTCTGACCGTATGGCTATAGAAGTTGACAAGCTAAAATATGCTGAATCACATAACAGTGCAATGAGGTCTGAGCTTGAGACTTTGGATCAGAGGGTCAGGGTGAAGGAGCAAGAACTTGAAGAGAGTAGAAAGAAGATAGAAAGCTTCCACTTCAATCTACAAGATGAAATGACCAAGCGCAAAGAAGCTGAGGATGCTCTATGCTCTTTAGAGAAGCAATACGCTCAATCTCAGGAAGAAGTAAATAGGTTGGCTCTAGATATGGAGATGGCAAATGATAGATTGAACGACTTCAATCTGGTGAAGCTCAATCTGGAGAATACAGTCTGTGAGCTGAAGAAGGAAGTTGCAAGCCTAGAACTGAAGATACAAATGCTGGTGCAAGAACTTGAACAGAAGAGAGAAGAGGCTGATGACATACATGGTCAGTTGCAAGATGAATGCTCCAATCGCATACAAAAGGAAGCAGCTCTTCATGCATTGGAGAACTTGCATTCCCAGTCTCAAGAAGACTTCAATCTGGTGAAGCTCAATCTGGAGAACATAGTCTGTGAGCTGAAGGAGGAAGTCACGAACCTAGAACTTAAGATACAGTTACAGGTGCAAGAACTTGAACAGAAGAGAGAAGGGGCCGATGCCATGCATGCTCAGTTGCAAGATGAACACTGCAATCACATGCAAAAGGAAGCAGCTCTTCATGCATTGGAGAATTTACTTTCTCAGTCTCAAGAAGAGGCTAAAAAGATGGCACGAGACCTTGAGCACTCGAACAAGAAGTTGAGTGACCTGGAAAATAATAACTTGAAATTGCATGACCTGTCGCAAGGACTCAAGAAGACAGTTTCAGAGCTGAACTCTAAGAAAGATTCTGCACTTCTTCAACAGCAGAAGTCCTCAGAGAAGGTGTCTTATTTGGAAGCACAAATTTTAGTAGTGCGGTCAGAAATGGAGAAGATTGTACAGAAAGCTCAGATGCTGGACCAGGAACTTGAACACAAGAACAAAGAGATAGATGACCTCCAAAGTAGCTTGCAAGAGCAAGTTCAGAATTGCATTCTTGCTGAAACATCTCTTCTCAGATTGGATGACCTACATATGAAGTCACAGGAAGAAGCTAAGACACTAGCACATGATCTTGAGAGATTAAGTAAGCAGCTATCTGAGGTTGAAAATGATAGGCTGAACATTTCACGAGAACTTAAGGAAAACATTTCAGAGATTAATTCTGAGAAAGATTTATTGCTACTTCAACAGAAGGAGTCCTTGGAGAGAGTGTCTTACTTGGAGGCTCAACTTTTAGCTGCACAGTCAGAACTAGAGAAAAACAAGCAGAGAATCCAATTGCTGGAGCAAAACCTCTCAGATAAGAGTGAAGAGTTGAATATCCTCCAAAATAATTTGGAAGAGGAAGGCCATAAGCGGATGCGTGCTGAAGCAACCCTTAGCATGGTAGAAAATCTGCATTCCAAATCCCAGGAAGAAGTGGGCAAGCTAATTATGAATCTTGATAAGTTAGAGAATGAGCTAAGTGAAATGCAGGGCAGAAATTCAAGCATGGAAGAATTGTCATGTGAGCTTAGGAACACCATCTCCATTCTGAATTCTGAGAAAGATGCAGCACTTCTTCAACAGCAGCTGTCCTCTGAAAGAGCATGTGACCTGATGTCACAACTCTCGAAGATGCAGTTGGAGCTGGAGAAGACTGAACAGAAGATGCAGATGATAGAGCAAGAACTTGCAGACAAGAGTGGGATGGTGGATTTTCTGCGGTTGAGTTTGCAAGATGAGGGCAAGAAACGTGAGCAAGCTGAGACAACTCTCATTTCATCTGGGAACTTGTACTCTCAGTCACAGGAAGATGTGAATAAGTTAATCCTGGAGATTGAGAGGTTGAATGGAAAGTTGAATGAGATGGAGAACATGTCTTCTGAGTATAAGAAAACCATCTTGCTTCTGAATTCTGATAAAGACACGAGTCTTGTTCAGTACAAGCAGTCCTCGCTAAGAGTATCTGATCTGGAGTCTAAGCTCTCAGGGGTGCAGGCTGAACTAGATAATGCTGAACAGAAACTGCAAGTGCTGGATAAAGAACTCAAGCAGAAGAGAGAACTGGTGGATATAATGGAGGCTAGCCTGCAAGATGAAGCCCAGAAGCGTATTAAGGGTGAAGCAGCCCTTCTCAAAATGACTAATCTGCATTCTCAGTCTCAGGATGAAGTGAATAGGTTTACCCTAGAGATTGAGAGTCTGAACAAAAAGTTAAATGAAGTGGAAAACGTCTCTCGTGAGCTTAAAAACACCATCTTGCTGCTCAACTCTGAGAAAGACACGAGTCTTCTTCAGCACAAACAGGCCTTGGTGAGAGTATCTAATCTGGAATCTGAGCTCTCTGATGTGCAGGCTGAACTAGTCAATGCTGAGGAAAATTTGCAAATTCTGGATAAAGAACTCAACCGGAAAAGAGAAGAGGTTGACAGCTTGCAGGTGAGCCTGAAGGATGAAGCCCAGAAGCGCATTGAGGGTGAAGTAGCTCTTCTTGCAATGGAAAATCTGCATTCTCGGTCTCAGGAAGAAGTGAGCAGGTTGGTTTTGAATATTGAGACGCTGTATGGCAAGTTGAATGAGATGGAGAACAATAAAGTTGACCTTGAGGACAGGATATGCAAGCATTCAGAGGAAATACATGTGCTGGGTGAGCAAAATCTTTCTGCTGAGTCAACTATTAGAGGTCTTTATGATCAACTGGAGATGTTTAAGGAGATGAACATAGGTCTTCAGAGTGAAGTGGAGATCCACATTGGTGACAAGGAAGTTCTTCAACAAGACTTGGTCTGCCAGAAAGAAGATAAGGATATTCTGGAGAACCAACTTTGTTCTTTGGAACATGAGATGAAGTCAGTAAACATAAGGGCGGCAACACAACAACATTTAATTGAGGAATTGCAGAATAAGAACATTGAATTGGAGGAGATATGCCGTGCACATGATATTGAAAAGACACTCCTCTTGGAAAAACTCCGGGGCATGGAGGAGCTATCAGAAGAGCATTCAATCTTGAAGAAATCATTTTCAAATGCAATTGTTGAAAGAGAAGACCTGAAGGAAATTGTAAAAGAATTAGAAGCTTCAAAAATCTCTCTGAAACATGATGTTTCCTTGTGCACCACCGAGAAGGAAGCTCTGGCATTAGAACTAGATACCCTTGGTAAAAGATATGCTGATATTTTGGAGGAAAAATCCATCCTGGAAACTTCATTCTCTAATGTGAATTATGAGCTTCAAGAACTGATTGTAAAGTATAAAGATTCAGAAGAATCCTCTCAGTCTTATCTTGTTGACAATAATGCTCTCCTTGTTGAAAAGCACAAACTACTCTCCAAGGTATAACTTAACTACTCATTCCCTATCAAAGTGTATTCTTTTTGTACAAACTAGAGATTTCGGCCCACGCATTTAAGTGATATGATCTAGCATGCGCCACTTAATATTCGACTACGAGTATATGTTAATGCACAACTTTAATGTTAGGATCTGTTTCTTGATAACATCTGAATGCTGAAGGTTATTGTTGACCAGTCGTAATTATGGCCAACCAATCAGGACCAGAATTTTTGTTTTGTTTTGTGCTTGTGTGTGAGAGAACGTCTAGCCTATTCTTCACTTCTGTTGTAATATCTAGTGGTGGTTGACATGTTAGTCTTAATTAGAGCTCACCAAATCATGCATGGATGCTTTTATTTCTTTGTGAGAATTTCTAGGCTTTGATTAGTCTTAGTTGGTAGGTATTTTTCTTTCGTGAGAATGTTAGATAGCTAATCTTTCCTTAGATATTTGAACCATGGGTTGAGTTGGGTTCTTTATTCGTGAGCTGATTGATGACAATCATACTTGTCTTGACTCATATCTTCTTGGCTGTCAGCTGGAAAGCATTGGATTGTCTTTGAAATCCCTGGAGGATAAGCATGCTGATCTGGAAGACAAACAAGCGTCTTTGTTATCAGAGAAGGATATTTTATGCAATCAAATAAAGGATATGCAAAATCAGTGGGGAATTAAAAATGAACAGCATGAAGCGCTGCTCAAGTTACACCAAACACAGGTAACTGATTATGAAGAGATGGTTTCTTCTCTGCTAGAGAAAATTTGTAATATGGATCAGATACTTGAACAAGAGCAGCAAAAATGTACATATGCTTCTATCAGTGCATTGATCTTGGAGAATAGTTTGGCTGATGTGAGAGACAAAAATCTTGCTCTCTTCAATGAATGTCAGAAATTCATACAAGCCACTGATTCTGCAGAGGTCCTAATTGTGCGGCTCAAGGAGGAAGCCAAAAAGGTAGAAGAGGACAAGAAAGCATTGCTGAAACGTCATGAGAAACTAAGAGATGGGATCTCAGAGCAAATTAAGGTCCTCGATATCTGTAAGGATTTAGGACCTCCTGATATGGTTCATGATGAAATTATGCTACAGACTATGTATCGTGAAACTTTTGACCATGTAAAACATAAAGAGGAAACAGAAGAGAAAAATGCCTTCATGGATGCTGAGCTATCTGTTCTTGAAGAAATTCTGGCACAAACAGTTATTGGCTTCAGAGCTCTGCACCTGCACAACTGTGAACTTGTGGAAGAAGTGGAGACAGGAGCAACGGAATTGCTTTTTCTGCAAAAGAAAAATCACAAGCTTATTGAATTGAATGGACAGTTGGAGCAAAGATTGCAGCAAGGTGGCACCAGGGAGGAAATGTTGAATATTGAAATACTGGCTTTATGCAAGGAGTTATCAGGCCTGAGAGAGTCCTACCAGACTTCTCAAAACGAAATTTGCAACCTAACTGGGAAATATGAGTCCTTGCTGCAGGAGTACAATGTTTTAGTTGAGAAACACAATGCTTTGGATGATGAGAATGCTGTTGTTCTTGCAGAATGCATAAAGCTCGACCTTCTGTCTTTGCTCTTTTGTGATCGTACTGATGAGTCAGTATCTGCTTTGGTTTCTGTTCACAATGATATGGCTACACTGGGTTCGGTTAGGCATGAACTTGATCGTGAGGTTACCATGCTGAACAGAAGGGCTAAGATTCTTGAAATGGACTTTAAGCACCTCAAGTGCACTCTAGAGAACTTGTCGGAGGCTATGGGAAGTTGCTTAGTTCTTTCAGAGTTTGATACTAACACAAGCAAATTCATCTGTCAGGAATTAGACATTGAGCATAAGAGTAGCATGACACAGTTGATGCAGAAGGATGATAAACTACACAAAATAGATGAGAAGGTTCAGTTCTTGCAAGAGACAAACCAGGAATTGTGCAGAGTTCTCAGGGATCTTGAGGTTGCTGTGGAAGATGCAGAAGGAGTAAAAGAAGACCTGGAAAAGAAAATAAGAACACTAACTGAAAGAGGTGCTATACAAGACAATGAGATTCGCCGCCTTTGCGAAGCTAACAACAAATTGCAGGTAGAGATTGGCATTCATAAACAGACAGAAGAGAGTTTAATATCTACCCTTGAGAGAATGAGAAAAGAGGCTGAACAGCATGAAAGGGAAATTAACTTGCTTGTGTGTGACATGATAACTTGTTCAATGAATAACATGGTCTATGATGAGCAAGTACTTGAGTTGATGATGGAGCGTGAGGCTCTTGAGACAAGATTGTTTACTGAAAAGGACATGCTAATGAGGGAAATCTCCTCAAGAGATGCTTATGTTGATGACTTGCAGAAAAGGGTCACCAGCATGAGAGGAGAAAACACAGCACTGAAGGCAGACTTGACCACATATCCGCCACTTGTTGCATCTTTGTCTGATCAGATAAGAGTGCTGGAAGAGCTGGAAGACGGCACACTTTTACTATCAGAACTTAAAGAAGGCAAACTGGTACGTTACTTCATGTCTTTGGCAACTATTTTCCATTCTATATGTAAATAGAATCTGCCATTCTAACAAAAAATTATTCACAATTAGCATCCTTATGGCAATAAATATTATAGTTGCATAGACAGCTCACGGATGCATTCTTTGTTTATCTTTATTGGCCTAATCTTCTGCTTATTCAGGAATTTGTGCAAAAGGACAGATATGGTCCAGAATCCCAAGACGAATTGTCAGGACCTTTGAAGTTGCAAAGCTTAATTGCAAGAGTTGAAGCACTCCAAGCTGTAATATTAGATGCCAAAGGCCGCCGAGATAAGGAGTTTACTGAATCTGCTGCTCAACTAGAAGCGGCAAATATAGAAATTCAAGAGCTTAAAATAAGAAAAGGCTCGAACACTAAGGAACAATATATTGAGGATGATAGGCAAAAATATGATGCCGATAACTCCAAAGGGAAGCATGTGCAGATCATGAAAGACATTGAACTTGATCAGGTATCCACTTGTTCACTATATGGCACTGGTGCTGCCATCTACCCTATTGGTGGCGATGCAAATGTGGAGCTTGATGATGAGATGCTTCAACTATGGGAGACTGCTGAGAGTGATTGCAAGAACCAAACAGCTAAATCTTCATCATCTGAGCATGACATACAAGCAGTGGAGGAGGTTAAGAGTGAGTACCCTTCGTTTGAACTAGTGAGGGGAAGAGATCTAGGAATTGACAGGCTAGAGATGTCAGCAGTGTCCCTGGAACCTCAGCAATTATGGAGCAAAAATGTCCTTGAGAAGCTAGCTTCTGATGCTCAGAGGCTGTCTATCGTCCAAGCAAGCATCGAGGAAATAAAGCAGAAAATGGTGGGTGCTTCTAAAGGAAAATCCACCATAAGCTCTGAATACAGTAGCATCAGAGCTCAGCTGCAGGAGATTGATGGTTTTCTCTTGGAGCAGATAGATTTCAACAGTAATCTCACAAAGAAGGCTGAGAATTACCCTGCATTTGAGGTGAATGCTGAGTTAGAAGGCTATTCTAGCAGAAGAAAAATCTCAGAGCAAGTGCAGAAAGGATCAGAAAAGGTCGCAAAGTTGGAATTGGAACTTCAGAAGATACAATATGTCTTGTTGAAACTTGAAGAGGAGCATGAGTACATAAGGTTTAAAGTCCCTGAGAAACGTTCGCGTGTTCTTTTGAGGGATTATATGATTGCAAGGAAGGACAAAAATGATGCCGGACAGAAGAAGAAGAAGAAGAGGATACCCTTCTGTGGTTGTGTGCGTATTAAATCAAGAACTGAGCCTTGACCATTCTATTCTGTAGCTAGCAGGAGGAACAAACTCTAGATGTCAGCCCAATAGACTGACATTGTTACTGCTTTGGACAGAACATGATGCTCTTAGGATCTCTTCTGAAACGAGTTAACACTATGATATTAACTAGAAGCTCGTGTACTCGGAACTTTTTCCGTTTCTTGTACCTGAAATGAGGCAACGATGTCTAGTTTAATGTTAGTAATCTGTTATTAATTGAAGCATTGTGCATATGTGTTTCCTCTTGTGTTGCCTCCATACGACTGGCATGAAGCTACCAAGATGAATAGATGATAGATGATGTTTCCTGTTGTAATGCTTCCTTTGGTAACAGTGTACAAATTACAGATGCAAATACCTATAAGTACACTATTATACTGTAAGTGATTGAGTGCCCCCCCCCCC
>CM002481.1:2964377-2978748 GCA_000325765.3 Leersia perrieri
CCCCACTCTCTCTCCTGGTACTGAACAAAGGCTTGGTAAGTACTAATCTCAATTCCTTGCTATAATGTTTGGATAGCCAATGAGCTGAAACCTGATGGTTTTCATTTTTGCATTGTAGGCATCCATTCTCTTCAGGCATTCAATCATCATGAAAGAATCAAGATGGAATTTTGGTAAAGGAATCTTGAGCTAAATACTTCAAAGAAGCAGCTCCAATGCATCTGTACATGCTGAGGCTTATATTTTTCACCTTGCTCAAAAAAGGTGAAATTTTTTCCCTGTAAATTTCCTTGACAACATAGTACAATACTCGAGATGCTTATATTTATCTCGGCCTTGCTTGTTGACAGCCTCAGGTCTATCTCAACAAAATACTACAGTCAGTTCTCCAGTATCAGACCATGCTCTCATGGGGTGCACTGTCCATGACCATTCCCGGCTTCTGGGAGTGCAGCACATAGTCGCATTCCGCCACTGCCTCGCCCACCGTGGGGAAGATCCACTCATGGCCAATCGCCTCCAGCACCTTGGAGCTGTCCAGCTTCTTCATGATCTCGCTCCCGGGGTTCGCCAACACAATCTGAAAAAATAGCAGATAACTGAATCAGCTTGGGTTCCTGATGCAGAACTCTGAACAAAGCTGAATCTGAATCATATCTGCATTTGCAGTAAAGATGGCAATTACCTGAAGTCCTCTTCTATCCAGGGTCTTTCTGAGCTCATCCAGCATGCTGGTTCCACTGGTGTCGATGCTTCCGACAGCTGCATCACATTCAGACAGATTGATCAGGCCTCATACTAGTACAGTTTCAGGTGCAAATGTGTAGATGCTTCAGATTGATCAGTCATATGCATTGTGTTTCAGAATTCAGGCAAGAACTTACCACCCATGTCGAGGACGACGTACTGCACACCCATCTCGCCCTTCTCCTTGCACTGATCCTCCTCCTCATCGATCCACCGCGCGATCCTGAACAAGTTGATTCATGGTAAGATACCCAAATTTCCTATATGAACTCGAGATAAATGAAGTGCATTCTGAATTTCTGCTTACCTCTCACGCAGGTAGCTGGCGTTGGTGAAGTAAATGGGCGAGTCAATGCGGAGCACAAGCACGCCGGGCACCCTCTGCGCCGTCGTGTACTGGTCCATCCGCCGGTAGATCATCGAATTGGGGATATTCCCCAGCATCGTCGTCCTCGGCCGCGCCATGAACAGCAGCACCCTCAGAATGGAAATCCCAACCTGTGTAATCATCCAGAGCAAGATCATGTCAGCCATGGCCGCACATTCAGAGCTAGCAGAGCAGGCAGGCAAGCAAGAAAGAGGACACATACCGCGACGACGAGGCCGATCTCGACGCTGCCGAAGACAACGCCGAGGTAGGCGGCGAGGCAGACGCAGAAGTCCACCTTGTCGACCTGCCACAGGTGGATTGCCGCTGGGTAGTCGATCAAGCCGAGCATGGCAGACATGATGATCGCCGATAGCACCACCAGTGGAGTGTAGTGAAACAGCGGCGTCAGGAAAAGGAGGGTGATCATCACCGCCACCGACATGATCACGTTCGACATCGCCGTCTTGCAACCGGCGTTGTAGTTGACGGCCGACCGCGAGAAGGGTCCTACATTGCACACACAAGGGATCAGAAACCAGAGGTCTCGAGTTCGAATCATGGTGTAACAATGCGAGATTGAGGCATGAATTGAATGTGCATACCGGTTGTGAGGTAGCAGGAAGTGAGTGATCCGACAATGTTCATCGTTCCAAATGCGATCATCTCCTTGTTGCCGTCGATGTGGTAGTTCTTGAACATGGCAAAGCTCCTCCCTACAGCAATCCCTTCCTGCAAGCATAGAAACAGACAGTATCAGCATTCCGATTAACTGAAATGTCTGCGATCATTGTTTTTGACGGAAGAGAGTCTGCGATCATTGTGACAAGCAAGAATCTATGGATGTAATTCAGGCTTCTTACAGCGAGGGCAATGACGCCGGTGATGATTCCGGTCTTCAGAGCCAGCATCATGTATGGCGACGAGAAGTTCAGACTTGTGGCAGATGGTGGGTTCAGGCCCTTCTTCAGGTAGCCGATCTAGAACATTGAAAAGAACTCGTGTAAATTGGTAATCCATGTTGTACTGCGTGTTTATGTGTACTGTTGCAGCTTGAAGGTTTTTGATCAGTTATTGTGCTTACCACTTGAATGCCATGGTTTTCAGCATGTGTGAGGTACACCAGGACGCTCCCAATAATGACAGACGTCAATGGCGCAGCGGCAGAAACCCAGAAAAAACTTGGCCGCTTCTTGCTCTGAAGAAAGGAAGATTGATCATTAGCTTCGATATTCAGACATAAGATTGGATTGTATTCATTATTGCACGTGTCAAATTAATACTCAGTACTTAAATAGTGATGATGAAACAAGTCAGTGAATCTAGGGTAATTAATAAATCAGCTGAGATGCATTAGCTCAAAAACTTTTGGCTGGACCAAATATAGATGAGGGCCCTATTTTCTCCAAGGAGGCTTTTGCTCACGGATTCATTGTAGAAAAAGTTGACAGCACCAGTTGCCCAACTGGTGGACCTTGGCCATTTGCAATTATTGGGCTATTCGGTTCGCAGCCCATGACACTGAATTCTCTTGTCACTTTTCATCAGTACATGCAAAGTCAAATGTACGGACAAAAAAACAACATGATACTACTACAAAACGAAACCTATCTGGTGCAAAATTAAGGAACTTGCACGCAAAAAATCTACTATCCATCATTGCATCTCTAGCAAGACAAGGTTTTTTCGATTTTCAGACGCAAAGGAAAGTCACGGGTACCAGATTAAGAGTGACAGAAGTTGCATGCATGCTACGAATATTCAGGCCAAGGAGAAGATGACAATAGAGAAACCATACAGGGGACAGGCAGATTAGATCATCAGATTCTCATATGCAAGCTATCCAAAAGTGACCAATGGATCGACTCCATTGTCCAATCGGTGGCCTCACGAGCTTGTGTCCTTATTATACAGCCATGTGACTCCAAAACATTGCATGACAAATCCTCTCATTTCTTACCTCTCAGGCTCTCATTTCTTGCCTCTCAGGCATAATTGTGGAGTTATGACTTTGGCCGTCGTTACAACTTGCAAGTAACCACTAAGGCAGGAAAGACTAACCTACTACAATACTAACCTTAGTTGATTTACTGTATTCAGAAATGTTCAATGAATCTAAATCAAGCTGATGAATTGCTCAAGGTGTTGCTGTCGTCGATCGGTTTTCTTCTTCCAACTCTAAATATTTTGGGTTAATAGACAACCACACGTATACAAGATGGAATCTTAATGCCATTATGTATGTATCCCAATTATGGTGTCACCAAGCTAGCTTTTTAGTTGTCGCAATCGTGGTATTATGAGTGGTGTGATTTTGCGTCATGAATGGTCGATCGCTCGATGGATTCTCTCGTCGTCGTCGTACACACTGCTTTTAGCATGATTGGACCAGGCATTTACCGGGTGATTCTTATGGCTCATATACTACTTTTTTTTGCTACCAAGTAGAGTAGTATATATCCTTAGCTCTCACACTTTAGGCAAAGTAATAAATATGCTACTCCTAATTAACTAATATGTTATATCCTCGAGTAAAAGTGCATGTATATCTGAACCTTAATATTCCTTTCGAAACAAATCAAAGTAGTATGCGTCTATGTCTAATTAGCTTAAGTTAATCACCATAAAATTAAGTAAATGAAACGAGAGAGTATTAATAATTTAATCAATGGTGTGCACTTACGAAGAAGCGGGTGGCGAGGAGGAAGAAGAGGAAGCCGCAGCCCATCACGACGCTCTCCCATCGCCACTGCAAAAAATCAAATCAAATCAAATCAATCAATTAATCCAATCAGGTTGTAATTAATCAGCTTTAGCTTTTGTGTGTGTGTGTGTGGAATCAGCTTGAGCTTTGATCCCCGATTAGAGGTCTAACAACTCCCCGGTTGTATCACACCAAACACACACACACACACACACACCAACTCCATCGCAAATCATCCCTTCGATCTGTTCATTTCAGCCACATATACATCTCGTGATGAGAGAGAGATGCAGCCGGTGCATGTCATGCATGTGTGACCGGGCAGAGACGCATGAGCTAGGAGACGACGACCTAGCTAGAAACTAACTGCAGCAGTGTCGTCATGTCTCTGTCGCAGTTACACTCTGTCCGTTGCGGACACGCATGCCCGAAAGCAGCAACAGCTGCAGTAGCTGCTGCCTCTCGATCGATCTGCCGGTTTCAGCACGACGCTTGCAGCTACTGGCTACCCTAATCTCCAGGAACATGCATGTAGTGGCTGCACAGTCGCACATGCACGATGCATGATCCATCCGTATACGTACATGTACAGTGTACTGTGCACTGGTGTGTTTATATTTAGTACTAGTACTTCCCTGGCTATTATTGTTATAAGTCATTTTGAATTTAGTCAAAATAAATTATACTTTAATTTTTAATTAAATTTATAAATAAGCATTTAACCATATTTACATCATTAAATTAGTTTCACTAAATTTATCATTAATATTGTCTTATGTTGAAAAATAATTATTATTTCTATACATCTGGTTAAACTTGAAACAGTTTAAGTTTGACTTTGGTTAAATCGACCTATAATCTGAAACGGAGGAAGCACTGAGTACGCATACATACCAGGTGGGTCTGGGAGAAGACGGAGCGCATGACGGAGACGAGGTCAGTAGCAGTAGTAAATTTCTCCAACCCAAACATGCCCTTCATCTGTTGCAAGCAAACAACCGTCGCCGCGCCACCCATGAACCCAACGATGGTCGCATGCGAGAGAAAATCCACGATAAAACCCAACCTGAAACACAAATTGCACATCCCCATTAATCCCTGTCAGTTAATTAATCTACAGCACCAGCTAACTTCAAGGAAAAAAAATGCAAATTAATACCGTTAATTCTTCTCACCAACTCACCGCATGCTCATGCAATGAGTCAGTAACTTAACCCACAAGAGAGAACACTATAGCTACAGCAAGTAATTAATTGAAACAAAAGACTAATTGTTTAGTTCTTAGGTATCCGAGAGTTACTAAAATTTTAACATAAAACTTGGTACTTCACAATACCTGAGATACCGAGAATACCAAATTTGCAATAGAAAAAGTGGTACCTCCTAGTACCTTTTCAATCTTAAGTACAGTAAAATTGCTTGAAACAAAATTAATAACCTGAAGATGCCGAGCAAGGCTTGGAAGACGCCAGCAAAGAAGGTAGCAGTGAAGGCAACATGAAGATAAAGCCCCGGATCATCCACCGGCGAGATCTGCTCACTAAGCATCGACCCAATCAGCAGCGACGCGACAGCTACAGTACCAACGGCGAGGTCACGGCTGCTCCCCATCATGGCGTAAACCAGCGGCGGCACGAAGCTGGAGTAGAGCCCGAGGATTGGGGGGAGATTCGCGAGCTTCGCGTAGCTGATCCCCTGCGGGATGGCGAGGCTGGCGATGGTGATGCCGGCGACCAGGTCGGATTTTAGTGTGGGGAGGGAGTAGGACGGCGCCCAGTCGGCGAAGGGGAAGACGTAGCGGATCGCGGCGAGGATGCGACGGCCGCTGCTGTTCTCGCGGCGGATCACGCGGAATGGGTCGTCCGGGAGGAATGTCTCCTTCATGTTTTTGCCTAGTGTTGAGAAGAATGGCGAGGGCGCCGGGACAGGTACCCTCGGCGCCGGCGATGTCGGTGACGATTTTCCGCCGCCGCCGCCCATTGTTGGGTTCTTCGATTGGTGGGGGGATTTGGGTTGGTTTGGTTTGGTTAGATCGAATTGAGGAGGGAGATGGATTAATTGCTGATCAATCTGGCTCGAGCAGGAGCTAGCTGAGCTTGTGTGTGTTGGAGATGAGATGAGATGAGCGAAGTGTGTGTTACTGCGGCGAGGTTTATATAGGCCAGGCAAGCGCGGGAGTTCGAGTCATTAGTGATTACCAGGCGGTGTGGGGCCCACCTTGACACTGCGGGTGGGGCCTACCGTTTGGATGGTCCCACCTGCCATTGACGCGGAGCGCATATTAACACGAGTGCAGGCACGTGCGGCCGCGTAGATGTAACACGCGTGGGAAATGAGTGGGCGGGACACGTCACCGGCCGGTCGCTGTTGGTGCAGGTTGGCGCGGGTGTTGGACGAGGCGACCGACCGAGCCTGACCCGATCGGTCGAGTCGTGTGTAAGTTGGTTTGGCTCCTGTCGCGGCTAGGGAATTAAAATGGGAGATGAAATCTCCCGGTTTTGCTTGCCTGCTCGGTTCATGGATGGATTAATCGGGCAAGTAAACGGGTTTAATCAGTCTGGGGAGAAAAATAACGCATGTGGAACATAATTTCAATTCATCGATTCATCCGGTTTTTATTAGGTAGTATTAGCCGCAGTGACATATCCCATTCGAGGTATTACACGCTAGTGCATGTCTGGCTGAGACGCGTTCATGTTACTGTCACGCCGCATGCACACGATGGGATATGCTAAGCTACCTGCATCCGTGGATTTGTTGCCACGTATGCGATTTCGCTGATTTGTTGGGATATCCTTTCGATCACAAACACAAAACGCGGGTTTAACTCGTCCATCTCTCGCACATACGTGTGTCCTAACTCATACAGTATATATACGGCATGTAATTTGACTAGAAAAAAAACAACAAGCACGTGGATATATGCAACACCGTATCAGAATCAGGCTATCAGGCCCCGTATGGTTTGTGAAGATGGATGCCATCGTGGCATGCCACGTGGCTTATGTGGCCAGTTGGAACAGAGCAGATTGCCGTCCACTGTAACCTGTACAAGGTTGAACAGATTGCATGCTCATCTTGTGATGACGTAATCTCATACCTAAACTATTCGCGCGGCAATATGTATGGGGATATGTCGTGTAGTGATCCTTCCCAGATTGAGACAAAGAAGAGAGCACTAATTAATTAGATGCTCCTCTGAAAAAAGGCCAAGCCACACGTTAATCAGTTAATTAACAACAACTAAAAAGATCATTACATCACAGCATCTCTCCAGAAAGACGGCACCGATCGACGATGTGGCCTACACACCCACTAATCCATCAACAAATTAAGAGGTATAACATAACACACGTGTTAACTTAACCTTTTCTGAAGATATTCTCATGGATCGATATTCGATCAGTGGCTGCTACCCCAGTTAATTGGAATCCTCTCCATCCAAACGCCTTTTTAACTAGTGGGAAGATAATGATGATGATTTGATCATCCAAAACACAGTGGCAGCCGATGCTTAAGCTAGCTCAGCTAGTTAGTGGCCACAGTTGCTGCACTCGTTGTGTTGCCCTCTTGACCTCCCAAAAACCACAAAGAATTTAACCCCAGCGCTGGCGACGTCTTAATCGAATCATTGACCACCCTGCATGAGTGCACGTGCAACCGGCCCCCCAAAAAAAAGTGCTAATAATTGAGGCACTAGAAGATTTGTTCATCGGCTAACCATTAATCTGTACTACATGATTCCCACGTCGCTAAATTAGTAGATAGAGAAATGCCTGTCATTTTGGAAAATTTTTAAGTTTCGATCGAAAGCATTTTCGATTTGAATTCTTGGTTGAATAATTGGGTTGTTTAAGCGATTATCAATTAGCTCGTTGTGTAAGACAACAGCTCGGTGTGATGCAGATCGCATTGCAGCGCGTGTACGCCACCGAGAGAGCTAATTAGACGCGTATCAGCTTATCAGCGGGTCAAACCTGTACTAATGCGTTGACTCTCATGAACTGAATAATTGTTCAGAAAACATAGTGGTCTGTACGCCTCTGTGCTACATCAGACGTGCCATGCTGGAAACCGCACAAATTGTTCCTGTCAGAAATTCGACCATAAACAGAAAGCTTAGGCAGGCCGAGAGGTAGTAATTACTAATTAATGGTGGTTTTTACTTGTAGCTTAACTGTGTCTTGCTAGGTAGAAACTGATCAGAATTCCCAGCCCTGAGATGCTTCTACTACTCAAATCAGTATGTTGTTTTCAGATAAATGCTAATAGTGACTGGACTACTGGAGACACCTGAAATCATCAGGTACTATTAGTAAACAATTGTATTAACTGAATGTTCTAAAAGATGCCAAAGGGTAAGGTAAGAACTAAACTAATCAAAAGGTTATTTTCTTTGGATGTACTACATCATGGTAGTTCAAGAGGTTCTTTTCATACATCTTTATCAGAAAATCAGAACCTAGCATGGTGCCTACACAAAGTACTGATATATCATTGACCTGGTCACATCAAGGCCTAATCACACAAATCAACTGCATCTATGGAGTTGATTCCCTTGCCAACCTTAGCTACTTTCAGCTAAAACTTTTACCTACCAACGTGCTAACTTTAGGTTTATTACTGATAAACACTACTACAATAAGTGCCCAAGAAGAAGATTCCTGAACTGCTCATGTAGTGGCCGGTTCCCCTCATTCATATGCTAAGTACCTTTCTGAATTGTGTTAAACATGGCATCAAATCAATGGAGGCTTCCAGAATCAAGATCAGGGATGCTAATGAAATCTGTTTGACATGACATGGATAAACATTGCTCGAAGTGTTGGCACACAACAGCAGGTGTGCCAGAAGCAACATGGCACTCACAGGCTCACTGCATCGTGTAGCTGAACCACCTTTTGTAGGGTGGTTGGGAGGAGTAGAACGCAACTGCAAACGGCCACACCAACAGACTCTGGTCCCATGGATCAACTCACAAATCCAAACTCATCTTTGCTTGCAGAACAGAAGTTACTGGTCCAAGCCACTGATGTCTTGGCTTATTTGGAATGCAGAAAGTATTGCAGTTTATGAAGAAAAACGGAGCAATCTGAGCCCCAGAAAAATAATAATCTGTCGTTGTTAGGGATTACTGCAACAATGGATCTCATCAGACAAGTGTCCATCTTGACAGGACGGCAATGAGAAGCAGCTCTTGTTTGGGTACTTGCTGTGGAACGCACATCAAACTCAGCAATTCAGCATTCTTTTTTTCGGAATGCGCAAAAGGATTGCGCATTTTTTTATTAAGCTCAAGGGATTAGAGAGTACATCAGGTGTCAGGTTGTGATGGCGGGCTCACGAGGGGATATCTCCCAACTGATTTAAACGACCAAGCAAGCAAAACCCTAAGCTAGGTCTAGGAGACAGCCGCGACCCGCCGCACTCTAGGCTTGCGCCGTGATCGCCCAGCTCGTCGAAGACGTCCGGCCAGCGGCGCCGGCGATCATCGAAGACATTAGCGTTCCGCTCCTTCTAGATAGTCCAGGCCACTAGTCCGACGAGGGTGTCAAAGCCCCGACGCTGCGCTGCCGGGATTTTTGCCCGCGCCGATGACCACCAATCTACGAAGGTGGGCTCCCCAGCCGGCATTAGCCGCGGCAGGTTGATTGCGCTCAGTACAAGCCACCATAGCTGTAGCGAATCGGAACACCTAATTGTGAGATGATCCATGGTTTCCTGAGCCTGGTCACACATATTGCAGTTGTCGTCGTCGCGCAGCCCACAACGGAAAAGACGTCCTGCTGTCTAGCAACGCCAATGTAGAGTGAGCCAAAGGAAGAACTTACACTTGGGGTTTGCACGACATCTTCAGATCAGGTCAGCGCCCGCGAAACCGATCCGGCCGATGAACTAGAAGGAGTATGCAGACTTTGGAGAGTACGCGCCGGAGGCCGTCCAACGCCTCAATGTAGAACCAAAGCATCAACGTAGAATATTACCTTTTTGGTTTCAGAAAAATTCAGAGTTGTCTCTCGCATGATAAAGTATGCCAATTTCCATCCTGTCTTTATATCTTCTTATCCAGATTAAATCTGAAAAACTATGGTTTGCCCGTCATTTTCGTATCCTATCTACAAGGCCCACAAGATATTCTCCTCCTTGCAACTTAGGACAAGAAGTTACCATTCAGAAAAAAACCACTCTCATCATCTATTACATGATGAACAGAAACGCATGGCACAAAGCATCACAAATATTATTCAACCATATCTGATGAATCGCAGGCGAGTCCTAAAGAAGTGCAGGTTCACGTCTCCACGAAGGATATGCTGCTGCTTTGTTGCTTGACGTTTTTTGTCAGTGGGAGCATGTGGCAATGTATGGACGAACTGAGTCATCGAGAAAGCGATGCAAGCAACTGCACATTGTGGGATTCTTGCTCGCTTTAGCTTAGCTTTCTTGGATCGGCGACGAGTGCTCATCTGCCATTTTTATCTCCACTTCTCAATGGATTGCTACATTTTTTCTTCGTGTTGCTCCTGTCAGATGAACGACGTTTTAGAATTTAGATTCTCGCAGCCGTCTCTGCTTTAGACACGGGTGTCTGCTAGATTGTTTTAAGCAGAAGCAGGTGTCACCTTGCGATGGAGAATCATCAGAAATGTATGCAGAGTCGTAGAGACTGAACGAATATGCAGAGGGGCCATTTGGTTGTTGCATTATTTTCGGTCTCCTGAGACGAAAAGATGGAACACTTTCAGACTTTCCGTTCAGAGAATTTACCTTTTTTTGTACATTGAATTATTCTCTGTCCACATGCTACTTTCTGATTTCATCACCAGTAGAATATACTCTCTCCGTCCCATAATATAAGAACTATTGCCATTTAAGAAAACAATAAGAATCTATTACAACGTCTACAATACCCATTATAATAGATAGGCCCCACTGATTTTAATTGATATATGGAATTTTAGATGACACATGCCATGATTTGAAGGATTGAAATATAGATATTGGAGGTCGGAAACATACAACTATACTATGAAAGTTCCAACTCTTAATAATAGATACGTAGGCTGCAAATTGATTGCCTGAAAATTAAAAGTTCTTATATTATGGGACAAACCAAAAGACAAAAGTTCTTATATTATGGGACGGAGTGAGTACTTTCATATTGTTGAAATGAAGTATCAGCAGTGTGGGTTCTAGTAGTCGACGCGCGGTGTGGATGTGTTTTTCTTTTTTCCCTGATTATAACCCTACTTTGGATTATAGTTTTGTATCATTTATTTCTTCTCTATCAATATATACAGGGAAAGCTTTTGCCGTACTTAAAAAAAATATATCATTTTCTTGGATGTTCTGCCTGTGCGCAAAGTGCGAGACGTGCTGTCTCCACATTTGTTGCATGCACAGCTTCTGAAATTCATTGCTAATGCCACACTGATATGATCATCACTTTGCATGGCTAGAAAATGATTATATATTTGGGGCAGTTAATTACTCCCTCCAAATTTTAATAAACGGTGTTGTTGACTTTTGGACATAAGTTTGATCATTCATCTTTCTCTATTCCATAAAACAAATCATTCTACAAAATCTCGTGAAATGACCTTGATTGCCCTATTTATTTGTCATATTTGGTGCTGCTGATTGAATACCATAAGCACATGCATACTAAATAGGGTAACAAGAGTTATAGGACAATATTTAAATCATTGAATGACTTGTTTTAGGGGGCGGATGGAGTATTAAAAAATTATATATTTTTCATTTATGAAGTTATGACTTGGTTTGATATATATTTACAAAAATATATTGTATTTAAATATAACAAACAGTCAATCATATGTAAAAAAGTCAATATTAAAATCTATTTAAAGCGAACCAGAAGGAGCATGTCTTAAAAAGGGGCTAGCATCTCTTGTCCAACAGATTCATCAATGCATAGGGTCTGGTTCGGTCAATTTGATGGCACTATTATTATTTTAAATGTTCTTTTAGAATTATTCATAAAAAACGTGCCTCACATTTGATACTATTATTTTTTAGGGTAGACATTTGGACATACCTGCTAGTAAAATAAAAAGATTATTTGAACAAGTTGTTACATCAATAAATCAGTACCTTGTACAGTCTGTCTTCAGTTAAATACATATATATTTTTTTAACTCAAGCTAGTGTAGCGGATTTTGCACATGTTTTTCCTTGGGAAACGTCAAATTTTGCATACATGTAGTGCATGTTGAGATATATTTACACAAAAAAATGTTCAGAAAAATCATATGTGTGCTATTAAAAACCATTTTTTTTATCTAATACAATTATCTTCTGTAACCATATTCTAACATGCTCTACATGTATGTACTCCATTTTTCAGTGTTTTTTTTAATGACTTCCGCGGTATATCCTTCCAAGTTACATGCTTCCTCAGAAAAACTCTTCTTCAGGCTTAATACGTGTATCTTGTGGAAAGGCCACCCAGAAAGATCAGTGTCAGTTAGCAAAGTAAGCTGAATGGTGGCATACTGGCATGGTGCATGTCCTGAACGTGCAACTTTTTGTTTATATGAGGAGAATCATCAGCAAATGGAGCAGTTCCTCCACCACTGCATGCTCAGTTTCTACATAGGTCGGCATGACTTTTTAGATAGCAGACGAAACTCGTTCCCGGTCTCTGCATCAACAGTACACACAACTACTAAATCAGTTGGCATGATTAACCGGCGAGCAGTTTGGACTAACCATTCCTCAAATGAAACATCAACATTGGGTGAGTGTTCCATTGGATGAAAAAGTAAGAAGATAGAAGATCATTTGTCTTCGGGGGTGTCGTCCTGGCTTCTCAGGACGGACAATGAAGACGTTTTAGGCATCGTTTCTCTTCCTGAAGACATCGTTTAGAAGATCATTTTCTCGAGGTGCCATGCTTATGTTATGTGCGTCGACAACTGATCTGCGTGTAGACTCAGTGTGATGATCTTTTTTCTCTAATTGCGGGTCTTTTTGGTCAGTAGTCTTGTAACATTTTTCTCTACTCTATTAATATACGAGGATAAAGCTTTTGTCATCTTAAAAAAAAATTGAGAAGTTAGACAAGGCTGAGTATAGCCTTCCCCGGTTGCACTTGGCTCGCTTTAGCCTCACAAGGTCAAAAGTTAGAAAAGAAAAGGAGAGACCGGAACAGGCCCAACAAAGGGCAAAGAGAGGTCACACCTTCAACTTCAACTACAAACTGGAGGAGATAGAGTAGGCCAGATCTTTTTTTTTTTTCGAATAAGAGAGCAGAAGGTTTGTCTCTTTTCTATTGATCAAGGAGTGAAAGGTGATAATTTTGGTAGAGAAGATAGAAATTGGGGATGAAACATTGAGCATTGACTAATTAGTCCAAATGAGAAAATATAACGTGTACAAGAAGAACGTGAAATGAACAAATGAGAAAGTACAATGTGTACAAGAAGAACATCAAATGAACAAAGTACCCCTAGACACACTAACACACATATTTTAACAAAAGGGTATTTACAAGAGCACTATTAGTAGACATACAATGCAAGCCTACCCTCTCGAGTTGCAAAAAAAACTCTTTGAGCTTCTATATTACAATGTGCCCACCCAGTCGGCAAAAAGGGAAGTACCATTTTACCTATCTGTCACAATAAAAGTGATCGATACCTGGTGGGCTAGGGTGCGGTACCTGCAGGTTCGAACTCTTCTCAGTCGTTAGATCTGAAAGAATTAATGACTGAGATTTGGTACCTCTCGGTATCCAGTACCTCTTTAAGGACTATAGAACTACTCTTTTCTTATGAACAATTTTCCTTATTCCTTCATTTAAAAGGAGAAAATCTAAAAAATGCCATTGACGAACACCCAAGTCCCAAAAATACCATCGACAAATGAAAGTTCTCATAAATATCATCATACAAACGACTTTGTCCCATAAATACCACCATTTTTAGTGTTCCGTTAATATTTATCCGTTAAGTAATAGTGCATTTAACGGCGTGGGGTTGAACAGTGCATTCTCGTCCACCCCACGCCATTAAATACATTGTCCATCCTATAACACTTAACGAAGAAATGTTAATAAAACCCTAACAACGACCGCATTTTTATGACAAAGTTGGTTGTATAATGTTATTTCTGAAAATTTGCATTCGTCGATAGTATTTCTACGATATGGATGTTTGTTAATGGAATTTCTTACATTTACTTTAAAAGTATTTGCCTCATTTGTTATTTTTCTTGGAGTGGGGAGGGGGGGCTGGGGAGGGAGGGAGATTCTCAAGGCAGGTTTTTGAAAAGCAGCAGGAATCTTTTCATAACATGCCGATGATTTGAGCTGAAAATAACGTCCATGCAAAACTGCAGGAAGTGCTAATAATTGTAGGTTACAGATATGATGAACAGCATATCAACACTGAAACTGCATTATAACGTACCCGTAGATTCATCGGACAAAATTGTGGTTCTTGGTATTTTAATCTCCTTTCTAGCTTGTTATGTAGGCTTGGCAACGGGGTGGGATGGGACGGGTTGGAGAAGAACGCCCCGCCCCTGAC
>CM002481.1:2978848-3011351 GCA_000325765.3 Leersia perrieri
GGACCGGCGCGGCGGGGAGGGGCAAGGTGTGCGGCGGAGAGGAGCAAGCGGCACGGCGGTGGTTGGGGGTGCCGGCAGTCGGCAGATGAGGGGCGGCGGCTGGGAGAAGTGATAAGTTAGGGTTTTGATTGAGACTATATGTATGATGGAAGGGATGGGGGTTATTGGGCCTAATGGGCTGCAATGCTATAAATAAGAAGAATGACTTTGTATAGCGGGGCCCCATTGTACCCCGCGGGTGGTTTTCCTCCCCCGTCCCCGCCCCGAAATTTTCCGGGCCCCTGACCCCGAAGCCCTGCGGGGTGAAAATTTTCCCCGTCCCCGGCCCCATAGGGGCGGGCCCCGGCGGATCCCCGCCCCCACGGGGGATTTTGCCAAGCCTGTTGTTATGTTAGTATCACACATAATTGTGGTTCTTGGTGATTCAATCTCCTTTCTAGCTTGTATTATTGTACTACCTGGGGTCAGGCCATTAAAAACGGTTTCTACTAAAGATGACACTCTCCACTGATGAATGTCTGGATGTCTTCCCTGCAAAAAGAAAAACATTCTCCACTGAATGCTATATATAGGTTCGTCAGTTTATTAGGAGGTCAGCTCCATAGCCCATAATATCATGTTATTGTGGAACAGAATCTGGACACGCATTAGCATGGCTTCATCTGTGCTTGTTGGCTGCATAATTGAGCAAGAAAAGGTGAGATGTTCAATGGTGTGACTCCTGTGTCTTGCGTCGACAAACAGCAACAACTCCCTGTTCATCTGAACAGCCTGTAACTCTCATCTCATGCAGAGATCTGCTTCTCCTTTTGGCTTCTTCTCTCTACCAACAGAATCAGATCACGACGGCCATCATTCTTCTTCCCTTCCACGTCTCTACGCTGAAAACGATTGCGTGCAACAGTTCACCAGTCATTTCAGGAAGTTAAGCTATTGAACATAATTTGCAGAGAGCAACATCACTTTGAGAGATACATCTAAATGTTTTCTGAACTGATTGACACAGTGACATTACATTGCATTATTACTGCATGCACCACAACAACATTGACCCTCCTCTTCCTCGATTCTGAAACTGATGGATCTCATCTCACGAAGACTATTACTAGAAATGCAGGTAAAAAAGGTGGCCATTTCAAGCTCGGAATCTGTACCATTTCTGTCGGAAAGTAGCAGATAAACAGCAACCGTTTCTTGAATTAGTTGTTGAAGCGGTTGCTGTCAGAGATGGTCCACTCACTGGACCATTTGCTCGCGGCCATGCACCGCCCCTTCGATCTCGGCCACGGCAATGTCATGGCCAAAAAAAAAAGGCGCGAAAAACACGCTGCAGACATCCCAAGCCACAGGTCGGCAGAGAAGGGGATCCAAGGAGGAGGAAGAAGGTGACACATTCTTGGCCAACAAAACTCCATGGACACGGGAACATTCTTGGACAGTAATAAAACTCCATGGATTCAGGAAACACACACAATCCAGCTAAGCCACTAATAAGATTACTCACCGTTTGGTAGACAGGAATGCATAGTAAATTAGTAGCCTCACATTGATTTGGAAGCTCATGTGTGCATGTTGACAAACAAACCAACAAGAATGTTCTGAACTCCGATGAATTCCATCAGAAACCTGACAAACTATCTGAATCACCTGATCGATCTCTCAGTGTGTCAGTAACGATCGAGAACTGCACCCAAACCATGAACCGAGACAAATGTGGGCGACGGGAATCTGGCGGGCCCGTCCACGATGGATCATTGAATCCACTAGGCAGGCAGTGAATTATTTGCAGAAAGGCGAGATGGCAAGTGACCAAAAAGGAGCTTCTTTTTTTCTGAAACTGAAGCATCGATGAGGAACGCTTGGCGTTTTCAGTGCACTGTGATTCCGTGGTGGAGGAAGAAGAAGAGGAAAGCTAATGGAGAGATTATGGCGGTTGACTTGCAGCAGGATATGATTTGCTAGCGTCAACTGCATCACCACCCATGCTGCACTAGCTTTGGATGGATGATTTCAGGTTTTCAACTGTATATATCTGATCGATGTTGTGTCGGAATCAAGCCGCTAGCCGCCGGCGAACTTTTCGGCTTTCCACTCCGTCTCTGTAGGCCCACATCTTGAGGAATATGGGCTTCTCTTACGGCCCAATTACTCGGTCAAAGCCCAATAACTCTAACTCGAGAAGGCCCACCACCTATCCAGATAAGATCCTCGTAAGCCTGATCCGGGTTTGGTCGGTTGGGCCTCGGCAAAGACCGACAAGATGAATGGGCTTGATTTGAGCCCATCTCTCTTGTACAGTAGCATCGACTAGGCCCACAAAAAACTTGTACTGTATATGTCTTGTACTTCTAAATTGGAATAAACACTGGAACTTGGTAGAAATTGCACTGCATGCTTATTACATTACTCTTTCCCTTAGCAGTATGTATCCCCACTATGTTACAGTCATCGCATCACGAAACGGCCAACAAAATGTACAGTTCACGATCGACATGTAGGCCTGTATTCAAGGGCGGAACCAGACCTAGGGCAGCTATGGCTTGGACCCTAGGCCTGGGATCCAAACACTAAGCAAATTTCATATAAATTTAAGCAAATTTATATGAATTTGCATAGATTCTAATACACAGAGCCCCTGCCTGTATTTACAGTTTGCATACTTTTATAGCTGACCTTGAACCTGCAGAAACCATCACACGTCAACCAAACAACTGACGAACATTCATCCATGGCGATTTGGCGAAGCTCCTCTCGTTCATCGTCAATGGCGTTCTTGCAACTCAGCTCAGTACATACCCCTGCGAACCTGGACCATGCAAGAAGTAGAGCAAATGAAGATTAATTTTTCCTATTTTTAGCAATAAACTACTCCAAAAGTTCATAATTGTTGACATTTCGCACAACGACACGTGTTCAAAATGTATTTTTGATCATTGTTTTTTATTAGTTCTATTTTTTTTAATTGAAAATTTCTATTTAAGATTAACATATGCTTATAGTTTAAAGTTTTTAAACTATATATTTTAAAATAAATATTTGTAATCAATGTTTTAAAAGTTAAATTTAAACGTTAAAAAATTATGGTACCAGAGGGAGCAATAGTAAATTGTTGTTTTTTTTAACCTCGAATCCGACGAGCGAGCGCGTCCGGCTATAGACGGTGGCGGAGGTGAGAACGGAGCTAGTCGAGCCACACTCACTGTCCTTGAGCGACACGCTCGACGTGTCCAGCTTCACCACCGGCCACGCAAACGCCGCGCCGCCGCCGCGCGACGACGACGACGACCGCTGCATCCTCGCGCCGCCACCGCCGATGCCGCCACTCTTCCGACGACTCGGCTGCCTCTCCAGCGCGTCGGTGCGCTGCCGCGGCGCGCTCTGCGACCTCGCCTTGGCCCTCGACGACTCCGTGTTCGCCATGTAGCTCGGGCACATGTGCAACATCTCCGACGACGCCGACGCCGCCGCGTTCTGTGGGCTGCTGTTCGCCGTCGCCTCGGCGTACGGCGCCATGTCGCCGTCGAAGTGTCCGCCGCTGTACGCCGTTGATGACGGCGCCGGCGACCACCACCCATTGTACTGGCACTCGAACTGCCTCGCCGCGCCGCCGCCGATGTCGACCTCGACGATCTTGGCGTTCTCCTCGCACGACCTATCCATCTCCTGCCCAAAACCCAACCATCTCGTCAGCAATTCAGCATCGTCTCACCCGGGAACACGCGTTCCCGATCGAGATTTTGCCGTTCGACCTTAATTACGTAGGATCGGCGGTGGCGCGGGTGGTGCGGCGACGGCGACGGCGGGCGCGGCCGTGGCGGGGTCCTGCGGTGGTGGTGTTCGACGACGCGCATCCGCTGCGCCTGCGCGCGGAGCTGAGACTGAGCGGTAAGGAGAGCCTGCATACACCGGAGCGTCGCCGTCGCTTGCTTCCTCACCAGCTGCCCTCGCACCAGCGCCTGCAGCTTCACGATTCCTCTCAGCGCGCACAGCGCCGTTCTCGCCTGCAAATTCCCACGGACGAACACCTTGTCGGTGTGACACCTCGACGAACACGAACGCAAAATTGGGAAATTCTGTGCCGGAAAATCGGCGATGGCACGATGTTGAGTTTATAAAGTGAAGTGTCTGTCTTTTCTCATCGGCTTAGGCTCTTCGATCAATTCAATCCAAAAACCTAAGTTGTTGGGAAAAGACGGACAATTCACTTTATACACTGGAATACATGAAATTAACTTACCAGGTAGCCTCTGAAGGTGGCCTGAATTCTCACGGCGGCGACCTCCTCGACGGCGATCGCCGGCGGCAGCGTCTTGCGGGAGGACATACGGACGACGGCGGCGGCGGCGTGCGCGGCGGCGACGGCGGCGTCGGCGGCGGCCGCAGTCGCCACCGCCAGAGCCACGGCTTGCTTCTTCTGGTCGAACTCCGACGACTGCGATGCTGACAGATCAAAGCCGGATTCGCCCAATTCCGCCGCTGCCGCCACCGCCTTCTCGTCCAACACCGGCCGCCTGAAGCTCCACCGCTTCTCCTTCCCCGGCAAAGCCGCCATTGCCTCCGCCTGCATCTTCTCCTTCTTCTTGCCGCCGCCGCCGGACAAAAAATTCCTCAGCCATCTCCCTGCCTTCCCCATTACTGAATGCTGATACCTCCTAAACTTGATCAGTGCAAACACAAACTCACTGAATCCACCAAAAAATCACAAAATCTCAACTTGTAACGTGTCATAGTGTCATCTACGATTAGTACCTAAACAGATGCAAAGATCAATTGAGACAACTACCACCCTGCTTGGTCCAAATTGTTTCAGAGTTTCAGTCAGCAGAGGCGAGCTGAATGAGAAGAGCCACGTGAAGCGTTGTTGTTACTAACTGCTAAGAACATAGCATAGATCCTGAAACAGCAATGCTCCTTTTGGCTGTCAGAATCTTTATAAAAATCGATCTGGAGGAAGGAATTATGGGAACTGCTCGTCTGTACACTGCCGGGTCCATGTCTCCACGACAATCATGGATCGGTTGGGCTTAAATCAGAATATCAGATTAACCGTGTGAACTCTAGTGTGCGTGAACTGTTGATTCTGTTCCCCAACCTTTTTATACTGGATTAGTTGGTCTCATTCTACACGTCCCTGAATTCAATGACTAATTTACGCTAAAAAAATTGTTCTTTTCTCCGTGTGTTCGCGGCGCCTTCGGACTCTGACACCGGTAATAAGACTGTCAAAGACCGAATCAACGAGAATGACGATAAAACAAATATCCAACAGCTAAATTATTCCATTGGATTGCGGTGGGGTTGCCGGTCGGCATTCAGCCAAAGAAACGCACATGTGTTGGTCCTCTCTGAGACTGTGTGCCTCATCTCTGAAATCAATGCGTGAACCCAGAGTTGAAGGCCCTGATCACATCTGGCCTTGTGGATCTTCATCTGCCGTCAGAATTACAGATCACACACACACAAACACGCATGCAGCGATTGTTGGTTGGAGCAGAGGCTGAGACGGCGACGTGGTAGCAAGCATAGGATTTGCATCGCAGTGCAATGTACTACAGGTGTGAGTACTACAGTACATTACTGCTAATTATGCTGTGCTGTTCACTGTCCAGCTAGCTGCTGGATTAGCTGGAGCTCAGGGACACCATGATAGTCAGTGAAGGTGAGGTCCCCGGTTTTCGCTTGTCTGCTTGCTCGATCGATCGCCTTGAATGATCCTGCGGCGAAGGGGCAGAAGGTTCTTCCTCTCAGTAGCCAGTAGCTGTTGGATGGTCCAGGCGTCGGTGCTGGCCGACGGCCATCGCCGGAGTTAACCGATCGTGTTGCCGGCATTTACGACCACAGGGCCATGAAGCTGTTTGGTCCAAAACTGCCCATAATATTTGCTATGTAGGAAATGTCCATGACGGATTCAAGATTTCAAGGCCACTGACCACTGCGCTCGGAGTCAAAATTTTATATGCATTGCAAAGTGAGCATAATTAGATTTTTAGTGAGGGAATACATCCACCCAAATTTAAATCATAGATTTGACATGTCTACTCATATTCTTTTAATAATAGACGACATAGCCCGGTAAAGCCTCTCGTCGTCTATGATGATCTGGTTCTCGGAGTTACTCATAGGATAGGGTATGCGTGTGTACGTTAATAGAAGTGAGAGTGCGCATTTAAGCGTGCTTACATTTGTACTGTATTTTAAAGAAAAACTATCGGTCGAATTTCATTAGCATCTCTTGACAGCAAAACCAAATATAGAGTATACCCGACTTGTACACCAGTACAAATCAAATCGGCAACTCGATATCGGGACTTTATTATGGGCTTTATTGAAGGATTATCTGGGCTAGACGGCCCATGTTAGTCTAGCTCCATAGAATTGTTCATGGCCAATTTTGGGCCAGCAGCCCAAGTAGAAATTGTATGCCCATCGTTCTCATACGGTGATACCCTCGCATGTCGCAAATACGGAGTACACACGATGACACGCATCTGAATCGCCTCATACTGGTTTCATGTCCTTCTCTGATTGCTTCCTGCAGGTGGCAAGACAAACCAAGGCCATGCCGGCCGTGCCGTTATGTTGCTTTCGCGACGAAAACATTGGCTCCGGCCGGGACGCGCTTGGCACAGCCAAATTTTGACACAAATTGATGAGGATAAGCACCGTGGATTTCTGAAATTGACAGGTATTCAGGTAGTTTCTTAATGATCACAACATGTCAGGCGATGATACGACGCACTTGTTCATCTATGTTATTGCTCGTGATCTGGTTTACTGACGAAGCAAAAGGAAGGAGCCTTTTTTATGGACACGCGGGTAAGAGAAGGAAATGGTCGGTCTGTAGGATCAAACTAGAGTATCAAGGAAGTCACGATCAGACTGAAGGATAAATGATCGGATTATCATTTTTTTGGGAGAATAATTGATCAGAATATGGAAAGAACATATACTACTCCACTACTCTAGTCCATGTATATCTACAAAAAGTTGAAGAAAAAGAGAGATAACATGTTCTGCCAGTTTGAGACTTTGAGTCCATACATCTATGACTGTGAGCGATGGCTGCAATGAATGAACACGAAGGTAATCGTGTGTATTAATTGCTGATCACACTCGTCTCATATCCCCAACTAACCGTTCTTTTGAAAATTCGAACCAAACTACTACAGTATCTCAGGCAGAAAAGGACAAAATTGGAGGGGTTAAAACAAAGAGTGACATAGATTAATGTAAAACTTGAAAGTCTACGAAGTTGGGAATTGATGTCATGTATACTGATTTTGTTTGAACTAACGTATTTTTTTTAAAAAAAAAAACTCGCTTTCCAAACATTGCCTAACTGTAACTGCATAGCGCCATCTCGGACGGATCACACATTTGACTTTCCAAACATTTCCGTTGCCTCCATAAAATCTCTTCTCGTCTCATCGCCTACCAACTAACTGCAGAGAGAAGCCATATCTCTCCTCGCTTTAAACTTGCAGCGAAACAACCGCTCGCTCACACACCGAGCAAACAGAAAAAAAAGCAGCGAAGCAACACCATCTGCTACTACTAGCAGCGGCAGAGTCCAGGAACGAATCAAGAATCGGAAATCGAGACATGTTCGCGTCAAGGAGACGGCTCGCCGGCGGCGGCAGCCACGCCGCCGCTGCCGTGCTGCTCGTCGTCGTGATGTCCACGACCACCGCCAGAGTCGCCGTCGCCGACGATTTCTTCTCCCCTCTCAGCCCCCTCCTCGCCCCCGTAATCGGTAAGCTGAAAAAAATACGATTTTTCGTTCAATTTGTTCTTCAACTCTTGCAAAGTCGATGATTTCTTGACGAATTGATTCGATGGGGGCCGGAGCAGGGTCGATATGCAAGACGGTGGCTTGCGGGAAGGGGAACTGCACGGCGACGGCGGCGGGATTCCCGGGTTACAAGTGCGAGTGTGAACCGGGGTGGACGCAGATGCACGTCGGCGACGAGCTCAGGTTCATGCCCTGCGTCGTTCCCAACTGTAAGGGTTTCACCTTCACATCTCACCCTCTCTCTTCCCCTGATGAGGCTTTGCTGCTGTTGTTCACATGCTCGGATTAATTCGTCTGGTTGCAGTCATGAATGTCCAGCTAAAATACGGTTGTTCTTGTGTCAGTGCATAACTGCGTACCGACCTAACTTTATCATGACGAATTGATTGGTAGCTGCTTTGATGTAGGATGTGACTTGTTTGTATGTGCGATTTTGGGCACAGTTGTTGCCTTGTTGGGCTTGATCATTAGTTTCGCTGATGATAGTGCGTTTATGGCAAATTGCACTGGGGTTGTGTAATGGGTGGGTAGGAGCAACCTGCAGAAAAGTAGTAGTAGTAATTTTAACACATGGTTGGATTCAGAATGAATCTGTTTTTCAGTAGTTACAGCTTGTAAGCTAAGCTGTAAGACAAGTGACATATGAAGTAAAAAAAGCTGTAAGATGCCAGTTTTTGAACATTAAAAAAGTGACATCTGAAGTATGCTGCTTTTGATGCCTTATGCAACTTAAGCGGATTGGTCAGGAATACAGTTATACAGAGACCGGAGGTGTGTCAAATGCATTTCTGAAAGCAAATAAATATTTGAAGTCTAGAGGCACAACCACGCAAGACCTTTAATGGACTTAACCTGATGCTAATGGAATGGATTTCAATTTCTCGAGTCTGTTTACTGCCCTGGGCGGTGAGGAAAGTCTGTTTGCTGTCTCTTTTACTAAGACAACCAGTAATCATAATTTCAACATGAGTCTCAATCAGACAGGAAAAGGCTAGATTTCTTAAGAATGCTCACCTCTTCGTGTCATATTCAGAGACCATTTTTTGAACAAACGGCGTCATCTAAAGAGTTCCATTTTTGCTTCCTAGTAGTACATAAGAAGATATTATGATGATTATTAAACAATATGCATAACATACCAACGATTGATCCATATCTTTTAAACAAAAGCTTTACTAATGTCATGTGGTTCGTATCTGCTTAAATATACTCAAATAACAATTCCTTCTTGCAGGTTCCATTGATACTGCATGTTCCAACACTACAGCACCAGCACCGGCACCTGTACCACCGCCGAAAAATTTCTCCCTCTCAACAGACCGTAACTACTACAACTTACTGTCATTTAGATTTTTTTTTTCTTTTTAAAAGTTCCTATTTAGAATTTTTCACAATGAAACCACTTTCATTCAGCTTGTTTAATTCTATATGCACACAGCCTGTGAATTAGCTTACTGTGGTTCGGGGGGAACATGCAAGAACGGGACAGGCCTCAGCTACCACTGCGAGTGCCGCGAGGGTTTCAGTAACCTTCTGAACATCACCACAATGCCATGCTTCCAGAATTGTAAGATCAAAGAACACAAGCCACCTGTCAACGATCCATCTGTACAGAAAATTTGCATCGTGATCCCTAACTAGTGACATGTTTCAGGTTCAATTGGTGCGAATTGCGCAAGCATAGGACTCCGTCCATCAGCAAACTCTTCACAATCTCCTGGCTCTGCTAGCATATCTAACAATGGCAATGCACCTGCGTTTGGTAAGTTCTTTTTACCCAGATGTGATTATTGGGCATATTCTCTGTTTGCTTCATAGAATTGTTCAGAAAATAATTCCGGTTCACTAACAATATTCGAACTTGGCAGGATCGGTTTCAGACAAAATTATACTTCCGTTGCTGATGTTGGCCTCACTGATTGCGTGTCAGGCTATATAGACAGAGAATGGAGCATATTACATTAGAGCTAGATGGTTTGTTACCAGTTACCACGGACAGGATAGAGCAATTAGCCGGTTAGAGATGTATATGCCATTTGGGATGCTGTCATGTAGTGTGCAGGTCATGGTTCTTTTGTCCTGTGTGAGATTGATGATTTCATGTGAATTAAAATTGAATAAACTGTCTCTGTGAATAATTGAATAAAGGGGGTGTTTATATGGTCAATACGTTGCTTGAAATGCACCAGGACTACAGTCTACATGAGCAGCATGGTATGTTTTCAGGTGTTTATGTTCCCACAGGAAAATATTTTTCTCTAGAATTGCAAGCCCAAAGGATTTTTTTCTCTCTTTGATTTGGCGGTTCACAATGAAATCTGTAAGGTTTTCTTGTACCTTTGATCAAATGATTATACTATCCAGTAAGGTTTTGTCTTGAGGGAGTATTGCTAATGGGCCAACAAGTACAAGTAAATGGGCCTCCCGACCCAAAAAAATAAACACAAGTATAATGGACCAGCCACTTGCTCATCATGGGATGGGCTCGATTCTTATTGGGCCATTTATCTGTCTAGGGTGCATCAGTGCAATGTTCCTTTTATATCATCGACCAGCCTTTTTTGTTGCTGGTCAGCGGATGGTTCCTAGATCATTACTGCTAAGTATTTGTGTGCACTCCATCATTGGAGTATACTGGTTCCACAGAACATGAAAACACTGAATGACTGACTGAAACTTCACTTGGGAGATCGACGATGAAGAGACCGTGCACTCATGTGACAAGTTCGACGAGCAACTCGAAAACAACAGCATGGAAAAGAAACAACATTCGTAGCAGATTCTTAAGATGATGCGATTGCAAGGTAGTACTATAATAATATTGTGTGTATAGATAATCAGAAAATGGACCGGACATCACAGTCCAGAACAAGCCTGATGCAGATGCAGATGCAGATCACGCAGCGGCTGCAGGCAATATTCAGCTCCGGGAGCTCCAGGTTATGGGCGATTTCAGGGACATGTCTCGTAGTCTCCCTCGGTCTGATTTTTCTTTTTACAATTACGGAGTCAGCTACTAGCAAGCTGCCATCTTTTAGAAACTGGAATAGTAATTGACACAGGAGTAAACAAAATATTTTTTTAACAAAGGAAACTTTTATTGATCTTAAATAATTACATCAAGATGATACAACCATACTAAAATCATTCCCGGCCTCTGCATAGTTAGGATGAACACAGCCAAAACACACTAACACAAATAATGTTTTAACAAATAAAACATAGCCTATCTAAGAATAAATCCTCAACATAGACTGCCACCTATGTTGCTGGGTAAAAAAAACTTCATGGCCACTCATTCTAATTGCTGACATGCCGTTGCAACTGTATCCCGTGAACCAGGATTCTAGATGATAGCCCAAGTACGTAGCCAGTGGGTAATTCCGAAAACAGAAACAAAAATAGTAGTTAATTAAAACAGGAGTAAACAAAGTATATGTTGTCATATGTTGAAACCGCAGTAGTTAACATCATGCTGTCAATGTTATAGCCAGTGTCCAGTACTCCTTTGGTTGCTTGCATTGATCATGTGAAACATTTATATTTACAGAGTACAAACCGGCTACTGAAACAAAAGGTTTGTTGGTTTTCAGCAAAGGCTCCTATAGTAGTACGTACTGGCTGCACGGTGAGACTCAAAACGCTCTTCCTTGTCTCCCATGTACAGAAACTGTCTTGTATCCACACATGTGCAAAATTTACATCTCTGTTTTTCCCCCTCTCTTCTAGATATTTGCTCCTTTTCCTGTTCATCACTTGTTCCTGCATGCAGAGCGGCAAGTAAAAAGGGTACCTTGCTGTAACAACAAGCAACCTCACTCCCAAGAATACTGTTAAAAAACAAACAGTCGTGAATCTTTGACAGGGAAGCAGGTGGACGGTGCAAAGACATGCATGACCTTTTCGCACTGAGGTAAACTCGGGGAGATAAAGAACCAATCCAAATGTTTTCAACATCTTTCCCTGTACCAACAAAAAAACAACAACGACAACAAAATTGCCAGTAATCAGCAGATGGGGGTTTAATTAGACTAATTGTACCCTCATAAACTGGAGCATCAATGCATCACCACATTACTCCAAGATGTACAGCTTTTATCAGCAAGGTTTTTGGTGTCGTAAGCTGTAGTAACCTTTTTTAGGACTCTTGTACCTCCTCTGGCCACCGTCATGGTAGGCTTTAAAATATGTTCAAGGACAGGGCTCGTTGTCAATCACTGACAAAGTGACAATAGCTAGTATTCCCAGGAAATTTCACAAAAATTAGCCTACATAGTTGTGGAGCAAGGCCTTGTTTAGCTGATGAAATTTTTTTGAAAAAATATCACATCAAACGTTTGAGCGGATGTTAAAAGAGATTTTTAGACACGAACAAAAAAATTAATTTTATGGCTAGCCTAAAAACCGTAAGACAAATATTTTAAGCCTAATTAAGTCATCATTAGCACATATGGGTTACTATAGCACTTATGGCTAATCATGGCCTAATTAGCCTCAAAAGATTCGTCTCGTCGTTTACAACCTAACAATGCAATTAGTTTTATTTTTTATCTATATTTAATGTTTCATGCATACGTCTAAAGATTTGATGTGATGTTTTTGGGTAAAAAATTTTGAAAACTAAACAGGCCTAAATAGTAAACATCCACGAACCTACATATTTGTTTAGTCGACTTTGGAAGACAAACCTACGTATGGACTTGAAATTTGAAGCGTCCCACGCATATGTTCAGATCGAAATTTTTCTAAAAAAATTGTTGAGATAGAGGAAAGCCTCCATTTTTGCCGTTCTGCGAAATGCTGCCTTCTTCTCATATTGCGTGCTGAAAGACACGAAATGCTGCCTTCTTCTGCAAAAGATTACTCCTAGTAGTATAATGAAACCATGATTGAACTCCTCTACCGATACATAGGCCTGCCGATAAGCGTAGGTAAATGCAAAAAATGAGTATTCTGAGCAAAAGAGGACATGAAATGGGGAATGACAAAGGGTGTGTTTAGTTTTCCTTGGTTTTTGGAAGTTTAGTTGTAAATTGAAATGATGTGATTAAAAATTTGTATGTGATGAAAAAATTAAAAGTTTTTTAAAAAAATTGGGAACTAAACAGGGCCAAAATATTCAGGCTTCTATCTCTAGGGAACTTATGGTGATTTGACGTGAGTAAAGCAGCAGCAGTAACATAAATTAGTGCCACCAGCAGAGGTGAAGCCGCAGCAGTCTGAAGGAATGCTCCTAGCCTACCGTAGGCCACTGTTCTTGACATTTGTATACAACCCTCACAGAGACGTGCTTGTTTTTTTCTTTCTTGTTTCTTGTTCCTGAAAGAAGCTGAGCTGCAATCCTGTTGTTCTACAACGCCCTCCTCTCTTATCCCAGCTACTGTTCGTTTTCTGATCTTTTGGGGTTAGGTCTAGCTCTTTTTCTGTGGATTTCTGAGCTCTCATATAGTCCTACAATTCATCTCTGCTGCAGAACACATGCTCTATGCTCTGTCTTGAAGTAGGAGTATTTCGTGTGTGCTCAAAAAGTTAGTAGTTAGTGCCAATGTGACAAGAAAATTGTTGTGGAAATATGTTGTAAAAGCAACTGAAATCTGGACGCACGAGTGCACTGGCAACAAAAACACTAACATGCATCAGAGCGGAAGAGTAGTAGGAGCAGTTTTCAGGGAAATGGATAGTTGTTCGTCGATTGGAATGTTTAGAAACGATGATTGAACAGAGCAACACGATGATTGCAGCTACGATAGATTAAAAAGTTGACGGCACAAATTAAAGGTTGGTCAGCTTAGCAAGGGATGATTTATCCCCGCAAACAAAAAAAAAAACTCAAAATGGAAGAAGCAAGAACAGAAACAAAAGATATGGAAGAGAAGAAACAAAATGGCGGCAGCATCAACATCTCTCGCCCTCAGCTCGCTCGCTCCCTCTTTGTACACAACGAACAAGCTACTCGCATTTACTTACAAAAGCATTACACTCATTCCAATCTCCAAGAACTGAAACAATGTAATTACAAACACCCAACCCAGCCGTCGCGAAGTCTCCATGATTGATTTCTTCCCCTGTCGATCCAGCTAGCTGTTCTAACTGCTTTCTTGGCTGCAGCAACCATTGTCGATGACTCGATGCCTCTCGCTCTTGCAAGAAGCTACAGTAGTATTAGCTTCTCTGTCCGTACAGCAATGGCGACGATGCAGAGCTAGCTAGCAAGCAATGGAGTGGGTAGTGATATTGAATAGAGTGAGTGGATGAGTCAGGGCATGAAGAGCTTGTCGCCGCACTTGCAGCGCCAGGCCTCAGGATAGTACTCGAGAGGGAAGGCGACGCCAGGCTGGATTGCCACGTGGACCGGCCTGCACGGGTGGCAGCCGCCGCACCGGCTCCGGCACGTCGGCGGCGATGACCCCGGCCCCACCAGCCTTCTCCTCGCCGCCGCCGATTCCCACCTCGAGTAGTAGTAGTAGTAGTACGGCCGCCGCTCCTCCGGCTTCGCTCCTTCACCAACGCCGGCAAGGCCAGTCGCCGAGCAGCTGCGAGCCCCTGCAAAATGGCACGCGTGATGAGAACTTGCCCAGAATGTAGTAAAGGAAACCAACGGCGTGACAGATTCTACTCACCTAGGAAGAAGATGAGGAGGACGAGGAGCGGCGAGATGGCGGCGGTGGAGATGGTCCTCCGTCGTCGGCGGTGGCGGCCGGTGCTCGCCGAGCCCGGCATGGAGGTGAGATGTTGGGATGCGCGGTACGTGTCGGGGGTTGAAGACGGGAGAGGGAGAAGGGAGAGGCAGATGAGAGTGAGAGTGAGAAGGGAGCACGCGTGCGGGGTGGGAGTGGAGTCAGCTCAGATCGATCGGGTCGCACGAGTCATGGACCTGACCGGCTGATGAGGAGGAGGCATAAAGAAAGCCGAGACGCACGCAGAGCGCAGAGGGAGAGTGTGTGTGTTGTGCAGGCAGAGGGTGGCGTGCAGGCTGCGCGCGCGCGTACCGTGAGATCCATCAGTCAGTCGTGCAGCTGTACTCTGTTTTTTAACGTTTGACGTTATTGACTTTTAAATAAATATTTGACCATTTATCTTATTAAAAAATCTATCCACATACAAATGGTTAAACGTGCGCTAAAAAGTTAATGGTGTCAAATATTAAAAACCAGATAAAGTAGCAGTAAAAACACATCGTGATGATCCATCGGACATTACCATATGATAAGATACAATAATTGACTTTGAACCACATGTTTGCTACTACCCTCTGTTTCAGCTTGTAAGGTGCCCTACTAGAGAGATAGACGTCTTACAATCTGTAACAGAGGGAGTGTTATTTATGTAAATATATATATAAAAAATATAAGTCATGCTTAAATTTTTCTTTAAAAATTAACCACTCACAGCACAATATATAATACTTGCATATTTTTTCAATAATAAGGATAATTGAATATATATATTAAAGTCAATAGTACCATATATTAGAAAAAGAAATTTGTAGCATCCACAATTAATATAACCCCTCTGCTCTCACGGTGCCGACTGGAATGTGGAGGATGGCATTGAGGCAGGCCGCTGCTTCAATTTGGTGAGGAGCATGGGTCGGGGCACGTACGGCGGCGGGTTGGCCCTTGCCGTCCTGCTGCAACGCAGGGTGGTACGATAATGGCAACCAAAACTGGCACAAGTTATCTGTTTAATTAGTCTATAAATGAGATTTACGGGCCAGCCCATTTATAGCCTTACACGTCGGACCGTACCTGCTACATATATCCTGCCGCCAATCTTGGGTTACCGATGTTGATTTTTTTTTCCATAACCAATATGCACCCTGATGCAACGATCGTTGCAAACAATTTGGTACCGTAACTTAACTGACCTAGAGTCCGATACAATTATCTCGTCGTCTCGCTTGCCTCATTTCCCGCTTGCTGCTCTGCTCGAACAGGTTGTTTTGCCTGGATCTGCAACTGACAGGCATTCGATCTAGGGTACCTAGATTCCTCCTAGCTGCAAAGGCCGTCACATCGAACGCGTCAATCTATCTTTCATGCGATCACCACTCCTAGGAGCAGCTTTCAATTCTCCTCGATAATTCCATCGATTAGAGAGGGCCAAGTACACCCTTGGTACCACATGCCTCTGACAGTATTGCTCCTAACCCTAAATTCTCTAAAGCAAAGCACCGACCGATCTGGGAAGTACTTGCTTTTTGAGTAAAGATGAAAAGCACGGAATGACTCACGGCGACCGCTAGAAAAAGCATGCCCCTGATCAAATACTCGACCAATTAGCTCATTGGGCTAGTAGTATTAGAATTTGTTGTATTGATCTCCTGTACAAATTTCTTTTGAATTAGTTCAGGTTTGTGTGACACGGACGTGAACGTGACAGCCCGGATCTGTCCCGGAACAGGCCAATCAGATAACGAAACATTAAATTAACCACGATCGAGACGCATCTGTGTGGAGGGCACTACATTAACTTCGCACAATCGACACGATAGAAAACGTCTCATGGATCGATCGATCGATCGATCGGTGGAAGGAGACGGACAAGGTCACGGTGCCACCACACGAGACAGGAAACACACAGACACAGGAGACATCAAATCACCGGGCTTGAAATGCCACAACAAGCTAGCAGTAGTACGTGCACTAGCTAGTACTCGTACGCCTAAAGAAAAGTTTTAACTGAGCTAAAGCCGATATATGCGTGAGCCTTAAAAAGGCCAGGCCACCATCTGATCAATCGACAACGTATACACGAATTCATTATAGTGAAGGAAAAGCAAAAAAGGCTACCAATGAGATTATATCACTGATCACATGTCGTGTGTGATTAATTGTCTCGTTGCCGGTCAAAACGGGTCTGGATCATCCAAAGCTGATGAGAGCTCAGTCCGATGTGATTTGCTCCCGGTTCTGAACAAAAGAAGGGTCAGACCAAGGTGACATATCATGATCCTTGTCGCCAGTACTCCCGAATCTGTTGCTAGCAGAAAATAAGCGAGTAATTAACATGCATCGTGATGTTGAGAGCTTAACTAGCAATAAAGTTGTGTTTACAAACTAAACATGCACAATCTTGCTAATAAAATATCGAACCAAACCTTCTATTTGGGAGGTAAAAGCTACCCCAGCCAGTTATACATAATTAACGGTTTGGATAATTTTTTTTTCAATATCTTGAAAAATGACAACCAATAAATTTATCGAGTGCTTGGTTAAACTTCTATGACCAAATAAAGACTGGGGTCTATATATATTGTGGATCTGGCATGATTTTTGTAATAAGTTGATTGTTTGCTCGCAGATTCTAGTTTCTCTAAGAAGAGCATACAGTTTCCAAGTTAATCAAGAAGATATTTTAAAATCTGCTGCAGTGCACCGTTATGTTGCCTGTGTTTGAACACACGCCATCATAATATCATAGGCTAATTATTTTTTAAAGTGTACTTTTAATCGTAAAAGTTTTAAAGTACACGTGATGAGCGCTAAAAGAAACCTAAGCAAGTAGGAGTATGTAGTAGGCACAAAATGCTTGCGCTACAGTGTAGACACAACTGGATGCCGGCAATTGGATCCCGTCGTACGTGGCAAGTGGTCACATCGAAATGACCAAAAGCGACCAAGCAGCTAGCCCTCGTTCGGGGCGCGCTACCTCGTTAGAAAAAAGAAAAAATCGCGTTCAATTCGTTCAAGCGGCCACGTCATTTTGCCACGCACACCCATGTGCCACCCACCTGAATACCTGATCGAGCCTGCATCGCACGTACATACACGGCGACCACCGTCCGGTGCATGGAGCCAAGTTGTGGACCGGGTTTACGTGTCCCCAGTGCAATAGCTAGAGAGGCTAGAGCCTAGGCTTGATTGGGCGAACAGTGAACCTACGACCTCCGATTTGACTGCCGCATGGGCCCCGCCATCATGGATGCAGCGCACTGGGGCAACAGCTACCGTGGAACCCACCGTGCACGACACGCACTGTACCGCGAGTACATCTACCATGCATGCTCCTGCACTTGTGTCCCGGTTTGAATCCAATAGTTAGAGTTAGTTTGAGCTATTTTGGGCTTAACCAATCTAAAGGATCTAGATATGAGGGTTAGATAGAGATTAGTTGTATCTAAGCCAAAAAAAAGTTTCTTCAAGAGGTGCTAATTGGAATTAGATTGGGGTGGGGCCACACCAAAAAGTAACCAAAATGATTGGAAAAATATTTTTATTATCAATCTAACCCAATCTAATTCTTGCATTCAAACATCTTTTTGGTTAGAGTTAATCATGAGTAAAATTCTAGCTCTAACCTTTAAAGTTTTCAAACATGGCCTGTGTTTGTGTAGACGGTAATCTGATACAGATTCCAATCACCGCGTGTATACAGGATACATGCAGCGAGCTGCTGGATCGGTGTAGATGCAAATCGCAAATGGGTTGATTCGCAGGACGTAAAGTAGAAAGCGGCTGTCACGGTGTCACTCAGTTATGACACGCGCGCGCGCTCTTTTTTGCGTATGCATGGCTAGCTGCGATGTCTCGTGACACGTATCCACCCAAACACCTCAATACGCAGATCAACGCAGTGAGTAGCGGCAGTGTACGAAAAGGCAGAAGTGGATTGGATTGGATATCCACGCGAGCGGAAAAGTGTGAGGGGGTGGCTACACGTTCCCGTGAAAAGGGAGGACTACTGCCACACGTGCAACTCCACACGGAGCTCTGTCTCTCGCAGTCCTAACATCTCTTGGACCATTCCGTGCATATAGGCTGTCTTCTCCAACTACTCCTACAACTCTCCTACTGGTAGGAGTACAGCACCAACTCTACTCCAGTAGATTACTCTCGCTTGTATGATTGTACTGTATTCATAGTGTATTGACACCGTATGGTGGACGACTCCTGGTACTGATTGACGTTGCAGTAATAGCCACCAGACGACCATTTCCCTACCTGTGTACGGAGTATATAGCCATATATATAGGCAAGTACTGGTAGTAGTATTTTAATCTCGAACACGATTCAGTGGCGGCCTGTGCCTGTACATTTGTGCAATTCGCCTAGATCGGTTTTCATTCATGCCGCTTTTGCTCGCGCACGCCCCATGCTAGCTATATCTGCAAACTAGAAATTGGCGCAGCTTTGGCTTTGTGAGATCTGTCGTCTCGCAACGTGCCATGTGAGACAAGCATGGAAGAAACTGAGCGCCAGCCCAGCCATCCAGCCACTACTGGCGATCGATGCAGCTCATCGCATATAGTATGCGCCGCTGGTGTGAAAAGAGGAAATTCTTACTATCCCAATTCCAAACAAAATATACTCCACAATTTAGGACGGGAATTAATCCCTCCTAGTAAAATATACATACTTATGTAGTACTCATTTCTGTTAATAAAAAAGGATGGTTCCCCCTCTTTAGTTAAAAAAAATTAACCTCTCCTACTATCATTTACATATGTAATGGACTGCTATATTCTAAAACCGTAAAAGTACGAAGAATTAAGCACGAGACCGGTCAAACGTAACAGCACCCTTCCCCACTCGTCAGGTGCAGATGGGAGCGAGGTGACACGTGGCAACACACCATTAGCCCAACCGTGCCGTGACTCCCGCTCCTCCCGCTGACCGTTGACCGCACCGACCCGGGAGAGTACGGACTACGGAGCGCGGCTCGGGTCGGATTGGCCGGCCGCGCCGTGCCATTGACCGGACCGAGCGTGCGGTCTCGCGTGGGACCCGCATGCGTACGTGGTGGGGCTAGGGAATCGTCCCCGACACGTGGGCCCGTCATGTGGTCGTTTCCGTCACCTCCTCAGCATGGTGCGCACGAGGGCAGCGCTGCACGCCTGCTGCTGCATGCCTCCAATGAATGAATGATATAACCAGTCCCCACACGCTGACACCCGCACGTACGCGAGCTCACCTCTGGTCCCCGCATGTCAGAGTCTGGGTTTGTTCACACACGCCGTGTAAAATCGTGTACGAAACTACGATGGGAGTAGCGTACTGCCTCCGTCCCGAAATATAAGTAGTTTTCGATTTGTTATGGTTTTCAAGATATAACTTTGACTAATAATATTTATAAAAATATGTTATTTTAGATAAAAAGAGTTGTATATTATAATAGTTTGTTTAATGATGAATCTAATAGTATCATTTTTATGTGATAGTTTATTTTGAATTTTTCACTATTAATAGTTAAAGTTTAAAATGTTTGACTCTGACTTTTCTAAAAATTATTATATTGTACTTTAGGGATGAGGGAGTAGTAGGGAAGGGTGTTACTCCTGCAAGTCGACTACTGTTTTTAAATGGCGTTGTTTATTAGGATACCTCTTCACAAGATCGATCGAGTAGAAACATACAATTAAGTATTGTGAACATATATCGTGAGATGACAAGGTGAATACTCCCATGGTTCTTTTTTACCAACGTAAAATATTAAAGGAAGCGGTAGTAGGTTCCTCGGCCATGGTTGAGTCGAACTCGTTGGATCTACGTACAAAAGAAATGTAGTGTATGTACATACAGTCCTAAGAAGACGGGACAGTAATTGATGATGCTTTGTATACAACACATTCATGTTGAATTCGCGATCCAACATATTCATTGCTACTACGTGCTAAGCGTGTCGCAATGTGTTGTGTCGTCCGTCGCATGCATCAACTCAGGCACAGTACGCCCGCAGCTGGCTAGGGACAAGCAGCAATATATATGCAGCATCGGTCTGACCTAACCGTGATTTGCTACCGATCGGTCATGGATCAATCCATGGGAGCAACTAGCAATCTAGTGTACAAGGATTGGGAGCTGACACGTGTCCTTTTGGCCGTCCGGATCGAAGAACCGTGTACTGTGCGTGACTACCATAATCTAGCTGGCTATGCAGCTGTGCGATCCAATCTACTCATATATACGGTATGAATGAATCATGTCGAAACACATATACGCACGCATGCATGCAGTGTATTCCTACACGGCACTGCACCGAGACCTACACGATCGAATCGACCGATCTCCCCTTCTGCAACACTGTTCCAGCCTTGAGCTGGCATCATCTAGCTGCGTGCCCCCTGTTACATTCACTCGTATTTTGCAGTAATTAATTGAAGATATCCTCTATGTATATGTAGATATGATATAAAGATGCACATGTGTCCGCAACACTTGTTCCTCTGGTCGATCATTAAAAAAAAACCCCAAAATTCCTACAAAAGTCTTGACCTAATCAGCTATAGTCATTCATAAAAACTAGATCGAAATAGGGAGATAAAAGAGAGGGAAGAGAAGAGATAGCTTGCGCTCGACACGAGGTTTTAGCCCATGGCTATGAGTAAGTCGAGATTGCAAGATCGATTCGGAATTGCATGATAAAAAGAAGTGCAAGAATAAAAGAAGAACAAGCGCAAAAAACAATTCGAATTTCAAAAGCAAACTTTCAATTTCATTCATCGAATAGAAGTTTACAAAAGCTCAGTACAAGCCTACCACAAGTTCCCTAAAGAACCAAAAGCCTAACAAGATCTAGATCATAACTCTCAAAAAATCCTCACATGAACAAGAGAGAATATATCTCTAAAACTCTCCAAGTGATCTCTCAACTATTTCTCCTAAAAGTGTACCATCTCCATCAGGCTAAGACCCCTTTTTATAGCCTAAGATGGAGCCTAAACACCCAAAGGAAAAGTCTAAAAAGCCCCTAGCACGAAACCCTATTCCTGGACAATTTTCAGCCGTCAAACCAGATCTGGATGGCCCAGATCGTGCCACGTCGCCAGCCGCACGATCCCCTGCACAGATCTCGTCCGTTCGCAGAGAATCCGGAAGACTCCAGAAATCTTACGAGCGCGCGCCGTCGGATAGTCACGTGTCGTCCATCAACGACCGCGATCCGCGTCGTCGTTCCTCGCGCAAACCCGCGCTTGACACGCGTCCAGTACGGATCCATTCTTCCCGCTCACGCGAGAGAGAACGCCGGCGTGCGCCACACCGGGCCCACGCGTCAGCAGCTCGCACGTGAAACCGCGTCAAGCCTGTGCGCGCTCCGCGCCTATCGTGCACCGCCACGTGTCGCCACGGAAGCCGTCCGTTAGCCGCCGTTTGGCCTCCCGCGCGAATCACTGCTCGCCACGGGAGCCACCGTTTGCCGAAGATTGGGCCGGGCCGGCTGTCGCTGATGAAGTCCGAAAAAGGTCCCTCAAATGACAGCGATTGAAGTTCATTTCTTGTCCCTTTTTAAGTCTGATTTCAGTCCTTTTCGACTTGTGCATCAAGTTTTGCGACGATCTCCCGCCACGACGTTCGTCCATCGTGTACACTTGTGTCCCACCTTGTCACCCGACATCCCTGACCGTGCCAGATCACAACTCCCCCTGAGTTTGATCCCGGTCCGCCGTTGACCAAGATTGACCCCAAGTAACCCTGCACACGAATAAAACGAATCATCGTCTTTCGGGCACAGATGTCGCAACCTGACCCACATTAGTCAACACCGGTATTTCCTGGACACTTGTCAATTTTCCATCATTATAAACCAAAAGCAACACTTGGTCAAAAGCAACACTTGGTCTCACCGTACATTCATTTTTTTTTCTTTCTGCAGTAATTGAATATCTCCACCATGTAGATACGATATAAAGATGCACATGTGTGTCGCAACACTTGTTCCTCTGGTCGATCTGCCTGCGTGCAGGGAGTGCAGGCTGCAGCAATTGTGAGCTGCAGTAGTATGCATGTAACGCAGCTTTGCTTTGGTACTACGCTCAAGTGACCAATCAATGCGTGTATCTCCCTGCTTCTCGATCGATTAATTGCTCTGCAACCACCTCACGCCGGCCGGTCACCGGCCGGCCAGTTAGCCTCTGCTGCTGCTCTCTCCCTTTCTTCCTCCTCTTCTTCTGCAAGTTTAATTTGGCTGAGGACCACATTTGTACACATATCTCTGATGGAGCACGTACTGGCTGTGGCTGACGCAAAGGAAAGGCAGAACGCTCGAAATTAATAGCTAGTCCGTGTACGTGATAACTGATCGGATATATAGCTCCTCTCGATCGTTTTGTATGTGTTGAAAATTCGAATGAACAAGCACCAGTAAAGTAGTAATGGCTACATCTGTCGACGACCAAGAGTTAGGGCAAGTAGCCAGTGATCAGTAATGGCTTCCACTTGTGAATGTTGTGAATCATTCAATGTGTAAGTTTGTTCTTGCCTTTGACCTGGACATCAAGCTTTGAAGAGAGACAGAGAGAGTCAAGCTGAAATGCCAGAGAAGGGGTTTCTACACAAAGTCATGCCCAATAAAGCCTCGAAGGCCTGTAATTTGGTTGTCTGTCTAGTGGGCCTCGAAGCCCACTCATCGTTCTTTTCTTCTTTTTCCTAGAGACGCCATGAAAAATTCAGAAGTCTGCAGCGAATCTCCGTAAAGATTCAGAGCTGACACGTCTGAAAATGACTTGTTAAGTTGTTACTCCCACAAATTCCCTGTGCATCACGTTCTTAATTTCAGGCCATGTCTGTTAGTTTGGTCTCTGGCAGGCAGTGAATGATAATTGCTGTCAGTGCTGAGAGGTTTGAAAGGGGATTGCTACTCTAGATCAATCTGGATCTAGTCTGCCCATTTTAGATCCGACGGTTCAGACTCAGCCCAATACCATGGAATTGATCCTGTACAAGATCAGAACGGACCCTTCTGTAAAAGTCTCGCCGCATATTATTCTCGGTACGATCCGAGCCACGTATTCTCGATCTGATGGTTCCCGTTTTCCCGAATAGGATCGCTGTAATCGGTGGCGAATCCGTCCATCCCCACCGTCACCGAGGGTGGATTTTGAAGACTCCCTAAATTAAGGTCCTTTCTGCGAAAAAGTCCATACAAAGACGAACTCCCATTCTCTGCCTCCTCCGTCAGCTTCGACGGTCCTCTCTGGCCGCCGGCGGCCGGCGGTCACCGGCGTTGCTGCTCGCTGCTCCTGCCCATGGCCAGGGGTGAATGCGGGTGGCAGCCGCGGCATCGCCGATGCAACATGCGTTCCAGTGAAAGCGACATGGCCTCTCCTGTTTCGCGCGGCACCGTGGAACGGGCCCTGCTCGCGGCGTGTTCGACGAAATGCCGCACAGGGACGCCGTCGCCTACGCCGCCATGCACGGCGCAAGGAATCTGCGGCTAAACCCCCAATATCTCTGTACGATTCGTGACGACAGAGGCGGCATGGACTTCAGGCTGGCGCCAGCGCACATGTAAGCACGAGTACAAATTGCTCGTCTCTTTTGTCATCGTCTGACCAACCATCGATCTAGAGAAATGTTTTATCCTGATAGCTGGAACGGACAAAATTGTCAGCACATCGTGATAGATTAATCTTTAGAGGCAACGTGCTTCATGCTGCGATCGCAAGTGGAGTACACCAGATCTCCCAATCTCTTGTAAAACGAGCCGGGGCCCAGGGGTGGTTGTATAAATAGAAGAAAATTGGGGGACTCTGTCAGCGAAAATATCAGATTGCGTTGAGCTGAAGCTGTTCGTTTGTCTCTTGAATTCTTCTCCTGGCTTTGAGGAATCGCGAGGGTTCCCAATAGGAAGGCAACGCAGGAGCGGCGTGTGAGGTTCCAGTCTTCCAGACATGGAGAACCAGTTCCAGGTGAGATCTCCCTTCGCTAATCCTTTTCTCCTGCTTTTGTTTGTGTCCCTGACCTGAGAATTCGAGGAGTTGTTGCGCCAAGGAAACCTTTCGTCTTTCCGGGCATGTTTTTTAGATCTTGTGTAGGAATCGTGTAGAAATTCGTGAAATATGTACGCATGAATTGGAGGACAGAATTATGGGATTGCGAATTTCTTCCCAAATATCTATTTTAGCTGCTTTGCCGATGACGGACTTTCGGGGTGAAACTATATGCATGTAAATTCTCAGATCAGATCAGACGGTCAATTATTCGATTTTCTGGTCGATTTGGTACTGGAGAGCAGGACAAAGTTGGGAGCTTGATGCTGTAGCATGGAAATGGTTATTCAGTCCTTATGGTGTTCTCGTCCTGTTTGCGTCGAGTAACCCTATCTTTCGGCCGACGGCAAAGTCGAGTAGCCCTAAAGATTTAAACATACTGAAAACTTATATTGTCCATCGGCCGTACCGTCTGAAAACTTGTCTCTCTTTAATAAACCTAAAGTATGGAGCTAAATAGTCGTGGATATCCAAATTTTTTGCAATGGTACAACATCAATTTTAATGGTCTTTATTTATAGAAGAAAAGTTTCTACTGTCACCATCATATCTGGATCATCCTTACATCAGTACTGTTGTTCTGTTGATACTGAAACTCTAGAAGTTTGAGAGGCCTTCAAGACTTTTAAAGCTTATTGTCATTTGGTTTACCTGATGCAGTCATATATAATAGTTTTGCCCTTTTTTTGCATCCACTTGCTGTGGAACATTTGTTGGGAGGCTATTTATTGAACTCCTAGAGGTGCTTTGTGTCCTGTCGACCAGTCTTGAATAATTGGTACTAGAAAAACACTTACATGGATTTTGTAACTTATGTTCATATCTAATACTCCTTACGAGATGAATAGTTGGATCTGATAGATCGTAAATTATATTAGATTTTTACAATAGATTGCACAGCTTGGGTTGTTTCTACTTTTCACTGACTACTGGTGAAGGATGGTGTGTATGATATGTTGACCGCTGACGGGCCATGGTTTCGTTTAGTGGGCATGATTGTTAATTTGTTTCTTGTCTATTTGCATCATAATCATAAATGCCTTGTAAATGCCCATTACTTAGGATGGCAAGGAGGAGGTCATCGAAGCATGGTACATGGATGACAGTGAAGAGGACCAGAGGCTTCCTCATCATCGTGAACCCAAAGAATTCATTCCTCTTAGCAAACTTTCAGGTTTGTGCTTTTACTGTTCAAACAGTACATTTAGTTTTGTGCATGGACTCTTCGTACAACTAGTACTTGCCAGATGCTAATGTGGCACACAATTGACATACCCAGAGTTAGGAATATTAAGCTGGCGTCTCAATGCTGATGACTGGGAGAATGATGAGAACCTCAAGAAAATCCGTGAGGCCAGGGGGTACTCTTACATGGTACGTTTTTCAGAATTTACCATTGGGACTTTTCGTTTTTATTCCCAAGGTTAAATATGTTTTTCCCTGTGCAGGACATTTGTGATGTGTGTCCAGAAAAGCTGCCAAACTATGAGGTCAAGATAAAGAATTTCTTCGAAGAACACTTGCATACTGATGAAGAGATACGCTACTGTCTTGAGGGAAGCGGTATGTATGCTTATTATACCTTTTTTCAGCACTTAACATAATAGTAACTTTTTCCTAGTAATAATCATGGTGGCATTCTTTTGTGCACTTTACCTATTTCCTTTTCTCATGCTCCTGAAGGATACTTTGATGTGAGGGACCAGAATGATCAATGGATCCGTGTAGCAGTGAAGAAAGGGGGCATGATTGTTTTGCCTGCAGGAATGTATCACCGCTTCACGTTGGACAGTGACAATTACATCAAGGTATCTTTTGGTTGTCCTCCTCGTTATAATGAGTAGCTCTGTTCTAAGCATCAAACTGCCATTTTATGATATTGAATCATGAATATGACACCAAGATATCATTTTTCTGTCATTTACCTGAGTAGTTTATCCATTTTGTAAAACTATGTCTCATTTCTACGCTCCATCGAAAAAGAAACCTAAATCTAATATGGAGCTCTTTTTTTTGTACTATGCTTCTGCAGGCAATGCGGCTCTTTGTGGGAGAACCTGTCTGGACGCCATACAACCGCCCCCATGATCATCTACCAGCTAGGTACCTATTATTCTGTTCGTTTCCCTTTCTACCTTCAGCAATTTTTTTCAGGTTATTGTTGACTCACTGGGGCTTCTGCATGATTTCAGAAAGGAGTACGTTGACAAAATTATCAACAGAGGAGGTACTCAAGCTGTGGAAGCTCGTTAAAGGCCTGTCGACATGTGTTTCCCTGCTGGGTCATCTGTTACACACTGCAGATACTGAATAAAGTGTGGCATTAGCTGTTGCATTGAGCTCCTACCGACGTCTTGCATCATTTGGCAATAGTTTGCAGAAACCTGCTTAAAATCTTCCTGAAAAATCTGCACATCACCCTGTCAGTGTTTATATACAATAATGACATTTCAGTGCCCACGGTCAGCAAGGGACTAATGACAATAATTGTAATTGTGTGTGATGCAACCACAATGATCAATCTATCAAACCGGCTATCTGAATTGTCTTTAGCACAATGAATGTGTACCAACCCTCTGTAGTGTGCGGTGTGGCTCATTGCTGGCCTTTTTGCGCTACTCCTGTCGTGTTCAAAGTATCTGACGGTGCTGACCAAAATCTTTGAAAATAATAATACTAATGCTGTTGTGTTGGGGCACATTGATGGCTAACCTAGTACTGTGGGTTGTATATGGACCAGAAAATTGCATGAAAAATTGTTTTGTATGCTAGTGAAGTAGTGAAGTACTCCGAACGCGTTCCCATGAATCATCAATTCATCATTCCACCTTTTGTGATGCAGCAGAATTGCTTGTGTGTGGAATTCAAAGCCTCACACTAGTATATCAAACAATTAGTAGCAAATGAAAATATCTTTATTCGTTCCAAACCATCCACAATGGAGGGGCACTTTGTTCATTTTTTCGGCATCAAAGTTTTATTGAATTATAGCAATTCATTTATTTTAGAATAGAGGGGGTATCGTTTATGATTAGAAAATCATTGTCCCTAATTACCAGCCAGTGACCATTGTTTGAAATCGAATATTTGCCCAATACACCAGTACAAACCCCAGCCATTTTATCGGTAAACAAATACCATCTGAGTCCCACGTGATTCAGAGAGGCGAAAAAACAACTCAGAAAACCCCCAGAGAAAAAAAAAACAACCTTTTTCAGTTTTTGTGACCCTGCGTATCTAACCCGGCCGATCGTCTCCGCTCGCCGCGGGCCAATCACGAGCGCGGCCACAAATTCTCTGACCCACAGAGGGCAAAAGCGCGGGGCGATCAGATTCAGATCATAAAAAATGGCGAGAAATGTCGCCGTCGCCTGTCGATTCGTCCTCCCCACTTGCTGCCGTGCCGGCGAACCTCAGCCACACTCCCCACTCAGCTTCGGCTTCCCGAAGCTTCCGAACCCCCGTCGCGTCCACGAACCCTCAGCCCGGTCTAGAACCTTCCATTCCCCATTCCCTCTCCCTGCTGTTTATATTTGCTCCCGCCTTTGCTGCCACTCTCTCTCATGCGGATGAGCACCTTGCTGACTTGTCGCCCCTTTCCAACCATCACACTGGATTCTTCCGTTTCCAAGAAGAATTCTTGGATTTGGAGCAGAATTCACCTGGGGATTGAGGATTCTGCAGTAAAAATCGCACCTTTGGTGGGTGATTTCAGTCCAAGATGGAGATGATTGTGCCGGGGATAGTGAAGGAGGAATGGTCGCCGGAGGAGGGGGAGGAGGAGGCGCCGCGGCCGATGGAGGGGCTGCACGAGGTCGGGACGCCGCCGTTCCTGACCAAGACGTTCGACCTGGTCGCCGACCCGGCGACCGACGGCGTCGTCTCGTGGGGCCGCGCCGGCAACAGCTTCGTCGTGTGGGACCCACACGTCTTCGCCGCCGTGCTCCTGCCCCGATTTTTCAAGCACAACAACTTCTCCAGCTTCGTCCGGCAGCTCAACACCTATGTGAGTCTCCTCAGTCCCCTTCCCCCCAATTCCATCCTCAGTCACATTCCTACTACAATTTTGGATGTTTTTATTTGCTTTGTGGTGATTTGTTGCGTTATGTTCCATCCTCATCATGTGTATTGTTCATAGGAATCTTGAGTCTAGAATTAGATGGATGGAACACTGTAAAAATCGGTATTTGGGTGGAAATTGCTGAAGAATAACCATGTTTATTTCTGGAGCTTATTGATAGTAATTGTTCTTTGCGTTGACTGAGAGCTGTTAGTACCATATTTGGACTAATAGACTAGTAGTCCCGGTTGTATTGGTTAAAAAAAAAGGTGGCATTTTGGATATCTCTTCCATTCAGCGCGAGAAATTTGTGCATGCACAGTTATGTTGCATTGGAGATTGAAACTAGAATTTCCTTATTGGTGCTGAGCTGTTGTTTGTAGTAGTCAATTTCTATAGCTAGAATCTTCAACCGATTGTGGTACGAAATTGTACAGACTTGACATTTGCCTAAACTCGGTTTTGTCAGTCCAACCCTCTTCCAGACACATGTTTTCAATAATTCAGCACCAGGAAAAATCTCCATGAACGAACTGCTCCTTAGTTTCTGACATGCTCTTATTCAATTTCTTACTGTGTAGCTAGATGGATCAAGACACTGGATGAAGCTACAAGAATCTACTTGTTTGTTCTAGAAGACTCCTTTGATCACCATCAACTGATGTAGTATACTTCCCCACAAAAAAAAATTGATGTACGAGTAGTATACTGCTACCTGTTCTCTTAATGCTATTAGCTTTGTCTCAAAACTATGTGAAACCTACTGTTTTACATACTTTGTGAGATTTGCCAGCATAATTGACTTTTGTTGCCTGTGGTTTCTGTACTTGAACTAACCGTAGCTGTAATATTCCTTGTTTTGCAATTTGCAGGGTTTCAGAAAGATTGATCCAGACAGATGGGAATTTGCAAACGATGGTTTCCTTAGAGGCCAGAGGCATCTTCTAAAGATGATAAAAAGAAGGAGACCGTTGTCTTACCTCCCTGCATCACAGGCCCTTGGAACCTGCCTCGAGGTTGGTCAGTTTGGAATGGATGAAGAAATCGACAGGCTAAAGCGTGACAAGAACATCTTACTTGCCGAAGTTGTAAAACTAAGGCACGAGCAACAAAGCACAAAAGCGGATATGCGAGCCATGGAAGAGAGGCTGCAAAATGCGGAGCAGAAGCAGGTCCAGATGATGGGTTTCTTGGCAAGAGCAATGCAGAACCCTGACTTCTTTCACCAGTTGATTCAGCACCAAGATAAAATGAAGGGGCTGGAGGACACATTCTCGAAGAAGAGGACAAGGTCGATAGACATAGTGCCGTTTCTCAGGCCTGAAGAGGTCAGTCAGAGTGATCAACTCGAGTCGACATTCCCGTTTGATCCAAGGCCATTTGCTGAACTGAATGTTGAGCCTCCAAAGTCTGAGCTGGAGAATTTAGCACTGAACATCCAGGGGCTTGGGAAGGGTAAGCAGGACGTTAAATTGACACGAAATCAGGCGAGCGTCGAAACTGAGCTAACTGACGACTTCTGGGAGGAGCTTCTAAACGAAGGAGCAAGAGATGAAACTGGGACTCCAGAGCTGGAGAGAAGAAGACCTAGATATGTCGACGCATTAGCACAGAGGCTGGGTTATCTCAGCAATAATAGCCAAAAGTAGGGTGTGCTTACCGCCCAACCATTCTTGTGATAGCTCTGCTGTATATTGGTGTAATTGTATTATAGTGATAGCTCATAGCGATAGGTCCATTATACTGCGGATCCGGCGTGGTGTGATAGTACATATGGTGATGTAAAGTTGAGCCATCATTCTTAATGGTATATATTGACAATTTTTTCCATTCTTGTGGCCTTTCTTTTTTTTTGTCATGCCCTCACACTATTTAACTGCTTGGTTATGGTGATGGCTGTTGAAACCTGAATTGACATTGCGAGGTGAAGTCTGATGACTAGCACCGTGAATTTCTTAGTTTGGATAAAGCGAGTGAAGAGTACTTACGTTGAGTGATTTTGCGTTAGGCAGGACCAGACTGGAGCAAACCGCTCTGTACAGATTTCTTGAAAAAAAGTCACTTGAAATCTTCCCCGAAAAAATAAAGACACTTGGAATCTGAAAGTACTCCTAGACGATAGTAGCAGGGCTGCAGTGTACTGTACATGACGGTTGGAATCCTGGATTCTAGTACTCTACGAGGTATGAAGATTAGCTTCACAGGAAGGAACATTACTACCTCTGGTTTTGTAGAATTGTCGCCTGAGAGCAAGGTTAATAGCACAGCTTGCTGCTAGCTCCACTACTTTTAGACCTAACAGTGTAGCCAACTAGTACAATAGGTGAGCTCTTGTGCTAACTGCAAGTCATCAATGGAAGTAGTTTATTATGCATACACGTATCGAAGCTGTGTGATCAGGAATGAACTAAATCCCTGTGGCTGTTTATGGTGTGGCATGGTGTTTACATGAAAACAAATCAATCACACCACAAAATTAAGATTAACCAATTACATCACTCATGGTCTAACAAAAATATGAATGAAAGGATTAAGTTTCTAGAGGATAATAATCAAGTCCAAATAGATATGTACATAATAGAGAGTAGACTCCAGTTTTACAGATCCAAAAGTGACAGCAACGATACGACATTAAGCAAAATAAACTACATCAAAATATCCTCTGCAACTTAAGAGAACGATTTCTTCTGGCAAGCTGTGAACTCAGAATAGCTGTGAACGACCATTGCATCATCTACCATCAACCTGTTAAAAAAACACAGTCATGCATCAAATGACATATTGGGACATAACCATAAGTTGTAGTAACACATGAACAGGTGAGACTATGGAGGATTCAAAAAGTACATAATGGAGAAAAGACAATCAGTTTATGTAATAAAGAATAATTGCTGAAGTGCACCTGCACTCAGCTCATGATACATGAAGGATACTCAGCTCATAATCAAAAATGACATGTACAGGAATATACTACAATATTTTCTCACAAAGTAAAGTTACAAGATGATGGAGACACACCTGTTACCTGTAAAGCTGGATCATTATCTTACAGTAGACATCAAATCATAATTGTTCCTGAAATAAAATAAGTAAAAGGGTAAATTAAAAGGCTCTATGTATGAAAAAAAGGGAAAAGCATAGCTTATTATCCTACCATGATTATGCACGCTGCCCATTCCTGAACCTCCCCCAAATGTGCTCAATTAAATCAGTTTTCAGCTGGGTATGCATTGAACGATCACGAATAGCAGCTTTCCTAGTTAGCACGGCAGCAAAACATGGATTATGACCAGTGGTTACTTCAGGAGGCAGTACTATTGATGTCCTAGGAATTCTATTGAGGTCTATGTCACATATTGCATCCTCTTTCTCATCTTCAATAATCATATTGTGGAGAATCACACAAGCTAGCATGATTTTCCCGACACTCTTCCGTTTGCACTTCTTTGCAGGGCGGCGCACAATGTTAAAACGAGCTTGCAATACGCCGAAAGCCCGCTCAACATCTTTCCTTGCCCCCTCTTGATGTTTAGCAAACAACTTGTGTTTCTCTATTTGCGGAAGTGGTATAGTCTTCATGAAGACAGCCCATTCTGGGTATATACCATCCGCAAGGTAATATCCATGGTTGTACTCTTTCCCGTTGACAAGATAATGAACACGAGGACCCTCACCTCTCACTGATTCAAGGAAAAGGGGGGACTGATTCAGCACGTTGATGTCGTTGTTAGAACCAACGACACCAAAGAAGGCATGCCAAATCCAAAGGTCGTGCGAAGCAACCGCTTCGAGGATAATTGTTGGGACTTTATAGTCATCATGAGTGAATTGGCCTCTCCAAGCTCTCGGACAACTTTCCCACCTCCAATGCATGCAATCAAGACTCCCTAGCATACCCGGAAACCCACGAGACTCATTAACATGTAGTATATGCTCTACATCC
>CM002481.1:3011451-3043085 GCA_000325765.3 Leersia perrieri
GAGCTTGAGATGGTATGAGGAGGTGGTGCGACCTCCCTCTTCGATCCATGAGACATGGATGTTGGTGGTGGATAACTAAGGTTTTGGCCAGGATTTCACGCTGGAGCAGGAGAAATTTGGTGGGGGACGGAAGAGGAACGGGAGATTGCAAGGTCGATGGGCTTCGATCTGGCGGACAACAACGTTTTTGTGCATCTCATATGGATGATTTTCCGGGGGGACGGTGGAATATGAGGAGACGCAGGAGGGGAATCGCGCGGGAGCAGGAGGATAGGAAGAAAATCGCGCGGGACAGGGAGAGAATCGCGGGCGCGCGTCGGCGAGATCGATTTGGCGCGGAGAAATTTCAGGAGGCGGGGCTGACGAAAGAAGGGGATCGAAGAGAGATCCACAGCTGCGCTTGCACGGGATCAGATCGGAGTGCTCTGGGCCCCACAAACGCGTCTTCTATCGTCCACATCGGCTGCAAGCTAGCTATACGGCGTGAGAAATTGTGCTACCGCCCAGCGACAGATTAGTCGCCCACTCTCCTCTCTCTCCTTGTTTCTCTCTGCTACACATAGGAATTAAGATGAGTTGGTATATTTTGGAGCCCGTCTAGTCAGCCTATTGTACCTGCTCTGAGGAAGTATAGCTCTAGTGGTGCCGGCAGGAATGCTGAAATCGGCGCAGAGTTTCGCCCAGATGCTGATATCACTGGGCTCGCACCCTCACGCTGATACGCATGGGCTGGCCTACCAGTGGAATGGGCCGCCCTCCTCAACCCATGGACTATGGGCCTCACACAGCGCCATACGTGGGCCAACCGATGAGACTAGCTGGTGTAATCAATCGACTCCCCCTGTGCTTCACCCTGTGCGTACACAGGTACGGCCCAACAAATTTATGTTGTAAACATTGCTTTGTTTTTTCAATATAAGTTGGGTAAAAATAGAAAAAATTACAGTGTGAAACAGATGGAGTAAATGGTTAATTTAGGGGCTGTTCAGATTGTTGCCATTTTAAACCATTCTATTATTTGGCAAACTCCCAAAGTTTGGAAGCATTTAGTTTGTTGCCAAATATTGGCAATACCTATAAAATTTGGTAAAATTCTAGAAACTTCTCCTCACAGAACTATGTCAACATTTGGAAAGGTAGCAAACTAAACATCACCTCCGCATTTTGATCTTGCCAAAATTTTGGCATTACCAAATTTTGGCTTTGCCAATAGATGGTAAGGTTTATTTTGACAATAAACTAAACAAGCCTTTAGTGCGCACGCTCGCCCTCAAATTCGTAACACATGTTAGCTCGCACTCCATAAAAAACGAACACCAGACATCATGCAAGTTGTTCAATGGATATTGAATCGAACAGGAACTTATTCTAGAGATATTGATCGACTATGTCGACTGTTGCAACACATAATTAGCACATCGGTGTCGTCAATTAATTGGTGAACATTCCTTTTTCTCTCTTAGATCCTAAATTTCATGTCAGTCGGGTATTTTAGAGATTATTTTAATTTGCTGATAGGGTACTGGAGGAGAGGTATTACTAATCCGTCCCTTTGTCATGACTATACTCCATATGTGTGTGTCAATGATATATAGAAAACCTATACTATTTTCGTCCTAAAATATAGTAACCTGCTTTTTTTAATAGCTCCGCAACTTCAAATCTATCTAGAATTTAACACTTTACCAGAAAGACAATACTTCTCCATAAAACCTTTCTCTAATCAAAACATATACTAGGGGACATTAGTTATACAATTTGAATGGGTATATACAGACCTATTACTCTGCTAGCTTGATACCTACGAGTTCATTATAGCTTGTAGGTATGATAGTCGTCTGATATTGAGATGTCATATCTGATACCCCTATGTAGCAAGTCTAAATTGTTCTAATGGTATACTGTCCCCACGGACCCCACCTCTTAGTCTTCCGACTCTTGTTATTCATGTTTAGCCTATATATACACCGATAATTAATTAATCCTTGTACCACTTATATATATACATGAATTTTTAGCCTTAAATGTATACACCGAAAATAGATTAATCCTCGTACCACTTATATATATAGCTAGATGAGCGACACGTGCCCCTGATGCACGCGAAATTCGTGCCAAAAGAGTTAGCCAGAATCACCTCCAAATTTAGGCGTGGAGATACATGAGAGGACCATTGGTGCAGCTTTTAGAAAGCCCCACCATATATGTGTTAACTTAATCACATAACCTTGGCATGCATCACATAGTGGGTGAGCATGCATGCCATATTCTACGTTCCTTCAATTTTCTTCTTCCATGGGACCACTTCCACACACCCTCCTTTGAATTATTCTTGCGCATATATCGATCATGCATCTTTTTCTACATAGAAAAATTAGCCACCAAAAAGGTCTCCATAAAAAGCCCTAATCACCAACGCACGCCTTATTCACGCATGCCACTAATCATGCATATCTCTCTCTCTCTCTCTCTCCCCGATGAGGTTTCTTCTTCTCCCCATATCTCTCTAGCTATCAGGGAGTTATCAGTTATGGAGGTAGATGATGGGTTGTTCATCTCGTCTCACCACGTCTGTGCGCCACAAGCAGATGAAGCTGCCAGCATGATCTGAAAGCATATACGTTTAGTTCTCAAATAAGCAAATCAGATCATCCGGCAGTTTCATCTTCTCATGGCAGCACGCTATAGCTTGGTGAAACCCTAAGAGCAGGGAGCTTCCTTAATTCTCGATCTCCTAGCAAGATCATATCAGTCCATGTAAGTTCAGCGCAGCAGCTAGATTTACTTTAAACCATGAGCAAATTAAAAGAACTTAATAGGGTTTTCAGGAGGAAATGAATTAAGCCATCTATTGATATAGACATATTGAGATTTCTTGACTTCCTGCTAGATTTGCTTCTGCAGAGTGGAAATAATGTCTTTCTAGCTTAGACTGTACTAATTAATATACTCCGTATGATTTGTACCACTTGTTGTAACTTCGAATGTGCAATTTGATCTGTGTAATTTGAAGTCTGAAAAAACCGTAGGGGTCTGAAGAATGACTTGCTATATTATCAGGTGACATCATCATCATCTCAATATAGCCCCAAACACAGTTACACACAATTTTTTGAACATATATATGCATTTGTATCATGTTCTCCCTCCGTTAACCACTTGAAATATACGAGATGGAGTGAACTAAAGTTTGATATATATCATCATCTTTAAGTGATGTTTTGTACCATATATCATCACTTTTCCCACCATCCTTACATTATATAGATGCACATATAAATACTTAGACACTCCACAAATTATATAGTATTACAAAACATTTGAAATTTGTCCACAAATATATGGATTTCTGGAGTGTTGCTTTTCCATTAATCACCTCTCATTAAAATTTCTCACATCGTGCTGACGACCACGTACCCTCCCACACTAGTAATGTTTCATTCAATGAGGGACATCAAAATATTCTCTTCTACTCCTTCTTAGCCTCTCTAAATAAAATATAGAAATGTCTATATTTGTGGATGGATGAACTAATGCATATTATGCCTCAATATGATGCTAAATTCTCTTTGTAAATATATTGGTGCTATTTCTTTTATGTCAAATCTTAATTAATATATCATGTATACTTTTTTTAGGAATATCATAGCTGCTTTTTTTTCTTTATCTTGATTATGAAGTGGTTAGATTTTTACTGCATAGTTCTAAAAATGTGTCTATATGAGAAATGAAGTATTAAATTAAAAAGCAAGAAGGAATAACATGATTTCATTTTATTTCTCTCTCATCCGTTGAATTCCCTGAAATCCTTTATAGTATTTTGTGGTATGCATGCACCACTACAACGTACCAAATTATCATTGATATTTATTCATTAATTGTGGTTTCTTAGTTGCTTCGGCATACTGATAATCTTGACGGTACAACAGCGATGTTTTCAGATGCGAGCATGCCGCGTGATCTGAAGAATTTTCATCATTGAAGGCATCTTATTACGCATCCCTGAAGGATGATTTTTCCCATCTGATTGTCGGGGATAGATTTGAATCTCTCTTTGATCCGTAATAATCATCTGATTACATCTGCTGTTGCTGTTGCCTATTTCCCACTGCATCTGGATGCATTTAGCTTGCAACTGAAATCTAATTATATGAACTCCTTTTTTGGAAATGGATTTTGATCACTCGAGTGGACGTCCACTTGTTTATTCAAATAGTTATAAAAAAATGAAATTAACAAGATAGATTAGTATGCAATATATCCATCCATAAACATGCAAGATCAAATTAGCTTATACAAGTTGTAACAAAAGGAACACTAGTATGTGCATATTTATAATTGAATTTGTCATTTCTATATAATTTGCATTTGCATATTTGTGTGATGATGTATTACATATTACTATACATTATTATTATTGTTCAAAAAATATATAACCATTTGAATGATGTGTAATAAATGACTAAGTCCATGTGAGTAATTAGAATAGTTCGAGCTCATTTCCTCTCTTTCCGCAGTATTCTCACCCCAACTTTACTGCAGAGCAGTCGATGTGGACTCATATCATCGTCATCCAAGTGAAGATTAGCTTTTTTTAGTTCTGAGCACTGAAGCAATCCAGTTGACCTCATTGCTTACACTTTGTTTGCCAATGCCACTGAATAAACCTTTTGAGCAGGCTTTTCAGTTGCAAGAAGTGAAGAAACCTCCAGGCCCTTGAAGCACAACCACGAATCTATCTGTAGCATGGCGCCGGCGACCACTGAATAGATGCACCCGCGCATCCTGTGGCTGACAACAAATTGCCTGTCAATTTATTTAGAAAAAAGAGAGAGAGAGAAAATAAACAGAAACCTATAATTGATGGTTAGAGAGTTTTCAAATATTTTGCAACAAAATAATAGTGTTCAAAATTAATATTTTTTGGGTCCGTTACTACTACAGGATACCACATCTCAATCTCGATTGGAGCGGCCATCTGTGTCGATTGTCAAAAGAACGCTATTTCGTGACTAGAGGAGCAAACATATGCTCCACGGCATAATATTTTTTTCATTTTAATCCACATATATTTGTTTTTATTTTTTTTGAGTGGCCATAATTTGTTTTAATATTTTGATTTCTTCTTTAAATTCCAATGTGTTTCATGTCTGCAAATTTCGTGAGAAATACCTGCGGGCAACATATGTAGATTATACACTAGTAGAGATTAGAGAACAGACTTTATATCTAGAGTTTTAGTCCTAGATCAAATTATGTCTGAGACTAAAAATATGTTTACTAGGACAAAAATACACTACTAGAGAAGCCATCTTTTACTAGGATTGGCCAAAATCCCATTAGTCCCGGTTCAAAACCCCAATTATCTTTAGTCCCAGTTGGAATATTCCAAAAGTCATGTGCCTCCGTTATATCTTTTCCTCCCCTCCACTGATGGCCTTATCTTCTCCACCCTTCCTCCTCCTCCTCCTCCACGCCTTCCCCTCTCCTCCCTTTTCCTCCTCCGACAAGCGTGCGACGACGGTGGGCACGAGTGGCGCGGCGGCGCTCTCAGGGTGTGCGGCGGCGGCTTGCGCGGGTGGCGCGACGGCGCTCTCAGGGGGCACGACGGTAGCTTGCACGAGGGGGCGGCGGCGACGGGCCGCGCGATGTTGGCTGGGCGGTGGCCGGCGCACGGCTAGGCTGAATCCGAGACAACTTTTTTTTTTATCTTGTGAATGCCGGATTTTGTTGTGGATTTTGGATTGGCATGTACCATAAATGATTTTGTTCCGTATAATTTGTGGGTACTTCAATGATTGTTGCGTATAATTTATGGGGATTTCAACGAGAGTGTTTGTGGTCAAAATGAAGATGCAAGCAAAAAAAAATAAAAAAAAAAGAATCAAAACAATACGCTAGAATCTTTTAGTCTTGGTTGGTATATTACAAACCGAGACTAAAGGTTGACTTTCTGTGCCCTTTCCCAACCGAGACTAAAACCCATCTCTCTACTGGTGATAACGGTGCTACAGAGGTGAGAAATGATTAGCAGTTTAGCACCATCATACTAACTGAACTTTCTTGTCAATCTGATCATTATCCTCTTACCCATGAATGGATAAAGCGCACACAAGTACTAAAGGAGCTCTCTCTGCATGAAGAAAATGTGGATATCTATCAGTTTATGACCAATGATTAGTCATGCGAGAGACTATATGTCTATATGCAGTTGCAGTCATCTAGTCATAGATCCTAGGATTAATTAGTGGAGTATCACCTTATATATTAAAAATTAGTTATTCTCGTATGTGATGACATCTTATGGATTCTCGTACGCATCGGATAAAATTATTCTGCATTATTGAGTATCGATTCAATTGGTTTTTATTTACTCCGTGCATAGGAGTAGCTAAGCATGTCAACTCTGTGATGGCATTCCACTGAAAAAATTCTGATGGTATAAGTAGTCTGTGCGAATCCTGTTCTTCACTTTCCGCCTTCTGAGATGCAAAGCGGAAAGGATGTACTCCTATAATATAAGACGAACTGACAAGTAACTCGTCTTCTCTCTAGAAAAGCGTCTTTTTGTTCGGAACGTGCGGTCCATCGAGTACTCGAGTTTCTTTCTCGGCGCCTCGGCGGAGCTCCGCGCGGCGATCGAGGGGGAATTCTTGAGAGTTAAATTCTTTAAATCTTATTATCTTGTTTGCTATTATCGGATCTATTTGCCCTTGCATGCTTGATTTTGCAGGTGTGGGTGAAGCTGAAGTCTCGAAGTGCAAGGCCACCCTGCTTGCACGCGATATGTTCGGTAAAATGCCTATGGGCGCACTGGTGTCCTTTCTCGAGGAAACTCTGTTCTTGGGAAATTTTAAGGTAGGTCACTGATTCTGGGTGTTGAATACAGTGTCTATGTGCTTTTTTAGCCAGAAGTTATCTTCAGTCCTTTGCTCGGTAACTGAATCTAGCTTTTAGGGAGATGCACACTGCGAGTTGTGGTACAAATTACAAAAGAATTGCTTCCGTAGCAGCTTTGCCACATTTATGATCGTTTTCGCTGGATGTGAGAAATCACCTGAACCATAGGTGCTCCATGCTGTGAAAGGTAAATCCAGTAATGTCGTCCACAATTTGTCTGAAATTGATAGCATTGTGTCAGCTTAGTTGGCGTTGATGTGCACACTGCCACCTTCACTTCTAGTGTCAGAGTAAAAATATACAGAGATTTCTGTGTTCATTACACAGCAGCTTCTTCGTTTCTAATGATATGTTTGCTATAGCATCCTAAAGAAATCGTTTCATATTCATTGCTATTTATCAGTTATTCCAACACTGTCATATCCTAATGGTGCACAACCTACAAACGGGACAGCTAAAATTTCAATCAAATGGATCAGGAACACCTTCTGACATTGAATCCTTGCACATCATAGAATGTGGTTAATGTGATCATCCATGTGATGATGGTTGATGGGATCTTTAAGTAGACGGTGTTTGTCCTTCACCCTATCTGTCAACATCACAGAGTTCCTCACCATATCAACTTGAATTATTTCGGATTATTTTTATTTTGGTTGTGTCATACTTAGTGGAGACAATGGGGATATCCAGGCAAGGAATCTGACGAGCATGTAACTTCTAGTCACTAGCATCAAAATTTCAGTATCCCATCTTTTACTGCCTGCTTATCTGGTGAGATTTTATAAGAGTGAAGGACTAGGTAAACCCTTCTAAAAAATGGTGCAAAGTAAACTGTTTCAATTATTCAGTTCATACTCAAAACAATGAGGCTGGCTTTAGGCATGTGTCCTTCCTCCCTGCTTCGTACTTAATACACTGTAACGGCCATTAGTCTAAGTGAAAATTATTTAGCAATTAGGTCCTAGGTAACTAGGTGAGTAGACTAATAAAGTAGGCTCTAAAAATCTTCTGGATCTTATTTTGTAGCAAAAGGGGTTGACCAGAACTGCTCTGTCAATGAGCAGAATGTCCGTATCAGCATTGCCCTGCTTCCAAATAATATGCTTACATGCATGGTATGGCTCTTTCTTCCCTTCATTTGTCATTACAAAGTAGTTGTGTTTATGGAGATGTATACTTAGTCCATGCTAGTGTTATCCGAATAGAAAAAAAATGTTTATACATGTTTTTGTAGAATTAATGGGTATGGAAGCATTGCCAATATATGTTACTGATAAATTAGCTAGTTGGTTCGCCCCTACTTCCAGAAAATAGAGAAGTGATTGGTTGAATGTACTCATGAGAGTCGTAAATCAAGGACCACTAAGGAGGGTTCACCTTAAGATATGCAGATCCAAACACTGGAAACAATGTTCATGCATTGGCTGGCAATAGCACATACATGGTTGGTTCTGTCAAAGTGCAATGCATGATAAGATCTCACACGATTTGATCTCTGGGTTCTAGGAATGCGTAAGAGGCATGAAAAGCTAGTTTATTTCTAGAATGATCCAAATTAAAAAAAGATTATATTAGATGGTATAAACACTATTTCCCTTTTTTTCTTCATTGTCCTGAAAAGATTGGTGGCAATCATTCCAACAGTATTGACAGAAGCCATAAAAATAGCCCTGTACAATGTAAGGTGTCCCTTGTACACTCAGTCATTCACTTCCCCTTATATATAGGGTAGAGACTAGAGAGGGACCCTCACCCTGAGCTCATTGAGGTGGCCAAATAGGTTCTGATCACACCGTTCTCCTTCCCTCCTCCATGCTTACACTGGCACTGTAGTACATGCAAGAGGAGAGGCAAAAAGATGATGTCCTTAGCATCTTAGGTTGTGGCTACCTAGCTAGCTCTTCATTCTACTAGCTTCCTTCTTCCTAGAATCCACAGAGAGAGAAAGAGGCACAGCTACTAGCAGAGTAGAAAGATACATACATATGCATATGATGCCTAGCTCTAGCTGGTGCTAGCTCCATAGGAGATGTGTCCATTCCATTCCAGTGCATGATCTAGCTTCTACTAGCTCTTTACTCCTTTGTGTACATCCATAGTCCATCAGTTCTTAGCCCAACGATCAATCAATCATGCAAGACCATCATCATCAACAGCATCATCAGCAGGAGGCAGCAGCTAGTGCCGATCATCAGAACCCGACCACCCAGCCGCCGGCCTGCATTGTCTTGGACGGGCCAATCATCGTGGGCGCCGGGCCGTCGGGGCTCGCCGTGGCGGCGACGCTACGTCAGCACGGCGTGCCGTTCACCATCCTGGAGCGGTCCGGCGGCGTCGCTGACCTGTGGGCCAACTGCACCTACGACCGCCTCCGCCTCCACCTCCCCAAGCTCTTCTGCGAGCTCCCCCATGTCGCCTTCCCACCGGATTTCCCCACATACCCAACCAAACACCAATTCCTCCGCTACCTCCACTCCTACGCCGCCCGCTTCAACATCAATCCCCTCCTCGGCCGCACCGTCACCAGCGCACGGTACGACTCATCGTCGTCCCTGTGGCGCGTCACGACAACGACAACGACGACGACAATGAAGACGGTGACGGAGTATGCGTCGCGGTGGCTGGTGGTGGCGAGCGGGGAGAACGCGGAGGTGGTGGTGCCGAGGGTGAAGGGGAGGGAGAGGTTTGCAGGGGAGACGCTGCATTCGAGTGAGTACCGGAGTGGGGAGAGGTTCAGGGGGATGAGGGTGCTGGTCGTCGGCTGCGGCAACTCCGGCATGGAGATGTGCTTGGACCTCTGTGAGCATGGCGCCATGCCGTTCATGTCCGTCAGGAGTGGTGTAAGTAATACTGCACACTACACTCTTCATTGCTCACTTAGCATCATATATGTTTGTTCTTATGATCCAATATGTATTCCCTCTGTCTTTTTTTTATGGTGCTGGTTAGCTAAAAATGAGCTATCCAATGTCATACATTTGTGTATGGAGGGAGTATTACATTTGACCTGTACTTCCCATGTACAATTTTTTCCAACGCATTCACTAATAAAAAACATATACTTCTAACTTGCTGTAAAAACACAAATACTTCTTCGATGTAGAAATTGTAACTGAGGTAATTATAAGAAGGGATTTGTTTTCTAGCTAGTACAAATATGGTATATTGGGTTGACATGTTGAGATAATAATTATGTGTGTTGATGTGACAATGGAACAGGTGCATGTTCTACCGAGGGAGATGTTTGGCGCCTCGACATTTGGTGTAGCCATGAAGCTATTGAGATGGCTGCCCATCAAGATGGTGGATAGGTTTCTCCTCCTCGTTGCAAGGATGGTGCTTGGAGACACCGAGAAGTATGGTCTCAAAAGGCCCAAACTGGGCCCTTTGGAAATCAAGAACGTCACCGGCAAGAGCCCTGTTCTCGACGTGGGAGCATGGTCCTTGATCAAATCAGGAAACATCAAGGTATATGAATATGTGATAACCTGTCTCTCTCTTATCTCTCTCTCCAGAAAGTTGGATGGAAGCAAGTGAAAATGGGGTTAGGCTTCTTTTGCATGCCATGACAAATCAAACTTTTACTTTTGAGGTTTCCACAACATTCTCCCTAGCTAGCTTGTTGGCGAGTAATAAACTGAACAAAGTTACAGTTTTATCTACTCCTTGGCCTGAAGGTTTCTTGGATTTTACCGCTCTGCCTGATGCAGGGTATTTGTACTTTAGGGCGAGATACCAGATACGTAGTTTTCATGTAGTTGACAATCAAAGCGAACCATTATTAAGCATGGAAACAAAATATCCTCTGTACAAAGAAAATAAATAGATATTGTTTGTTCTTTAATGAGGTATATATTGTGAGATACTATCATATAGTGCAAAATTAATTTAGCACCTCTTAGCACATACCTCCCAGTACCTCTTAAGGAGAGTAAAATCATTAGTGTCATCTGCTTTTGTATGATAACGAAATGTTATAATAATCGAACAAAGTAGACCTGCACTGAAGAACTCTATAGCATGCAAGTAGCAACAAATCGAATACAGAGTGGTGTACATTCCTTTTGACTTGAAGCCGAGCCGACCGACCGGCCGGGGCCTCGGCCTCTCTGTTGTCCGTATACTTGTATATATTCTGCATGTGCAACCTCTGAATTCTCTGGGATGGATGCCTTGTGCTAATACTGTAACAAACGCATGATGCAGATAGTACCGGAGGTGGAGTCATTCAGCGGCAACGGGGCGAGGTTCGTGGACGGCAACGAGATGGCGTTTGATGCCGTCATCTTCGCCACCGGCTACAGAAGCAATGTTCCCTCCTGGCTCCAGGTTAATTTACACACCAACACACACTTTAGCAAACATATACTCCATCTCTCCGTCTAAATAAATAATCATTTAGCCTACGATATAACATTAAAATATTTCAATATTACAATAAATCTTCACAACGGTTCTGTCCAGATTCATTATACAAGAGATATCACATCAAAAACATATTTTAAGCATGTGGATAGATGTACACCCACATGTTGTATGTAATCTAAATAGTTATGATTTTTTTAAAAAAAGAATAGAAAGATAGATTAATATGAAATGTATCACTCCACTTTAGATCAAATTTAAACTTACATATTTGTGGAGTGATATATTTTAATATTAATTGACTTTTTTTTAGTTTTTTTCATAGTTATTTAGATGACATACAACATATGGATGAACATCCACCCGGATGCTAAAAAGAGTTTCTTATGTTATATCCTAATCCAAATGCTTATATATACTTTTGGACGGAGGAAGAACATATGCAGTTGCTCGATCATGGCAATCGAATTGAGCTAGCAAAGGTAGCAATGTTCGCTGATCGATGATACTACTGTTTGATGTGTACACAGGAGGAGGGTGAGTTGTTCACGGAGGACGGCAAGGCGAGGAGGGCACGGTGCCCAAGCAGCGATGAGTGGAGGTGGAGGGGCCCAAATGGGGTGTACTGCGTGGGATTCTCCGGGCGCGGCCTTCTCGGCGCTGGCGCAGACGCGCTGCGAGCTGCCGCCGACATCGCCGGGAGTTGGCAGGCTGCTGCTGCTGCCAACACCACCGTCTCCGTCTCCTCGGTGTAGTGCGATGCGATGCACAGGATCAGGAGGAAGACGGGACGGTGCAGCAGCAGCAATGGACATGCATGCGTTTGCAATGTTGCACCCAATTAACCCCGGCCGGCACTGTGATCAGGCAGTGAGCTCAGCAGCTTGCTCATGTAGCTAGAGTGGGACTGGTGAGTGAGTGAGTGGCCGGCTGGTCATCGGCTGATCGATCGATGGCGCTGTTCGCTGCTGCTAGGTATTGCTACTGGTGCTGAAACAGCAGTGAGCAGATGCACAGATCGATCGATATGTGTAGTGAGATGCATGGGAGAGGGGTGTGTATGTGTATGTGCAGTGCAGGTGGGTTGTGACAAAGTTTTGCATAGGATGTTGCTTGTCTCGTGCGTCCATGCAATTGCAAATGCAGATACGGCTGAAAGAGTGCAGGCGTTTTTTTTGGGTCCAGTAGGGCTGCTGCAGGCCTTGATGATGTCTGCATTACGTACTACCCAATTCCAACACTCCCTTTTGATTTGATTTTGCCTCCCTAGCTAGTAGTACTCCAGCTAGCTAGAGCTCGTTTGGTCCGTCTCTCGATCTCTTGCTTCCAGTGTACTGTCTTTTCCTCCTCCGCAGACCGATCAATCGATCGATACACATGCGTACAGAGAATTGCAACCAAAATTTCCCAAGTGCACATAACCACATTTCTAGCAATTTTTTCATCAGTTGCGCTGTGTACGTATGCAGTCTTCCGGTCTGCATCGATCATTATGTGATCCAGACTTGATTGGCTCTAACTGCATGGATTCCTCATGTGCTCCATTAATTAATTTATTAACCAGCTGATTGAGAAGAGACACGTACGTACGCATGCAACAGTGAATCACTTCGTCAGATATTGTACAAATGACACAATGTTCAACCCCCTCGATCGCCTGATCTCTGATTCTCTGCGTGGCAAGATGTTGTATATATATACACTGCAGTACTGTAGTAGACAGTAGACACTGCTCTACTCGATCTCTGTAGCGGGCCTTACCGTGTATATTCAGATAGTTACGTGCGTACATATGACAGGCGAAGTACTACGTACACACATGATGGGCTCTACATCTGATACGTCACCTGTCATGCATGTACACATCACTAGCTACTGTATACCACTCCACTCTCTTCTGAGTCGTCTCCGGTCTTCTCCAATGCTCTCCTATACGACCTACGTACGTTACCTGCGTGCAAATATTTTCCTCCACCCAGCGGGCACGCTTACCTGGTACAGTCATACTACTCCCTGCATGATTTTATATATGCCTGGCATGTACCTTTTACGGAACTCAACACTAACACTAATTAATTTATACTAGAGTAGTAAATTTAAGATTATATATATACCAGTGGACAGTGGTGAGTATACAGTAGTATGTATCTATAGTATGCAATAGTATAGGGCATTTGCATGATATAAAACGATCGTAACTGTGTAAGCTCGTTATGCAAGAAATTGAGCATGATGAATTTACAATGACATACTAGTTAAGATCGATGGTGCTATGGATAATTTCTTAAGGTAATAGATCAATTACTATAATACATATGCAAATTAGCGGATATATTTTATATATACCACTCCCCACCTATTGGGTAGCATAAAAGAACTCACGCAATAACTTAGACTGGGCGTGCATAAACACTTACATCGCCAATTGATAAAGGGAGCACAAAGTGAACGACCAAGGAATGGGCTCTTAGAAGGTAGGGGGCCCAAAACTTTTGTTTTTAAATCAAAGCCAATGTATTTCAATGTGTCTAAAGGAAGCCCTCTCGATCCATTTAAAAAGGTTTTTCATTCTTGTTTACTGGTTTGGCCAAAAGGGATTGTTTTCTTTTTCTTTGGTAAGTGTTGGATGGTAACTATGGCCACCTCATAAAACTATGGCTCGTGACGAAAATGTGAACGTGTATTCCAAGAATTAAAGATTTTTTTCTCTTAATAATACTACTAATAAAAATCAATCCACCACGAGTTCACGACACAATTCTTCTTCCAGACTTCATTTAAAAACCTACGTCGGTTTAGGTAGAATGCCACCGCTAATTTATTCTCCATGTTTCTTGGTATTTTCTAACTATATATAGGGATTTAATTTTTGTTTTGTATTGGGCCTAAAATTTTCATAGCTTTGCTACGGTTCTCTCTATTGCTAGTTCTGTATCACCAATGCTAACGCCCGATGAAACAATCTCAACCGTTCTTTTATTAGTTTACTAGAAGTAGAAAAAATTATTTTACTACCTAGAGTTAAGGTGATCTACCGGTACTGATACAATCAATCTAAATCATTCATGGTTTATAATTCGATGGATCATATCTATTTATACTACCACCTCAATTATTACTAGCAAAACAATATTTTACTGGTCATACGAACAATAAATGGATGATTGGGATCTTTTACAAGTCATGCTGGTTAGTTTAAAATGAACTAATTAACCAGCGTCAAACATTCACATAAGGAGGGAGTAGTATTTTAAGATAGAGGATGTATCTAACTAGAGATGACCATGCAGCAGGAAGAGAGATAGAGAGGGAGGGGAGTCAGATGGATCGAATTGAAAGAGAGGGACCGTGGAGGAAGAGAGAGATCGATGCATGTACAGAGAGAAGCTGGCTAGAGCTGCAGGGGCCGGCGCGCGCTGGCGGCAAGCAGACAACGCTCCAATTCCGATTGATCGGTGGAGGCGTCGCGTACGTAGGAATAGACAAAATGCGAGATGCGTGCGGTGCGTGGACTCATCGATCCGTCGTCGTCGACTTGCGCGCGCGCGCGGCCATTTTGGCGCCACCCGCGACCTCGCCTCGGAGGTTTTTTTGGCTGCCACCACCTGACGACGAGGCCTGAAGCCTGATCACCTCTCCGACCTAATTTCGTCTCCTTCTCGATCCTCTCTCTCTCTCTCATCTTCTGCCGCCGTACCAGCTGGGTCACACTGCCCCCCTCCATGCATGGTTATACACGCACACACAGAGAACAGTGCCACACATAGCTAGCTGCGCTGGCTACAACCTCTGTGCCTCTTCTCGTCACAAAAGATCGATCAATCGATTGATCGATGCATGATCTCCATTGAGATTTTGACCAGCCAGCCAGCATGTAATAATTCTATTATACATTTAACCACGTACTTACTGTTCTGGAACTCCTCCTGGTTCCATGATTCTTAAGTTTCAGACAAGTTTTAAGTCAAATTTTTAAAACTTTAATTTCAAATAAAATTTTAAATTATTTAGTTAGAAAACTTGAAAACTACACATATAGATTAGAAAACTACTTTTAGATAAGTATCAATTTCTTCTAATAATATTTATATTCGAATAAAAAACAATAATCAAAGCAACATACATTTTAAATACCATGTTGTTGTTTAAAACGTCAAGAATTATTGAACTGTTTTGGACACCGTGTTGTTATTTACAACGTCAAAAATTATTGAACCGGAGGAAGTACATACTAAAACTGTACTTGACTGTTCAAATAGGGATGATTAATTGAGGGGTGTAGTACAGTGCTCTGCTCGATGAACAATATAACCATTCTTGTTCAGAACAGGGGTACGTACGTACGTTTATGATTTGATCAGGTACTGGCATGTATTACTAGCTGAGATGGACTGTTTAGCTGTGGGCTGTGGCTCGCTCTGCCTTTCAGTTCACTGCAGCAAACGGTGCACTGCTCCCCATGCATGGACTACTACACAATGCGTCTATACACACACATGCATATGCATGGATGATCATTGCGTGCATACTAGCTAGCACTGACGACGTACTGCAAGCATACAGCGTTGCATATATATCGCCAGCTACGTACATGTCAGGCTATGCATGCATGCTTCAGTACTACTACTAGCTAAGCATCGATCTCTCCAAGGAGAAGTCCATCACGATGTGTGTGCTAAGCTTCAGTTACATCAGGACCAGGCTTGCCTGCCTAGACTGACTGACTGCCTACCTGCCTGTAGCTGCAATGCATGCGTGCATGCACAACGCATATGATCGATGTGTATAGTAAATCATACTAGCTCGGTGCTGTGATCGCTTAGCACTGCACCTCCATCCAATGTCCAATGACAATCACATAGACTCCTAGTTCTCCCGTGTTCTTGATGGATTACTCTCTAAACATGGGTTCTAAACTCTCAAGGGGGACATCCGTTCGTTTTGTATGACATCCAAATAATTATAAAAAATCTTTGACATTTAGAATAATTTCCCATTACTACCTCATCTAGAAAAAAATAAAAAGAGATTTCTCGAGGGGAAAGGCTGTCCTAAAATATCGAATTTGTCATTGTACAATGGACATAGTGTTTTGCTCCTAATACTAGGGCTCCTTTATGGGTGTACTAGTCAATGAAGTGTCGAGATTAAATATATACTAGTAGTTAGTACGGTAGTATATAGCGTGATTGTATGAAAATGAATGTCTTAACTGTGTGATCTTATTACGCAAGAAACTAAAAACGATATGAATTCATAATGGCATACTAGTTAAGTCAATAGAGTGGTATACAACTTCTTAAGTTAATATATCAATTATTATAATACACACCGATAATTAGTATTGTGTACTATAAGTAAGCCTTAAGAACCATAAGTAATAAGTGATACTATGTCCAGATTCAAAAATAGAGATGCGCTTTTTTGGAGAGACGGAGGGAGCAAGTACTAAACCTGCAACCTTGGGCTTCTAGCTAGATTTTTTTTTCCTTTTGAATTAGTAGGATATATACATATACTACTGTATAGACACCACACTAGAATGATGCAATTAATTAATGTATCACCCAATGGGTATAATATCAGGTCGTTGGAGGTCATAGTTAAGCATCATATAAAATGCTACAATTGTGGCACTATTCAGGCTGTGTGTACCAGGGTAGCAGGACAGAAGAAACAAAAAGTGGTCGGCTTAACGATTGCGAGAACCGGGGTCCAGTGCAGCAGGAAGCACAGGATGCTACACATGACGCTGCTTTCGTCACTACTATTCGTAGATACATTCTGTAGCTGCCAAGAGCAGAGGCCGTGTTTGTTTATATCCCAACTACTAATGTCATTGCTCTTCCCCGACTAATGATTTCATGTGTGTCCTTCAACACACTACAGTAGGGGGAAGCCTTGAAATTCTTTAAAGTTCTACTATACAACTTATCCGTAGTCTGCTTCAAATAAAAAAAATTGTTTGCCTGTTACTTCACAAAGGTGAAAAAAAAATAATAACTATGACTAATTTTCCCTATGTAAAAAGTCATTTTGGCATGGCTCTAATTTTCCCTATGTAAAAAGTTATTTTCGTGTCCGGGCCATTAATAGACCTGTATATATACACCTATTTTTGACATACGGACTGTTAAGTGGGCCGTATATGAAAATCCATTTTTGCAAGCAAGCCATTAAGAGGCATGTATGTATAAATCTATTTTAGCATGTGGGCCATTAAAAGGGTCCGTATGCGAAAATAGATATATTTTTACATACAGATCTATTAAATGGCGCGCCTATGAAAATAATTTTTATATACGGGTTCTATTTTAAATATGGACTACTGTCCAATCCGCCCGCGGAATGAAAGAGCCTCGTATGCAAAAATCTGGTGCGGTGTAAGGCAGGTCCGCTGGAGCTTGTTGAAGTTGTGGCCTTAAGGGCGGTATCCTTGAGTCTACAGAGCATGTTTTAGATGGTGCTATATATCGTCACCGGCGGTGTAAGATGGTGACTTTGACGGACATGTTAACAAAAAAATGGACGACAGTGACATGGTTCCAGTTTCAATAAATAGTAATGGCAATATTTTAATCTGGTAAATTTTTAATTCACATATTTGATTAAACTATTTTATAATAGCTACACATTTAGTCTCAAAATACAAAAACCTGGTGTTGGATGTGACTTATCCGAGTATAATGAATCTAGACATGATCCATGTTTATATTTATAGTACTACAATGTGTCAAATTCGGTCATATATATATATATATATATATATATAGTGAGATGAAGGGAGTAACTAACATTTGTCGATCTATTCATCCTGTTACTTTGATATCACCGTACCGTTAAAAGAAGTTAATTCCCCTCTAGAATCATGAGCGCTCTGCTCCTGGATTTATTATCGATGGCACCTTGGTTAGCTAGGCATCAAGGCTGGAGGGTGATGAAAGTAATTAAGGAAATAAAGGTTACGTACGTGCCGTGGAGTCAGGAGCCTGGACCATGGAGCCATGGATCGAGATAGTACGCATGGAGCCATGCATCGATCGAGACGGTACGTACATCGAACCCTGACAGTGCAGTATTCTGATTACGTGAAAATCCGAGTACGTAGTGTCGTAGTACTATACCAGTACTACTGCATGCGTTTGGCTTTCTTTTGTGAGTGTGCAGAGATCGAGATTAATTTTCTGCTTTTCACTTACACATGGTACCACCAAATACGTACTACGCTCGCTAGCCACAAGCCATGCCACCACCCAGAATCATATCCCAGATCAGATCGGTGTACGTAGGGGCGCCGGTTCGATCGGCGGTGTACACGATCGATGCACGACCGGCTATAAGTTAGGCGCGCGCGCGGCTACCCGTCAATCTGGCTCATGGCCTCGATCGATCGCACCCCACGTACGCCGCAATGTACGTACATATATATGCATGCAATGAACGTACGGACGTGTATCGGTGTATGCAGTCCGGCCGTCCGTAAGCTGGCCGGCGTAGTCGAGCACGGGACCGTCGGGACGTCGTACGTTATGTACCTCCATCCTCGAGATCCCACGCGCGCGCCGCGCACATCGATCGATCAATCCATGCATGCAGATCACCCATCTATCAATACATCATGTAGTAAAGATCAACTTTATCCCCACTCGGTGCTACAAACCGGCCGGGATTCCATCTTTAGCCAAAGTTTGTAACATCGATTCCTAGTTGGTGTTACAAACCATGACTGAAGATGTCTGGCCCCTGACACCATATGGCATTGTGCGAACCGCGCGTTGAAATTATATAAGCGGGACTAAAAATTGTTTTTACTCCTGGTTTTAACTCAAACCGGGGCTATTGTGGATATTGGGTCATCCGGCAAAAATCATTTCTCCAGTAGTGGTAACAGTCAACGGTGTCATACATACATACATACATACATACATACATATATATATATATAAACGGATCTAGTATATATATAAATAGATGCCTAGTTTCTCTATATCGCGATCACAGTAGCATACTTGCTATCAAGAGTATCAGGAACGTACGTACTTGTATGGGCTGCAAGATGCATATATCTAGCCCCATGCTGGGTCCCGTGCACTGGGGCGCCGGCCCTGATGGGTTCGACTTAAGGCACTACTCCGATGAGACGAAACACGTACGTACACATGCAGACGGATGGGACCAGCTACTAGCAACGACAATGATATATACGACCGCTAGTAGTACCGCCTTACGTATATTTAGTATGTTGCGTCACAAATCAATCGGTCAGACGACGCGCACTAGAAGCTGATCGATCAGACGGCAGCACCCATGCAGATCAATAGACGCCGACGTTTGATACTTCATCCGTCCTACTCTCTCCGTACCACAAAGCTGGTCGCTTTACACCCTAAGCGTTGTCTAAAAAGCATGTTGTTTAGAATGTGGGGCTAAGTTGTAGGTAATAAGTGAGGCTAAGTTGTTAATTTTCTCCAAGAGCTAATTTCTCTTCAATTGCCTAGAACGACGGCTTTCTGGGATAGAGGGAATACGTGGTAACGATGGGATTTGATTGATTTTTCCTAAAACAATATATATAGACAATAAGCATGCCTGCTCCTAGGTTGCTATATTATGAAATGGAGATAGTACTTTCTTTCATACTATTGCCATCTATCAATATATAAACATTTAAACTAATATGTGATATATTCTGGTCTCAATTATTTAGACAAAATTTATGTCTAGATTTATTGAAGTAGGATGTATTGTATCCTAGGCTAAATGCTTATTTTTTAAAACGGTGGGAGTAAGTTTTTTTGGCATCTCTAATAGTCATTGTCCATATTCAATAGTTGAATACTTACGTATAATATGCTCCCACCGTCCGCAATGTAGCGTTTTTTTTTACAATGCTGGGGTTTAAGAAAGTTTGGAAAAAGTCTAATATAGCCCTGTGGATGTGTGTCTCGTGCCAGTTATTTCTAGAATGTCCAGGGAGCAGAGACCGTGTGTTGGAGCGCAAACTCCTTCACCAGGGATTCGTGGAAACCCCTTTTTTGTCCGGCCCAGGGGTACGGGTGGATCCGAGTACTGCAACTGCGTGGGAAAAAATCAGTAAACCCGGTTCCGGGTGAGAGTGGAGACAAGGGATTATACAGGTTCAGGCCGTAGAATGTGTAATACCCTACTCCTGTTATGTGTCTAATATCGTGGGAAGAAAGCTTCTGCTTACAAGTGTTAGTGTCTTTTTCTTACTCTGTCTCTCCCTTTCTACTATGAGCCTAGGTCTCCTTTTATACTCAAGGGAACACCACAACGGCTCTCTCTTTCTCTTCCTTTCCTTGGACGTCAAGAGCAGATTACTCCACCCCCCTTGCAGGCACGCCTGCACGCACCTCCCTTATCCGCCGCGTAATCCGGGATCAGGGGTGGATTTGGTAGGACAGGTGCTGCAGGCTTTTGCGGGGTCTTGTCGCTTTTTTCCTTGCCGGAGCTGGTAGACCGTAGGGCAGGTTGATTGTAGGGGTTTGAAGAAAACCTCGCCCCTCTCCTCCACGCTGCTCTCCGTCGCATTAAATGCGATGGAGACGGGGCAGAGGGGACGTCCCGTTGTAGACGACCGCTGAGTCAACCACGGCTGCCGCGGACGCCCACGCTTCCTCTCCTCGATCATAGGGAAAGGAGTAATGATGGAGGTTAGCAGCGCCGTTTCACATCGCCGTTAATGTGGTGAGGCTGTGCCAGCCCTCATGAATGCGGCAGTTGGGAGCGCAGCGCCGCTCCCTCCCGCACGTCTTACAGAGGGCGAACTGGCGCGGGTCATCCACAGGCCCCCCGGGTGCTCCCCGGGGAGGTCTGCTTCCTCCCGGAGGGGGCCCCGGGGTTTACCCGGGCCACTCACCTTGGGTCTAACATTTCTTGTTATTTTATTTTGGTGGGACCGAGACGTTTTACATTACCGCCACGTGGTACCCCTGCGCCCATATCACCGACACCGTGAAATCAGAATTTGCAGCACAGAAGAATTTTTTTTATCACAGAATACATGCAATCCATTTAAAGTCCACTACTCGATCACACATCTCACTTCCAATACAATAATCCATCGAGCTGGCAGTAGCTGCAATTACCAAGGTGGGCCCTATTTATTATGCATCCAAAATCCTCTATATATGGACCACGTCTTGCGTAAAAAAAAATGTTACTTTCACAGACGGAGGGAGTATCACATAATGGAAAAGGTTTTTTTCAAACATTGACGTGGAATGTTGTGAGAAAATTTAGAATTTCCGTTACTCCTTTATAGCAATCCAAACAAGCAATAATTTCAGAAAAAAAAATGATCATACCGACCGTGTGCAAAAATATAATACGCATATATTATCAAATGGATCGAGTAGCATTTGATCTGACATGTTTTTTTAGGAACATGGAGGAGAATAAGAGATTAGGCAGTTTACCGTACTTGGATAATGGCTAGTCACATATAGACGAAGTTGGTGTAGCCTTTAGGCTCAACAACGGCCCATGTAATTTGTTTTATGATAGGGAAAGTCCATTTCTAGTCCCTCAACTTGTATCTGAGTTTCAAAAACATCTTGAACTGTCAAAACGGATACCACAAGTCCCACAAATTCTAAAACCGATGCAAATAAAATCCATCAACAGCACTGTCGGTGGTTTTGGCTGGCATAGCATGTGGGCCCACCATGTTAGCCGGCTGAGTCAATGCGAGACCCACCTGTTAGTCAAATGTAGGAGGGAAAAAGAACTCTCTCACACTCCCATTCTCTCTCCCTCCACTGAAGGTGCGGTGACTGGCGGCGGTGAGGACGGACGAGGGGAGGAGCTCGGTCATTGTTGCTACCACTGTCGAGCCTCATTCCTGCTCTCTTCATCCGCTATTATTGTAGTCGACCCGTCTCCTTCTCCTGCCGCTACTGACACCTCCCTATCTACTAGCTTATCAAAGGAGGGAGAGGGGAGGGCTGCTTGTTAAGGCCATAAACCCACCTCTCCTAGGCCGAGGTGTAGCAGTCGGATCCGTGGTGTCGCCGGGGACGACAATGAGGGATTCAGCAGCGGTGGCAGTAGGAAATGACAGGGGCAGGGGGGGCGCCGAAGTAGGGGGAGCAGCGTGCGGTGGAGGAACAGGGGAGGATTGGCGAACTTGGAACCAGGTCCCCTCTGATCGCTGTCGCCGTGCAGACACACAGAGAGAGAGCACGCACGCACGCGGAGTTTTGAGGAAGTTGGACCACTGATATGTAGGACACATTATTTTAATTTTTGGTTTGATTACATACAAGCCCCACATATTTTGTTTCATTTTAATAGTTTTTTAGTTTTTCTTCTATTGTCACGCCAACACCATGTAGGCGTGATGTCAGAGAAAACTGGGCACAATACTGATACAAAATTTGCAATGGCCTTGGTAGTTGAGTGATACGTTTTTTTTTTTAAACTTAGTTGGGAGATACGTTGTATACCGTATTTGCTGCCCAATCGGCGTTGGCCATCACCGTACGTAGAATCTATGCCCACACAAACAGGGTGCGCCGACGTGTGGGCCAAAATCACACAGAGGTGGCGGCCTATCCGGCCCAAAATAAATTTCGCATCTCCCAAATTTTCCACTGCAATCACCCGCGAAAAGTCCGTGCGAGACCGCGCCGCCCACCAAATTCAAAAATTGAACGCGAAAAATTCCCCCCCGCGCCTCGTCTCCAGCTTAAAAATCACGCGCCTTGGCTCCCGCAGCCAAACAGTGAGTGCGAGAAGTTCGAACTGAAAAATTTTCGACGACACTCTCGGCGACGCGCTCGAACCAGATCTAGATCTTCGCGTCTCGGCGGCGGCGATGGCGGGCAAGGGAGGGAAGGGGCTTCTCGCGGCGAAGACCACGGCGGCGAAGAGCGCCGAGAAGGACAAGGGGAAGAAGGCCCCCGTCTCCCGCTCCTCCCGCGCCGGCCTCCAGGTTCGTCTCCTCCACTCATCTTTTCCCTCGGATTTCTAGGTCGATGTACTGTTCTCTCCCCCAATTCAGACAGATCTGGGGGATTCTCGGTGCGAATTTTAGCTTAATGTGCAGAATTTGCCTCACGATTTGTTTTTTCTTCTCAGTTTCCGGTGGGGCGTATCCACCGGCAGCTCAAATCGAGGGCGTCGGCTCACGGCCGCGTCGGCGCCACCGCCGCCGTCTACTCCGCGGCGATTCTTGAGTACCTGACGGCAGAGGTTCTCGAGCTTGCCGGCAACGCGAGCAAGGATCTCAAGGTGAAGCGTATCACCCCGCGTCACCTGCAGCTAGCCATCCGTGGGGATGAGGAGCTCGACACGCTCATCAAGGGAACCATCGCCGGCGGTGGCGTCATCCCGCACATCCACAAGTCGCTCATCAACAAGACCTCCAAGGAGTGAGGCGTTCGTCTCCGTGAAAGAACTCACTCGTGTGCTTGCTTGACTTGAAGATTGGTGACTGTTTTATTGTTAATTTGTTATCTTCTGCCATTCCATGTACTCCATCTGTGCTGCAGTTGGTGAACTCTGTTGTGTTTAATTCTTAGTTAGTCTTCCGTAATGTTCTGAATTCGTGTGAATTCTATAATCTGTATCCTGTTCTGAATCAACCATCTTGATGTTTCAGACTTTCAGTTCAGTTTATCTTGTCAATGTTTAACCTCAGTTCGATTGAATTCTATGTGACCATGTGCTTGTCGTGATGAAGGTGTTCTGTTAATTTGTTTTGTTCACGTTTCGAAATGTATATCTGTAATAATAGTGGTGCTACTGAATGATACTAGTACAAAAAGTACATGGAGTACTTGCTACTACTAGTAGCATCATTTAACAGCACTCACTTTTTTTTTTTTTTGAAAATTACAGCACTCACTTTTCATACAAGGTTTTCACTGTAGTACAAATACTAGCTGTCCGTAAATACCTTGCAATTCAAAATTATCCTGAATTTTTCTTGCTCTCTGTATGTTTTACGGTGCATCTCAATAAGGACCATGTAGAAGCTGATCGTGTGATCAAATCCAGAAGGCAGAAGGTGCGTGCGCGGACGCCAATCGAGACAGCTTGAATATCTTCTCCCTTGTATCCACCACGCAAATCTCACCGTCACCGGAGTACTCAACTCGGAACGTCACTAACCTCAGAAGCATCGGCATCATCTGCGAGAAGGTGGACGCGAAATCGTCCCCCTCGCACGTCAAAGTCTCCTGGACACAGAACTCGGCATTGCCCAAGTATGTCAGGTTGGAATACAGATGCCTCTTGCTTTCCCTAACGTACAGCAATTCCCTGCCGATCTTGCATTTCGGCTCCTCGCACCCGGAGACCACCTCGCAAGCGGCGATATGCCCCAATTGCGGCGAGCTGAGGCCGATCCAGGCGTCAAGTCATTGACGAAATAGGCCTTGCCCTCGAATGGCAGATGTCAATTGCCATGGCTCGCCCAAATCTGTCGCTTGCCGTCGAATGAATATGTGCCGTCCTTGTAGAGGGACATGAACACGGTGTTGCCGTCGGGATGTGTCGCTTGTGACAACACGATGGCGCGGTTGAACGGCGGCGAAGGGAGGGATTCCCATTGGCGGCCGGGAAGCTTCTCGAAGCGGGAATTGGGATAATCCGGGGAGGAGTCGAGGGCGTAGATGGTGTGCCCGACTGACCACAAGTTGCAGAATTCCTTGGGTATTGGAAAGGAGGGGTGACTGTGACTCCCAGCGTTTTGGTGTCGAAGACGATGTTTGCACGGGCGTTTTCTCCTTTGTAGAAGTTGAAGATTTTGGCACCGATGGACAGGAATTTCTGCGACGTTTTGCCGGCCAGGCGGATGAGAGGTCGGCTGGGGAGGCGGTGTGCCCTCGAATCGATGGAGTCGTCGCAATTGGGGTCGGACTCGGGGTGGAAATCGTTGACGTCTAGCTTGTAGACGCTGAAACCACGGTTCCAGTCGTTGGTGAGTAGATGGAGTCGCCGGCGGCGAGAGCGCTACTTTTCGCGGCGGTGAGGCTGGACGTCGTCGTCGTCATCGGATCGGCGCTGTCGCTTCGCCATCTTAAGATGCGGCCGCGACTCCCTCGTGATGATCGAATCGCCGCGATAACGTAAGGCGAGACGGGGCTGCTGGACAACCACACGCGGACAATATATTAAGGCAAAGGCAGGAAAATTCAAGTCCAAGTCGGACTCGAAGGTCGGTTACGCCGATGCACCATATAAACACACGGAAAAAATATCTAAACTGAAATGAGAATTCTATTTAATTGAGCTCCCAAGGCAGTACATGGGGATCTTATTTTTAAAAACATATTAATTAATCATTAATAAACAATTGTCTAGTAAGTCATACTACCTCTGTCTTAGAAAAGTTAGACTCAAACATTCTAAACTTTGACTAAAAAATCAAAATAAACTATTATGTAAAAACAATGCTATTAGATTCATCATTAAACAAACTAGCATCTCGAATAGTCAAAATATGCAACTCTTTTATTTTAAATAACATATTTTTACAAATATAATTGATCAAAATAGCATCTCGAAGATCGTGACGAGTCAAAAACTGCTTATATTTGGGATGGAGGCAGTAGTACATTACTACCTCCGTCTCAAAATATAGAGACTTGTGCTGTTTTTTTGGAGAGATTAAGTTGGAGGTGAGAAGGAGTTGTAATTGGTTGAAAGGAGAAGATATGTGAAAAAATAAAATGATGAATGGTTGTGATGGGTGGAGATGGGGTAGGTGGGTGCAAAAGTAGTTGTATTTTAAGACAAATTGAATTGACCAGTTAGTTATATTTTGAGAATAGAATTCTAAGAACAGAACGAATGCTGAGCTCTACAGCATCGAGTTGTGGACACTGTTCCTAAGGGCGTCCAGAGTGACGTCCAGCTTCCGGTGAGGTCCGAATGTCCGATACAAACAGGTAGAACGAAAAGATGGGTCGCTTCTAGGTGGGCGACGTCAATCGTCCTCCGTGGGGGGCGTGACTAGTTAGCGCATGCGCGCTGGAAGCGTTGCCAGTGCGCACGGCGGTTCCGTGCGGGGGCGGGGCGCGGGCTGCACATGCTGCATGCATCCCGCATCCGAGACGCTTGTTTTTTTAATAGACGTACGGAGTATTTGATTTTTTTTCGCAAACCCACCGGACTAAAAAAAATGATTCACGTGAACTCAAATATTTCATTAGAAATACATCTATTTTAAAAAATCCTAAAAAAAATTGAGCGCTTCTTATCACAACCGTTTTTTTTGGCAGAAGTTTTTACCGGTTCTCCGGGAAAGTATGTTGGTCTTGCGGAAACAATCAGGGGATTTCAGTCAACTTTGGATTAAAAAAATCAACTCCCAAACAAACCTTTCAAATAACGATTTTTGAGTTGATAATTTTCAAAATTTTGTGTTGAGAGATTTAAATTTCAGAGTTGAAATTTTAATTTTAAATAAAAATTATTAAAATTTGATCCGAATGTCTCAATTTTTTATTTCTATTTATCAAGTTCTGACTATGAGTGCCAAATTCAACAATCGAACACGAGCAGAGGTAGATCCAGCATGGGAAGAGGGGGGCTCAAGCACCCCTACCGTTGGATCCCCATGAAAAGCATAAAGAGAGGGAGAGGGAAAAAATGGAGAGGAAGAAGAAGAGGGTGCTAGAGGAGGATCCAGCATGGGGGGGCTCAAACACCCCCTACCGTTGAATCCCCATGGAAAGCATAAAGAGAGGGAGAGGGAAAAAATGGGGAGGAAGAAGAGGAGGGTGCTAGAGGAGGGAGGAAGCAGGGTAGGAGCACCCCCTTCCATATCAGCTAAATCCGCCCCTGAACAGGAGTGAGCACATGCATGTCGTTGCATGGATGCATGTGTGTTAACGCTATCGTCTCGCGGCTTGGCCTGACTCCCGCATGCCCTAAACTCGGACATGCAAACGCGTAAACCCACTGGTACTGGATTGGAATCAACAATTGTTGTTATGATGAAAAAAAAAACAAATCCTGATTTCTAATCATGCGCGTTCGGAGACCGTACGCTCGAATTAGCGATGCCGCTCCGCGGGTGCCGTCCACGATTGATCAACAAGAAAAAACTGTACAAAGCACTATATTATAAAAGAAAGTTGTATCTTATTACTAAAAAAATTACTAAGAAAGTTGAAAGCCAAAAAATTCCCTGAACAAAGTTGTGATCTGATTATGAAAGTGATCAGAGGAGGGAGAATTGCTATTAAAGTAAATGATCAAATTGGCCCTTATTTTCACACACACAAAGGTCTGCGGCAGGGAGACCCACTTCCCCCCTGCTTTTCAATTTGGTTGCTGAGGCCTTAACCATAATGGTTAATAGAGCTGAGCAAAGTGGCCTGCTCACAGGTTTGGGGGTTAATGAAGAAAATAAAATCCCTATTCTCCAATATGCAGATGACACGATTTTTCTGCTGAGGGATGATCTAACAGTTGCTAGAAATCTCAAATACATTTTATGTTTGTTTGAACAACTTTCTGGGCTCAAAGTTAATTTCAACAAAAGTGAGATTTTCTGTTTAGGGGAGGCCAATATTAGGAAAGAGAATTACAGTCAAATTTTCACATGTAAAATAGGCTCTTTGCCTATGAAATACCTGGGATGTCCCATTGATCAAAAAAGAATCTTGTCCAAAGATTGGAAAGAGGCTGAAAACAAATTTGAGAAAAAACTGAGTTGCTGGCAGAGTAAACTGCAGTCCATAGGGGCTAGGGTGACCCTGATCAATGCCAATTTGAGCAACTTACCTTTGTATATGTTGTCCTTTTATAGAATTCCAAAAGGGGTTTGAGAAAATATGGATAAATACAGGAAGAGATATTTTTTGCAGGAGGATCAGGGGATTAGGAAGTATCACCTGGTTCAGTGGCCCATTGGATGTTCACCTAAAGACCAGGGTGGTATGGGAATTCTTGATCTTGAGAACATGAACAAAGCTTTATTGGGGAAATGGCTATGGAATCTGGAAACAAAAGAGGGGCTTTGGCAGAATACTTTGAGAACAAAATATCTAACCAAAAAAATCCTCTCCCAAGTTAAAACAGAAAGTGGGGATTCCCACTTTTGGCCGGGGATCATGGAAGTCAACGATGATTTTTTTCAGCTTTTGTAGGAAAACCAGTGAGAATGGGAAAAACATACTCTTCTGGGAAGATGATTGGATTGAATCAAAACCTTTGGCAACTCTTTATCCACAATTATATAACATAACTTTCTCTAAAAACATGACTGTCAACAAAGTTAAAACAAAGGGCTGGCAGATTTTTAAGTTCAGAAGAACTTTGTGTGGTGACAGACTGAGAATCTGGAATGAAATCAAACAGAAAGTTGATGATGTGCATCTCACTCAAGAAAAAGATGGGATAACTTGGAAGTTAACTAAATCTGGTGTTTTCACTGTTAAGTCCTTTTATCTAGCCCTGAAGTTTCAGGATACTCCTTACCCTTACAAGAAGTTGTGGAAATATAAAACTCCCCTGAAAATCAAAATTTTTCTGTGGTTAGTTTTGAGAAACAGTATCCTGACAAAAGATAACATGTATAAAAGGGGCTGGAAAAAGGAAGACAAAAAATGTTGTTTCTGTGACAAAAATGAAACCATACAGCATCTGTTCATAGATTGCCCGATGGCAAACCTGATTTGGAGCACTATCAGTATAGCTTTCGCTGTACCAAAAATTAGAACTGTCCAGCACCTTTTTGGAGCCTGGCTAAACCCCTTTGATAAAAACATGAAACAACAAATGGTTGTGGGAGTTGCATCTGTCCTGTGGACTATTTGGAAAGCAAGAAACAAAGTTTGTTTTGAGAAAACATTTCCAAAAGATCCCACTGATCTATTCTTTAATGTTTGTCACTGGATCTCCTGCTGGTCCATCTTGCAGAAGTCGGAGGAAAAGTGAAAAGGACTGCAGTGGGGGGCGCAGCTCCTAAGGCCATGTTCAATGCGCCGAGCTGGAGCGTGGTTCCAGGCCTCCAGCTCGGACGCGCGCCGACGTGGCTGCCGGGACCATGGCTCTGCAGAGCCCCTTGGGGCTCCTGCAGGCCCCCGTGGTCTTGGCGCGGAGCCACGGGCTAGGCCACGCGATGGACGAGTTCGTGGCTCCCGTCGCGGCCTCAGACGTCCTGCCATGGAGAGAGAAGAGAGAGCATACTCAGCAATGTTGCCGTCGATGCCGCTGGCGAGGGGGAAGACAAAGAGTACGGCGTCGAGCTCCAGCTTCGCCGAGCCAGCGCCAGATCCGGGCCGCCGAGCTCCGTGTCTACCTCCGCCGTTTACCGCGCCGGCGCCGAGCTCCGCCGTTCACCGCGCCGCCGCCTCCGCCGTCGTCCAGATCCACCGCCGTCGCCGTTGCCGTGCGGGCGTTCGGATCCGCCGCCGCCGTCGTCGTCCGGATCCACCACCACCAGATCCGCCGCCGGCGACCTCCGCACCGACGGCGAGCGGAGGGGAGAGGTGGCGGCGGAGTGAGAGCCGACCGCCGCCGGGGAGGCGGAGGCGGCGGGGAGGCGGGGAGCACCGACGCCGGAGAGGGGACGCCGCCTCCGCCGTCATCGCCGGGCGAGCGAGGAAGAAGATGGGAGACGGGGAATCGCGAGAGCGGAGGCCGGAGAGGACGGGGAAAGTGTGCTGTTTTATATTAACGTCGGGATTTAGGGTGTGAAGTGCAAAAAGACGGACTCATGTATATTTTAGAAAAAGGACCAAAGTAGATAATAATAGGGGTTGAACTGCAAAACTAAAAAGCAGCCTTAACCCCTTGCGTGGGAGAGGGGGTGTGGTCTTAGCCCAGCTGAAACGCCTTCAAACCAGCTCTGGTTGTACATGGACTAAAACAGGTTGCAAATGAAGTTTTTTCAACGCAGCATGGGTGGGGAGGGATGACCAGAAGACTGACTATGTAGAGGAGGGTGAAGAAGAAAAGGAGTTTCCCCAAGACCTGAGAGTCGCTTTTGTTTTGTTTGCTGCACCTTCGAGTGTCAGCTTTTCTGTTTCTTTTACTCAGGCAATCTACGTCTGTAGGCTTGCTGTTATCCTGTAAGCAGTTAGCCAGCCTTTTTTTGTTTTGTTTTGCATCCTTGATGCTGTAAAAACGAATGCTGTCACTTTCTTTGCGTTTCTTTTAATGGAAACGGGAAGAGAGGCGTGGCTCCCTCCTCTTGCTTTAAAAAAAATTACTAACAAATTTTAACTGTTTGTTAGAGGGAGAGAGAGCTACTCCCTCCGTCCCGGAAAAGACGATTCCTGGATCCCGAGGCGGAATTAGCACAATCATCAAATTACCGAAATACCCTCGCAACAGTACAACCAATCACTTCCGTTCCCTGAACACAAGCAAACCACCATTGCCGCCTGCTACAATGGAGCCACCTGAGATGGCAAAAACCAGTAGCCCAACAGTCCGTTGCAGTGGCCGCGTCAACGTCGTAGAAGGACATATACAACCATAGTGCCGTTGTTGTCGTGGCCGTCATCGGTGGCGCCGTCGCCGTAGGAGAAGCCTTCACGCCAAATCGGGGGAACCCCTCGGCGCGCTGCTGTGGACAAATCCCAACCTCAAGCATCGTTGCAAGCCAGTAGGGCGGGACCAGCAGCGGTCAACCTCATCAAGCATCCCTAAAACCGCCTGATCTGTTGCCGCCGCACTGTGTGTCGGTGCATATGCCGCCGCCGCCGGTGTCGCGTACGTGAGCCGCCTCCATCTCTACTGCCTTGGTTGCCTCCAGTGTTGGGGGAGATTGATGATTTGGGGAGGATGAGGAAGAGGAAGCGTACGGGGGGAGAGAGAGAGGGGTTGGCCGGTTGGGGTAGTTAAGACTTGAAAGGATAAGTTTGGTTTTTTTAATCGGGAAAGTACAACTCTGTTTAATTATTTCTCGATCTTCGACGCACAGATCGTCTTTTTTTTGGGTCCGCCCCAGAAATCGTTTCTTTCTAGGACGGAGGGAGTACATATTAAGAGCATGTTTGGATCAGGGACTTTTAGTAGTCCCTGGACTTTTTCCTAGTACTCACAGGGTCTTTTGTGTAGTCCCTCCTGTTTGCGAAGAGGGACTAAAAGGGACTTCTTATAGGGTACAAGTACTATTTTACCCCTGACCGACTACCCCTGTCGCGTCTTCCTCCTGCCACTGTCGGGCGCTGGCGGTGGGCGAAGGGGCGCCGCCGAGCTCGGCGAAGGAGAGCCAGCGAGGCCGCGTCGTCACTCGTCGTCTGGCACAAATCTGCCCCGTCGCCTTCCGTTTCTCGTCGTCGGGTAGAGGAGAGGACTGCAGCGGCACTCGGTTTGCTCCGCCGCCGCCGCTCGATCCATCTTCGGAGAGTTGGGGACGGCGAGGAGGAAGGAGACGA
>CM002481.1:3043185-3079349 GCA_000325765.3 Leersia perrieri
CTCGGTTTGCTCCGCCGCCACCACCGCTCGATCCATCTTCGGAGAGTTGGGGACAGCGAGGAGGAAGGAGATGAGCGCCCGGTTCGCTCCGCCGCCGTGCGTGGACGGCCGCGCGTCGGCGCCGGCGGAGGAGGCGGTGGAGGAAGTCGGATGCGGAGGAGGGAGCGAGGAGGAGGCGTCGCCAGATCTCGTCGGCGCCGCGACAGGCGGGGAGGGCGGGATGGCTACGAGGGTCGGCGGCGGCGGAGGCAAATCGCGGGAGAGGAGGGGATTTTTTCGCGAGAGAAGGGGAGAGAAGAGAGGAAAGTGGAGAAGAGAGGAGAGAGAGAGCACGTGGGAAGGGGCAGCGCGTGGAAAGAGGGAAAAAAGTCCCAATAAGCTCCTCCCCAAGGACTTCTAGTTTTTGAGGGATTACATAAAAAAGTCCCTAGATTAGTCCCTCCTGTTTGGATTCTTAGGGACTTTTTCCTATAAGTACTAGGGACTTTTTTATCCAAACAGGGTCTAAGAGTTTTATTTTTCAATAGAATTCTAATTGTAATGGATAGTGTGTTTATTACACAAATGGATATGAATATTCCCCTGGGGTGACAGGTTGGGGAGTGGTTGGGTGGTGGTGCGGACTGGGGACTGTAGGAGCCCATCCTGTAAGTGAATCAGATCTAAAAGAGAGTATAGTTTTGAATTAAAGTGCATGGCCCACAGGTAGTTTTGAATTGCTGCGGCCTGTTTGGTGCCCACCTGGCAGTGTTTCTCCTCCTTTTTCCCTTCCAAGTTGCTGCTTCTCGCTTGGGGCAGAATCGGCGCGAGCGCGGCGAGGCGGGTTGCCATTGGCGGCGGTGGAAGGTGGTAGAAGGGCGGAGATCGGCGGGGATGCCTCCTACGGCCGAGTCCCACCAGCGGCCTCGGTGGGAAGGCCTGCGCGCGGCCGAATGGCTGGGCCTATGGCGACTTCTCTCGGGGTGGCTGTACTCCAGAGGCCAGATACGGCGGCGAGGGGCTTCTCCTCGAGCGACGGCCGGAGGTGGTCGGCGATGATGCGTGCTCATCGTGTTCGCTGCAGGGCATGGGCGAGGCGTTGTGGCGCGGCGCCGTTCTGACCGGCGGTGGCGGAGCGGCATGGCACGGTGCGGCTCGGCTCGGCATTTTGTCGAGCATGGCGTGCGTGCGGCTGAACTGCACGAGCTGCGATGTGGCGAAGTGGAGAAAGTGGGCCGGCTTTTGGGAGAGAGGATAGCGGATTGGGCCGCAAAGCCAGCATTCTTCCGGATAGTATTTTGAAGGCCCAAATGCACCGTGGCCTTCGTATTTTCCAACCCATATGTCCAGGTTCCAAACCCCCGCGCCTCTCTGTTCTTCCTCTCCTTCTTCAACCTTTGGTTTCTTTCTTTCTCTCTTTCTTGTCCAAGAAAGCTGGTGTTCTTCATTGAATCGAAACCTCCTGCCTGAGCCGATCTTTGAGCCCGGGGAATCCCAGACAGAGAAAATTTCTCCGGAAATAGCCGCTGTAACAGGCGCGCTCCTCTTTCTCGGGGCGTCCAGCATCGATTGCTCCTGGTCTCCAACCGCAGCACGACGAAATCAAAACTGCGGTGATCGTCAACTCCGGTGATCGTCCTACGGCCTAAATCTCTCCTGCAACCGCACCTTCGAAGCCGGCGAGAAGACACCTCGGCGATTTTCTCGAGCTTTGAGTCTTTGCTGTGAGTTCTTTTCCAAGAACCTATATCGAATTCCACTGCATTTCGTTTCTCATATTCCCGTTTTGTTCTTCTTTGCTCAGCTTTTCTGCCTCCAGAAAGATCCTGAACGTCTGCAAGAAGATCCCCCAACATCCGCAAGAAAAAGGCCCTTCTAAGCCAGCGCGCAGAAGCCTCGGCACCTCGAGCTTCGAGCGCGCCTCAGCGTTTCGCTCCGGTGGTGAACTCTTTTCCAAGAATCTAAATTTATTCGCATTAAATTTTCGTTTCTCATGTTCCTAGTTTGGTGTTTGTTGCTCAGCTATTCTGCCATCAAGAAGAGGCCCCCAAGTTCCTAACATCACAACAACTCCGCTGCAAGAAGAGCCCACAAATAGCGGAAGCTCAGGTGAGAATTCATCCCCATCGATTTCTTTGTTAATGTTTGTTCCTCATTTTATTGCAATTGTTGTGTGGTATTGTTTCTCATCTGAAAGGGAATGGGATGTTTGATTGTGAGCATGCAAAATTATTTCTGTGTAAACTGAATCCCTGGTCACATGGCTTCTTTGACATATAACCTGGTAAATGTCTTTCTGGAATATGTAATCCAGCATAACTAATGCAATTTCTATAGAAACTGTAACCTCTACACCCTGCAATTCTCACAGTATCACCTAACTATTGCAATATGTCCTTGATCTGGATATGTAAAATACAAAGTAAGTGATTAACATTCTTCAATGGGTCAGGTACAGAAATAAAAAACGAATCTAAAGGTCCCTCCATGACTTTGATGTTGTTAATGTTGGCTGTGTTCGGTAGGCAAGCCTGCAACAGCCTCATGGCTGCGCTGCAGCAGCATTAGGCAAAATACACTGTACATATTAGCTTGCTGGCTGCAGCTGCACTGCAGCTATTGGGCAGTTGAACAGGCCCTGACTTTGTAACTTGGTGTGATTTTGATAGAGCACATCTATGTATTTGTAGGCGAATTTATTCTCAACTGATAGAGAGATACTTTAGATAAAACAAGCAAGCATATTAGAGAGATATTTTGGTCATAATTTAAGAAATTCATGCATTTGGGATTATGTGAATATAAGAGTTTCAATGCTTTGCTTTCAGTTGTTCATTATCAGAAATATATCTCTGCTGTCCAAACTTAAGCCATATTAGAGAGATGGGTTTGCTTTTTATAAGTGTGGTTTTTAGACTCATGTCACTGATGAGAACTTTCTTCTATTGAAGATCTGGTTTAGGAACTTTCAAAACCCTTTTCTTCTTTGCTCGACTCCTGCACATTTGTTAATTTTATGTTATCGACTTGCTTTACTTAATTCTTGTAAAATGTTTGAAAGGAAAAATTACCAATGCTTAGTTGCTACATGTGGAGTATTTAAGTTTCAGCATATACTTATAAGCTTATAGCTTGATATTGGATGAATGTTCCAAAAATTGTGGTAGATAGAAGAACTTGCGTTAATAGCTGTATAGAGTGTTGCGACTGTTTACATCATAATTTGACACTTGGAGAACATGTAATTTCATATATATGGATTTTTAAATTTTGATTTTATCCTGACTAGTGAAACACTGCTTTCCTCTTGAAGCTATGGGGCCAGAGCACCACTTCTTGCTCTGCCCAGAGGAAGAATGTGCTGTGCCACTACTGAAATTTATAAAGGATCAAGGAATAGAAGTTGCCGAACGATTTCTCCCTCCAGGCTCGCAAACACCCCAGCTGTTTGCAACTCATGAGATTCGTATCATTCTCAGAAAAGTGGCAAGTAACTTGTATGGCCTGCATCACTTATGTGGCAAGACAGTTGGGAAAAATTTTGATCTCGACAACATCTGGGTCACAGTTCACAAAGAGGTTAAATTTAAGGACGTTGTGCTCAGAGATGCTATCTCTTCAAGAGTTACTTACACATTGAACCGGTTATCACAGTTAATCAGAAAGCAACTGTTTTTCGCCAAACTGCCAGCTGACATCGAGCAGTGGCTTGATCTGATGGAATCAGACAAAGCTTCAGATATGGAGTACTGCATATGTTACAATCCAAGCATAATGGCTGACTACAATAAGTTTGAGTTTTTCATGAGAGCGTATAAACACCTCTGGCCGATTAAATCATTGCTCAGGGATACTTACGATGATATCATCCGTGGCCTTCCTTATGAAATTGACTGGCCAACGTTGATACTGGAGAACAACTTCTTGTCAGCAGTCTACCTTCATATAGATAAGAATGGAAAGCCTGTTCTCTACGATGCTAGAATCCCAGGTCTTATGCAGTTCCTCAAGAACTGCGATAGTCATCTTCATGAGAAAGCAGTTGTTAACAACTCGAAGCTGCCCCTCTTCTCAACTTGACATATTGTGCCAATAATATGCGCCAGGTTGCCTTTATTTTTTGGAGCTCTGGCACAAAATCTCCAGAAGAATAACGAACTGCGCTCTTTGCGAATGGAAGAATTGGCAGCCCCGTGAAGATTGCTTAGAACCCTGCGAGTATGGAGTTGGAAAGAACCTTTTTAGATACTGTAAAGTATAACTCCTGAAGAGTTGCTTTGGGGTTCTTTTGAGTACTTTTTAGATACTGTAAAGTATAACTCCTGACAACGGAGTTATACTGTAAAGTACACAGCCAGCAAACATGCTTAGAGAAGGAAGAATTGTTGCTTTGGGGTTCTTTTGTGTAAACTTGAATAAAGCTTTGTTTGAATCAGTTTTAAAATGGTTTACTCACTCCTGTTTGCTTGGTGAGAACCTTTTGCAGTATTAGAAATGTAGAATGAAGTGAAGTTATAAATTTTTTTAACAATTAGAGCTCCTGGATTGCATTATTATGAGGATTATGCTTCAATTTTTTCACAAAGTAGGAGTACATCTTCTGTTTATTTTGAGCTATTTTCTGAAAGACAATAGTAAATGGTACTACCCCTATGTCACAGATACATAGTTCTAGGAGGGATCAAATTCCCTCCTAGATTGCTATATATTGAATGGAGGGAGTACTAAACACATATACGGGCAGGTGCTCAAATGTTTATTTTTTATGCGAAGGGTGATAATGTCTGAAAATCACTACTCCCTCTGTTTCATAATATAAGACGTTTTGACTTTTTGCTTATATTGTTTGGACATTTGTTTTATTCAAAATAAAAATATGGAAGTACCATTTATTTTGTTTGTAACTTACTTTATTATCAAAAAATACTTAAAGCATGACTTATCCTTTTTATATTTGCACTAAACTTTTTAATAAGACGAATGGTCAAAGGTGATAAGCAAATAGTCAAAACTTCTTGCATTATGAAACGGAGGGAGTATATTCAAATATGGAGTATTATCAATAAACTTATCAAAAAGCTGAGTTTACCCTTACAAGTAAAAATCAACCTGGTGAGCAAAAATGCAAAATTCAGTCAATCTGCTTCATAATTCAGCACATCCACAGCACATGTAGCATCAGAATTTACTCCGTAGAGTTTAAGACAGTACCAGCTACAGGAAATCTATAACAGTCCAGCTACAGCAACATTGGATTACAATCTGAAAGTGTGAATACCATATGTCACCAATTATCTCAAATTCAATAGTTCCAATTAGTTGTTTTTCCAAAATTTACCATTCAAAGGCACAAAATATTGCAGGAACTCAGATCAGTGGCTACATAAGCTAGTGCAACAGCACAGCTGCACGGGCGATTGATAACTTGTAATGATCATATGAAGAGAGTAGTGACTATATGATTGCCTTAATACAAACCGAACCAAGAACAAGAACATATGGTTCTGCACGTGCGAGCAACGTGAGCTTCATCATCCAGCAAGAATAAGAACAACGCGAAAAGGGGAGATGCGACCAGATCCCCTTCTCTTGGCGGTGGCTGTGGCTGCCATGCCAGGCTACATGGGCTCGTTACTAAACGGGTCTTCCGTTGCTTTGCAACTCGGACACAACGGCCCATTCAACTAAAGCCTATTCCTTGCAAAGGCTGACACCGGAGCTTTCCTCAACTCTACTCTCTGGGCTCCTAATTGCTACCTTATCTTCTCGGCCTACCAACTTTTGGGCTGCTAATTAATTGAAAGACTACGGGCCTGTTCAGTTTGTTGCAAAAAAAAAAAAAGCTTTTCAAATTTTGGTAATACCAAATTTTAGTAAGGAGGTGATGGTAGTGTTCAGTTTATCATCTTACCAAATTTTGATAGAGATTTTGTCAGGAAAAAGTTTAGGGTTCACTTTATTGTCAAATGCCAAATTTTGGCAACTCTAATATTACCAAATTTTGGTAGTGTTGGTTGTGTTTGGTTTAGAGCCTTACCAAATTTTGGTAGAGTTTCTGTGAGAGGAAACTTCTAGAATGACCAAAATTTGGTAAGCTAGAAATGTATGGTTGTGTTTAGTTTGTTACCCTATAAAAAATTAGTATTGCCAAATTTGAAAGGGTTGAAAGTAGGTACAAACCTCTAGATTTACCAACATTTGGTAACTTGTCAAAATTTTGGCAATTCTAAAATTTGGAATGGTTGAGAATGTCAACAATTTGAAGAGACCCTACATGTACGTGACCACGATTTGCAGGCTTCTGTGATGGATAAAATCTACAGGTACGTACAGTACAAAATACTCCCTTCTTCCCCCCATATACTTGACGTAACCAATGTCAGATAGGAGTAAAATGGTGCATCATCAGTCGACAGCATCCATGCTGCACCAGGCACGTATCATCAGCCGATCCACTGCCATCATTTTCCTGTTTCCATATATGATCAATGCAGAGCTCAGCTACAGCACCACCGATGGCCCTAGCCAGTCCACGATTCTCGCTTCGTTTTCCCATCCTCGACACGCAGAAACACCTATCCTGATCAAAAACCAGTGGGCTCAGGTTCACTTGACGTTAGGAGCAACGGATTCCTGGCCGGTGGTTTCTTCGACGAGGCCGTTTGTGCTCTTGCGGTTTGGAAGCAAGCAGGGAGAATTTCGCAACAATTGTGTTTGCGCCCCCACCACCACATCAACTCTGGATGGGTCACTTCACCCTCCCCTGTCCAAGCGCCTCACGATACTTCTGAAAAATATCTTCTCTATATATCCTATTATCTTTTTTCCTTTCACTGAGTTGTGGTTTTCAGCTATTTCAGGTGACTCCAATTTCACAGCGTGGGGTAGAAATTTTGGTTGCTTACATGCTACTGTATTTGGTATCAATAGGATTTCTTGATTGGCTCCATACCAACACTAGCTAGCAAGCATCAGCATTAATAAAGCTGTCTACAGCTTAACATTTGTCAACACACTCGTGCCAAAAAAAAAACTAATATGCCAATCAATTAAAGCCATCGTTTTCACCTCACAAACCAGGTGATAATTCAACGCTTATCTCTCTGTGCTCTAATGGCGAACTACGAATGGGAGGTTACACCTAACAACTCATGATCCATGAGCCCATCCATCAACGGGACCATGCCCACAACACACACGCAAAAGAAACAGCGGCAAGCAGGCACACGCCTACATGCCGCCCTGCCCCGATCGACGCAGGAAACGCATCCTCTAACTCAATTCCCCTTTAAATTGGTCACAGATACGAGAATTCGTGGACAACAGAATTCACGTGTCAGCAATAATATCCCTTTAATCATAGTCTTGGTCACTGATATATGGACCCATTAATAACAGAATTGACGTGTCAGCGATTATGTCCCTCCCCAAACTCACGCTCCTCCTTGAAATAATACGATTCTCCCATGATCAATGATGCATCGTCACGAGCAAGTTTAAGCTAGCCTGTGTGGCCGTGACGGCGATCGATCGATCGTGTCACCCTGGCTCGATCGCTAGCGATCCACCGATGGGGACGTTGCACGGTTTGGGGCATCGGTTTTGGGAGGCATGCGTACTGTACTACTGTGTGTGTGTGTGTGTAACAGCAACAGCGTGCAGGGGCATGGGAATCATGGCCTGAATCGCTTGGGGTACTGAGGTCATGGAGAAAAAGGGGATGAGTTGCCTTTCCTAACTTTCTCTGCTCTGCCCGCTGGTGCGTACTACGTGAGCCCAGCTTGCCACGAACACGCACACCTTGTGATGAATGAAGCAAAGCAGACTTGGCTGCAAAATCGCAAAAAGTTCACCTGCCTTTCCGTGCTCCCCGCTTGCTGTTACCATCTCTGGCTAATTAGACAACGGGATTCAGTGAACATGACGATTGATTGGGAATTTCAGTTTTTTCACTGAATTAGGGGATCAGGACGAGAAGGGTACTCTGTCATGTGTCTTCGTTCCAGTTCGTGAGACATAAATTTCAGTCCTGGGGCATATAAATTTCATGTCCTGTGCACACTTCTTTCCGTACGAATTCCTCTCTCGGGTCTCTGTGTGGGGAGAACAGCATAACAACAGGGGAAGTTCTGAAGATAACATTGAATGCATGATGTGGCCACATAACCTGATCATAGCTTTCATGTATTGATTGGTGTATGAAGTTGGATATGACCTGTTATCTTTCTTTTTTCTCAACAACGAAAAGGATTAGGCCGGGTCCTTTTCCAACAGGATTGGTATCTCCCTCGTGTATAGTTGTATTCAACCGATACGAATGGTACCAACACATTGATGGATAGCAAGTATTTTGATGAGGAGTATTTCAGCACAAGGAAAAAAAACTAAAGAACTGTCTGAATAATTGAGATGGTTGACATTTTTCTCACCCACCTTATTTATGATTAGAAGCAACTGAAATCTTTACCACTCACAAGAAAACGGCTCAAATGATTGGCCCAATTCGCCCATGGCCGTTGCAACAAAGCAATATTTTAACCATGTAGTACACCGTATCCGCATGAAAAATCTCAAATCCCAAGCAAACTTGCACTACTAGGAAGAAAAGCAAATGCAAGTGTGTTTACTGCATCTGCAGCCTCTGCAATGTGACACTCTCTCTGATCAGGAATGGTACAACATCCTGTCTCCTGCAACATCGTCACACATGTTCTTCATGTGGCTACCACTCAGCCACGGACTCACAGCTACATAGAACCTGAACCTACTCAAGCCTAGCAATCTGCCACGCCGTTCATTGTTCACACCCCAATTCGCAATGGGCAAGAACTGAACGAACAAGGCCAATCTGTGTGTTCATCTCTTCTCTCCAATTCTTCTTCACCCATTGGTTTGCCTTTCCAATTTGCTCACCGATTGCTTGGAATGTTCAGAGTTTATTTTAGAGGGGAGTAGCTAGGCACGGTGGTGCTGGTGAATGTCCGGACCCATCTGATACCGACGTTGCAGGGAAGCAAGCACAGAGATAGACTGTATAGCAGTAGTAGCAAAGGAACAGTGTACGAGGGAGCATCGCTCATGATGTTGTCTGAATGGAACCAAAGTAGACCCGGGCACGCCTACAGTGGAAAGAAAGAAAGAAAAGCAGAGGAATTTTCATCACCAACATGTCCTGAATCAGGACAAACCTCCCACGGTGACAAGAACCGCAACAATTTTCAGAGTTTCAGTCCATACAACGAGGCTCTGTTCCAGAAATTTTTACCCAAAAAAATTACATCAAATCTTTGGACACATGCATGAAGCATTAAACATAGATAAAAAAATAAAAATAATTACACCGTTACATTGTAAATGACGAGACGAATCTTTTAAGCCTAATTAGGCTATGATTTGTCATAAGTGCTACATTAATCCACATGTGCTAATGATGACTTAATTAGTCTTAATAGATTCGTCTCGTCGTTTACAGGCTAGCCGTGAAATTAGTTTTTTCATTTGTGTCCAAAACCCCTCCCAACATCTGGTCAAACATTTCATATGATGTTTTTCCAAAAAAAACTCACATCTAAACAAGGCCTGATACAGCCGTGTACACCATTTGATGCATAGGCCAAGGATATTTCTTACATTATCAGAAATAAAATTCTTTCAGTATGTAGCACACAACGTATACTGATATTTTCATACGGATGCATCGCTGTGATGACAGCAAAAATTGGGGCTTAGCTAGCTGCTAGCAAAGCACAAAGCAAAGCGGCGAAACCGGATCCGAACAAGAACACGGGGTCCCCTAATCTAAACTGTAGCCAAACAAGTGCCCGAGTTTGAGTGAGAATCCGGGGAATCAAACGCTTCAAGTCATGTGTAACCTACCTATGCGTGCTCACGTCCTGTCCCACGAACGACAAAGCCCATTTTAGCCTCTTTTGCCGGCAGCAATGCATAATGCTGATCGATCACTCACACTCACTCACACAGTAGTTGAACCTGCTCTTGGCGTTACATGATGGTATGATCCGATGGATTCGCTGTTTTCGCTGCATGATCCATGGCAAGCAACGCAAAAACCCTTGGACGCAAGCTTCCTCCACCGATTGGGCGCTTGAGAAGTTGTGTGATTCTGTGCACTTGTGTTTGTGTGTGGTTGCTGCATGCAACTGTGGCAACAACACGGATCGCTTTTTTTTTTTTCTTGGATGATCATGGACATGGATTAGACGTCAAGTTATGATCCTGTGATCTAGTGGATGGATTGATCATGGATGGTACTATCAGAGATATTCAGATTGCCAATGGCACCATGCTGGGGGATTGATAGTCGATGGGGCCCTGCCGGTATTGTGTTCTTGACAGTTGACACTGTGGTTACGAATAGGGGTGAACCTAATCATGGTTTCTCAAGACATTTCCATGTGAGCATTGCTGTGTTAGTACAGCCCGTTTCACGAGTGCTGCACCGAAGGTGAGAACTTTGACCAAACCTGAACCACAGTTACCAAAATGAAAAGCCAGGAGTCGTTTTCTGTCAAAATAAAGGTGTTCCATCAGCCAGGGTCGAAAATCTTGAAATGTTACCGTCACGAGAGTCATTTTCTATTTTTTTTTTAAGAATCGCCAGGAAAATATCCCAAAAATGTCTTGAACTCGGTTATGATGGGCTAGTTTGGTTTGTAACCAATTTATGTCCTACCAAAATTTTGGTGGTGCCAAAACTTTGGCAAGTTTTGGGACTATCAAAATTACTAGAGTACAATTTATACTAGTGTAGGCAAAAATTGACATCAAACCAAACATTCACATTGCTATTAAAATTGTCCCAAAATTGATAGAGCACAAATTGACTTCAAAGCACCTCTCTCTCTCTCACGAGGTCACGCACGGAAAAGACTGACACGAGAGTAAAAACTGCAGGTCTGCAGACTTCCCTACTCCTGTCACCTGCTAAATACCCAAATCACCCACCAAACACAGCAACATTTACAGCTTTGCCGGTGCACTAATTACACTCACACGCTAGAGTCCAAGGAGGGGCAACTCGGTCATTTCCTTCTCGGGACCGACGTGTCAGTGTCCACGTTGGACAGCATTAAGGATAGGCACGGCTACGCGGCATGCCACGCCCATTCGTCCCCGCCACGTCACTCGCCCCGGATCCCTTTAAAACCTGGCTCCCCTCACTCTCTCCTCTTCGTCTTCTTCCACGAGATCGACACCGAAAATTCGAAAGCAAAAAAGGGGAGAAAAAAATTCAGAAGAAAAAGAAAAAAAACACGAACCCTGATCGATCGATCGAAGCCAGTGAGTCATCGGCGACGGCTATGCGCGATCGCCGCCGCGGCCAGTGACTGCAGTGACGTCTCGTTCGATATGAGGGCGGCGGCGGCGCAGATCGACCCGTCCGGCGGCGGCGGCGGTGGGGCGCCGCCGGCGAAGTCACGGCTGAAGAGGCTGTTCGAGCGGCAGCTGCTGCGGGTGTCGCCGGCGGAGCGGCTCCCGTCGGTGGCGGACAAGGACGAGTCGGAGCCGAGCTCGGTGTGCCTCGACGGCATGGTGCGGAGCTTCCTCGAGGACGGCGGCGGCGAGCGCACCGCGGCGGCGCCGCCCCGCTGCTGCAATTGCTTCCACGGCGGCGAGGCCTCCGACGACGACGATGATCTCCTCTCCCCCACCGATTCCACCCTCGCCGCCACATCCGACGCCGCGGAGACCATCAAGGTAGTACGGCGAATTTTGAATCTCTCACCAATTCCCCTCTCGTTTGGCCTCGCCGGAGCTGACGAATTTCTCCTTCCAGGGCCTCGTCCACTGCGCGACTCTCCGGGAACGCAACCTCCTAGCCGACGTGTCGACGATGGTGGCGCACCACCGCGCGGCGGGGGCGAGGAAGCGAGACCTTCTCCGGCTCGTCGCCGAATCGCTCCGGGCGGCGGGGCACGACGCGGCGGTGTGCGTCTCGCGGTGGGAGAAATCGTCGTCTCATCCCAAGGGCGAGCACGCGTACATCGACGTCATCCTCGCCGCCGGCGCGTCGGAGCGGGCCGAGCTGGAGCGCGTCCTCGTCGACGTCGATTTCAGGTCGGAATTCGAGGTTGCCCGGCCCACCAAGGCGTACCGGGCCGTGGTCCAGCGGCTGCCGGCGGTGTTCGTCGGGAAGGAGGATCGGCTACGCCTCCTCGTCGCCGCCGCCGCCGACGCCGCGCGCGCCAGCCTCAAGAAGAGGGGGCTTCACCTTCCGCCATGGCGGAAGCCGGAGTACATGCGCGCCAAGTGGCTCTCGGCCTACGAGCGCGATGTCCCTCTTCCACCGCCGCCGCCGGCGACGACGACGCCGACGGCAGTTGCCTCCGCCGGTGAGCTCGCCGTCGACGGCGAGGGAGGTGGACTCAATAATTGATTAAGGACGAGTCGACTCGTCTTTTGTTGATTCTTTTTTTTTGGTTCGGGAATTTGCATTTGCATCGTGGTCCTTGTACTGGATGCAAATGTTTTATTATTTCTTTTTCTTTCTTTTTAATTTTCATTTTTACCCTTTTAATGGGTTTCTTTTTGGCCATGGAGTAGTAGTAGTAAGCAGAGATATGAGGAACGGGAACAAAAAAAATGTAGTGTTAGTTGAACAGAAAAAAAAAAAGAATGTATTACGACCCTATCTATTTTGTTCAGTTTCTGTATTGCTGTGACAACGGAACATTGCTAGAAGATATAGTAACCTCTTTGTTTTTCAGCTTGAAGATATAGTAACTTAATAACGAAAAGAGAAAAACAATTTCCAAAAAAAATTAGTAAAAGCATTACACTGCTGTACACCGACCTATTTTCAATTGGAAAGTATTTGTATTCACTAGTTGTTGACATATTATTTCGCACTGCTTTCCTATCTGGTTTCCTGTAATTTCACATGGAGCATTGTGCAAATTGTTGGGCCTTTCCAGTTTTGCAGAACAAGATACCGTGAGCCGCATTGACACTGTGACAGTGCCTTCTATACCTTTATCTGAACTCTCAAATGTTTGACACCGAGTGCTACGATATTTTGCCGCTTCAACGTCTCCGGCACCGTCATGCTGATGGGTTTAGCTTGTGAAGCGAGCTGAAGAATTCCATGAAAACAATTCATAATGGAATTGTTGTTTAAGCTAAGCTTGCTGTCTTGTGCAAGCTAAGCTCAGTTGGGGGGAAAGAAGCAAGCTCAAGCGGATATAGGAGGAGTATAAATCTGCATCGGTATACGCGCTTCTTCCAGTTTTGTTTATTCACGCTAGGTGATGAGAAACGGCGTAATCCGAATCTGGATCATAAGATAATCTGAGCAGGTCATAATACTCTGTAGATCTACTCAACCGCACTTGCTGATCCTCTGTGATGAGTGACGACCTCTCCAATAATCTCCATATATCCATGCTTTTGCTTCCCGTGTCGGGGGACGGGACGTACGTACGTGCGCGCACGTAACTCGTCCGTACGTGTATCGTGTGACCACCTGCGCTGCGCCGCTTAGCACTCGCCACGCACCGGTTATGAATTAATGTTAGTTATATGACTGATTAAGTAATAATTTTAATTTTTTATATTTTAATTTATTTTTGAGGTTGATTTAGGGATATATGATACGGATGAAAAGAATGTTAACTTAATGTCCATTGTCAAGGATACAAATCAACGAATTTTTTTTAGGATTTAACGGCTTTATACTTTTAGTGGTAACCGACAGCGAGTCGTCCGTGTTAATTTCGTCAATCTTAAAAATTTACCGGTCCAGTTTCTAGAGATGCTCATAGGGATATGGTTTACATACGTACATTAATAGGAGTGAGTGTGCGCGCTGTGAGTGTACTGTGTAACTAAAAAAAATCCCCCACCGTAGGTTTTTTTTTATTTTATTTCGAAACGGCACGGCGGTTTTGCTGCGGTTTATCTGTCATTTTCCGGGGGTTTCCCGTCGAAAAAGAGAGAGAAGCAAAAAGGGTCGAGAAAAAGGTTGGAACTGACTGACCCGGGTTTAAGTGTAGTGTACCTCTATTGCGTGCTCCCGGCTGTGCCCCCGCTGCGCATCACACAATCATTGTACTCCCCACTGCATCTGCTGCATGCAAATGCAAAAAAAGCAGCAAGTGAAGAAAGGGAAACTGATCACTCCCCGACCCGTGCCTTTCCCTTTCTTTTCTCTAACACTTGCCCTCTTTTGTTCCTGACCGGGAAAAAGAGACAGCCATTTCGCTCTCCCCCAACTTTTTTGTGTAAAAATGATCCGTTTGGTGCCATACTTCAAGAAGGGGGACCCTCCCTTGTGTACCACTAGTAGAGTACCACGAAACCAATCTTGATCTTATCTTGCAAACTGATCGCACGATCTACAGATCCATCATGGACGGCTTCACTTCGCTGAGAAACAAACATCGTTAGGTCACTGACGCTTATTTACCACCCTATCGCAGAGAAAACCTACTGGGCACCAAACCAATCGCCCCATGCCCTTCTGCTTGCATTGCATTGCATCACCACATAATTCATCGACATTACAAAGGGGATGGCAGTGCAGTTGCGACACTTGCAAGGCTGCGTCAGCTAGGCATAAATACTCACTGATCACTGATGGATGCAGCTTTGCGTGAGTACGGCTGCTTGCACTTCTCCCCTGTACCGTGCATAAGATTTACCTATCGAGTGTCACTCACCTCGTCACGACGCGGAAGGCTACTGCTCCAACTTTATACTCCATCCATCCAGATAATATTTTGATCATTTATCTTCTTAAAAAATTAGTATAAATATAAAAAGATAAATCATACTTAAAGTACTTTGTTGGCAATAAAATAAATAAAAATAAAATAAAAAATAATTTTATAATTTTGAAATAAAGCTAATAGCCAATCGTACACGAAAAACTCAAAAGTTCGAAACGACGATTATTTTGGGAGTAAGTTACTATATGCTACCAACACCAATAGTAGTACCACCAGTACTTATAAGTACGTAACGTATAGTGATGACGCGATTTATACAGATATACAACTTGCAGGAGTAGTGTGAATACTTTTCTACTGGTACGATAGCAGTGTAGTACAGCCAGGTCTCCGTACCGTAAGCTTGATCAGCAGGGGAGCCGATAATAAAAATGCCAAGCCCGCTTTCAGTTCCAAAATGTTTTAGACAAAATATGTCACATTAATATTTGGATGTTTATTTAAAGTATTAAACGTAGACTAATAACAAAATAAATTATATATTCGGATTGTACGCTGCGAGACGAATCTTTTGAGCCTAATTAATCCGTCATTAGCACATGTAGGTTACTGTAGCACTTATGGCTAATCATGACATAATTAGGCTCAAAAGATTTGTCTCGTCGTTTACATCCTAACTGTGTAATAGTTTTATTTTTTATCTATATTTAGTACTCCATACATAAATTTAAAAATTTAATGTGATGTTTTTGGACGAAAATTTTTTGAAACTAAACGGAGCCCAAGTTCGGAATGGACGATAATAATACGCTCATCAAGTTGTACGTGCTGTTCGTGAGTCGTAGCCTGGCTGGCCTCGTTCAAAAAAGAGATGGTGCAATTGGATTATTTTGGACACGCAAAACGAGAAAGATCATTAGCACATGATTAATTAAGTATTAACTATTAAAAATTAGAAAATGGATTCATATGAATTTTTAAAGAAACTTTTATATAAACTTCGTTTGAAAAAACACACGAATAATCATTTTAAAAAACGTGCTAACGGAAAACGAGAAAAAAAAATTTGTGCTATGCTGAATCAAACTCGCCCAAGCCTGTGCATGAGCAGGGAGAGATAGTACTCCAATGAACTTGTACAGGTGTTGGACAATGGCAATGCCTCCAAGACGCGGGCAGGGGAGTGATTGCCATCAATTGTTTCGTACTGGCCGGCGCTAGCTCTTGCATCACTGGCATGCTTTTGCAGCAAAAATTCAAGTGCTTCAGTAGCTGCCGCCATGAAAGCCGCTTGCATCAGATTATAGTATTGCAGGTCCACAGTCACGGCCTCTATCTCAAAATGTTTGTAAACCGTTTGACTATTATACAAAACAATATAAAAATATTATTTATTTCATTTATGACGTGCTTTATTACTATTAAAAGTATTTTAGGTACCATATAACTTATCTTCTTCTATATTTGTACTATTTTTTTAAGTAATATGAATAGTCAGTAAAAAGTTAAAACGGCAACGAAGGGTAGAGTAGAGTAATTTTTTTTTATGAAAACTACGGTGGGCCTTGGCCAGCCTAAACTTTATTGCAATAAGTATCAGTTACGATACAATCGTTAGATGTACAAAGAGGTTGGGAGAAAAAAGGATGGGAGAAAATAAACTATTACATTTGTGTGAGTATGCTATACTAAGGTCACAGAGATGACTTCGTGTCCGTAGATTGATGGTGCGATAGGACCAAAGGAGAAGGTTGTCGATTGATGGTGCGATAGGACCAAAGGAGATGGTCGTCAGCACAACGTTGGACGGTTGTCTTCACGTGCTCATCAACGCCATTAAAAACTTTGGCGTTGCAACATTTCCATATGTTCCAAAATGCTCAGAGGAGCAAGGTGCGGTGTGTGGAGGTTGAAATGTGGGAATGGTAGGCGGGGCTGGTTGCTGCCAAAGGGAATGTAAATAGTGTTCCCATAGAGTAGAGTAATTTTCACTTCCCTGTTACTACTCTACTCCATACTTCTACTTGTCTCCAAAACAAAATGTTACTAGTACTCCTACTTACACTCCTACACACGATGGTGAACATCTCAATGCTGATACCAAGCAATTGGGAAAAAGGAAAATCATGTTTAAGTTAGAAATGCAGACACCAATAAAAAAAAAGAGGACACAACTACGCATAGTAGTGTTGCTACCATAGAAGATCAGATGCTTGCATTATTCCTGACAGTTGAACAGAAAAGAAGAGCCTATTCTCTGAACCCGCTAGTATAAAATTCTGTAATTGCTGAAATTTTTAAAAGGACTATCCCCTACTTTTACTTTTGCTCTCGCATAAAACAATGCATATAAAGTCATTGCTGGATGCATTTTGCAGATTTTTGTATTCTTCACTTGTCCTACTCTCTCTGGATAGAGACCTGCCAGCTTTTGATCAAGTGATGATGCAAGTCAGTATCCTGTGTATGAATTGGAGACAACGAGTGATGGTGCTTATCGAACTATTTACTCCTTTCTGTTCATCTCAGGTCTCGAGGGTCGACATGATAATAACACGGTACATACATTTTTTTTAATAAAAAAAGCCTGTACATATGTACTGTACCGCTATACTTATAAAATGCGGACTGTTTATCCAGTTATCACATTTCTCCAAAACTTGAGATTTATTGGCGAAGTACAGCAATATTTCTGCATTATTGAGAAGTAGTTAAAAAAATCTCAGTTGTCAGTAGTAGAAAAAAATGTTAGAATTTCAAATTAAGCTACTCCACTCCATATCATTGTGATTTCTGACCACTGCATATACAAATACATACAGACATTGTCTGAATCAGTCCAAGGGTAGACTGTTGATGCATACAGGACCACTTTTGTCTAATGAAGGAGTATACCTCTACAAGTATCCTGTTTATATGGGCAAAGTCAGTACTAATTCGTGCACCGAGCTGTGTATCCACTCTGACAGTTCCTTTCATGTGGGCCCTGTAAACTTTTAGCTGAAAACGCAGTATAACAGTATTCTGGTGTGGACAATTGTCTCACTAACAGCATCTCAGCTACGTCGAAGAATAGGCCTAATTAGCAATTGATGAAATTAACCTGTATAAGAGACAACCCCCCATCTCAATTTTTCAGTAAATGCCGTTATGTTCAGATCTACTCGTAGACAGTATGTTGGGATGAGAAAATTAACAGGTTCCCAATTTTGTATTGTAGTGTGCCTGTAAATTGACATTGGGCTTTGTGACTATTTTGGATTCAGAAGCATATAAACGGGAATGGATTAGGATCGAAACAGAGAATAACTTCTCGGATCCAGCGACTCACATGGGACAGGACAGTGCGCGCAGTGAGTTTTGCAAATAGGACCAGCTAATAATGAACGATGCCCGATTCCTAGTTCAACAAACAGTAATAGTTTATGGATAGATATACTTAGTTGTAAGCTCCACAAAATAGGCAGACTGATAAACAAAACCATGTGTGTCCAGTGGCAGTAAATAAAGGCTAAAATGTTGTATACGCTTGGTGTTTATTAGATAAGCAGGAATCACTCGGTCGTGAGCTCGTTGTTAATTTAGGACTAGTGGTGTACTTTAATTGTGCTCCAATCAACCAAGTTGCTAAGTTGAAAAATGAAGCTAATATGGGCGACCAAAACTGAATTTTATTAGTACTGAATTCTATTCCCATTTAGCTTGCGTAGGACATACACACCAAAACGCTCGACGATCGATTGCCTCGAGACTTGAACTTGTTACATCATCACCACACATGCATGGTTTGGCTAACACTCTAGCTTGTTAATTTATACACTTTATCCTCCCCTCCGATGCGGTAATCCAGTAATTTAACAGCAGCAATCGGCATCGAGTGCTTAATCCTAGCTAGTTACTGTATGTTATGTCTTCGTCTGCAATTAGAGCAGATGACAGTGCAGAAAGGACGAGTAATCTAGGGGTTAATTAGCAAGCTACTAGTAGATTAGCGTAGGTCCAAATGTCTAATCGAGTATAAGTCGCGTGGAGCCGAGCGAGGTTAAGTAGGATGAAAGTAACAAGATGGTAGGGCGAATCTCTCATGTCATCTAATAATCTCAGGTGGTCCTGCACAGGATGATGTCTGCAGAGGAACAAACAAAAAGTCTGCCTGGGTCGCTTTCCCTTAATTCCCGCTTAACAAGTTTTGGATCTACTCTTTCATTCTCCGTAAACACGTTTGGATCTACGTTCACCACCAGGGTGTCACTCGAGCGATCCATGCGTTTTGTTTTGTTGCCTCCATCAAATCATCAATTGCTCGTCTACGCGTACACTGATCATCAATTTTAAGCAGTTGCTAAGCCTGGAACTACGAGCAACGTCGTTTATTCTTTTTTTTTTTAAAAAAACACGTCGTTGTTGCCCCCATTTCTTTCCGTCGCGATTGCTTTCTTGGGCCGAAAGCACCACGGCCTGGCCTGGCCCACGTTTTCTTCCCCCAAGATTGACTTGACAATTTGGCGGCCCAAGAAGCCTGGATCGCTGCGGCGGCAACGAAGAAGCATGATTCGTGCCGAGCCAAGGACGTGTAGGAGTTATTCACGCAGAAACGGACACAGCGCGGCACTGCACGCGCTGAAGAATCGCCATGAAAATGAAGAACGCGCACGGCATCGATTCTCAACCACACGTACGCTGGGATTCATGATTCATCACATGATTCACAGAGCACCGTACGCATAAATGCAGCGATCTCAAGCACTGCATAAGACCCATAGCCAGTGAAGAAGTAAAATAGTGCTGGAGCTTTCAGTAGTACTCCTGCAGCTGCAGCCTGCAGGTTCCATAGAGCGAGGTTTCATATATTCTACAGTATCGTGCTACAAGATGATGAATTGAAATAGTGCATGGATGGGGAATAGTCGAGAGTACTCGGGTGGATCGTAGTAGACCAGTAGTAGGGCATCGATCGACATTTCAGGATATGTCCACCATGAGCTCCAACAGTGCGCTTGATCTTCACGCATGAAAAGAGATCGGAATTTCTTAAGGGACTGCTCAGTTTTGCAGGCTTCCGTGTAAATTTGTGCTTGGCAAGGCCGACCTGTGGTTAGCTCTGAAATTTTCCTTGAGCGTGTTTCAATCTAATCCTGGACCACTGTTTCACTGTATAGTGGTGCAAATATGTCCATGTTCGTTGAATAGTTGCAATTTATGTTTGTAACCTAATGCTGACTTCAAATGGCTAGCTCAACCAATGAAGACTAGATCTAATTTCTGCCATAAGTTGGAACTAATTAATCGGTCCTTTGTGGGGCGGATCTAGTGTGGGTGCTAGGGGGCTCGTTCCTCCCTACTTGGTTGGATCCCCATGTAAGAGAAGGAGAGAAGAGCGGGAAAGAAGGGCAAGATGAAGGAGAGTAGGGGGCTAAAGGAGAAAGAGAAGATGACCCCCCCTCTCCTTGATTCCTGGACCCGCCCCTGGTCCTGTACTTCCGGTTAAACTACACCGACGGTTCCTTTCATCCTCCCTAGAGGAAGGGCAACTTGTTTGGTTAGTAGCTTTAAGACTTTCAGGACACACAATATAGCAATATCAATCTAGTCAAGAACCGTTTAGGATGTAAAACCTCCACTTGTTATATATACTTGTGGATTGCTGAAAATGTCTGAAAATATTTATATTTTGGGATAGAGGTAGTAAGAATTTCATAATTATTTTTATGGAGCAAAGACCCAGCGCTCTCCTGTAGTCAGCCGATCCCATTCAAATGAATTTGATGTATGCACGCATCATTCAGAAAGGTAATTGTTGGGAGAGTGGCTGCGGGTGGTTCGTAGCACACTCCGGAGCCATTGCCACCGAGGGTCGACCGTAGGCCTTACCTCTTCCGGAGGTGGCCCCAGCCTCCGGAGAGGGGTCCATGGCTCCAGGGGCGTTCGGAGCCCGGAAGCAATATGAGCGAAGCAATCCAGCATGACAAGGCTCCGCCATGCCCCAGGAGTCGCCTAGGCCTTCGAAAACCATCCGGGTCGCCGGGCTTCTCCGGAGCACTAGAAGGTAGAGCGAAGCCTTGGTGCAGGGCCCAATGGTTGACTGTGTCGACCAGCTTCGCATATCGTTAGCCTAGAGGGCGTTGGTCTCATAAATGTGATAGGGCTTACCTACCAACCCTGGCACCGCAGCGGGTGCAGGGAGATAGCCGGCTTAATCTGGAGGGGCCATCCCTCTGACCGGATAAAGCCCGGAGTGCGCAAGGAGCACCTCATTGCCCAAGTAATAAGCCATCCAAGGACTGGATAAAGAGAAGATCGTCAAGGGCCCCTCCCTTTATCTGGGCTTAGGGCGGAGACCTTGGGAAGGGCCGCCGCCCCCTTAAAGGGCGCAGCCACCCATACCGTTAGGATTAGGCCACGGTATTTCGGGGCTAGCTTGCACTGGGCAGTTCCTCCCGGCCCACCTGTAAGATGAGGGCAACGTTGTATTTTTCTTTTTGGATTTCCTACTATAGATTTGTACACTCTCCCTCAGCGGGGGACAAAAAAATCCATTGAGAGGACTCATCCTCGTACAATCGAATATAGAGACACAAAAGTGTTTTTTTAAGCCACAAAAGTTGGGTATTGTACCAACAGTAATCGACCAAAACTTGAGTCTCCTGAAGGCAAAGCATTTTTGAATGGCAGGCATTCAAAGCCACCTTGCATTCGAAGGAAAGCCAGGACCCATTCAAACCATAGGCATCCCGAGAAAGATGGTCAAAAGCGTCCTATTGGAGGTGGTTGCCATAGATCTATTCATTTGTCCACAACTCTCTGCAATGGAAGTGATTAAACAAACACCGGGTGCCAGTTAGGCCTTAGCGTGCGACCCTAAAAAAAGTCCACCCCATCTAAAAAAGACATCATCCACCTATACTTTAAATACAAATTTTTTTCTTAAACTACTCATTCAATCTAGAATCCGATTACACCGTTGTGTTCATAACAATTAAATCTTTACAACAAGATCTCACATGATTATATTTTTGATGAAAAATCATAAATTACTTTTATGATATGTCTAAATTACTTTTAGATTTCACTAAGTTACTTCTTAGACATACAAAAGTTACATCCTATAGAAAAGTTACATCTCTCAGAACTAAAAAGTTACATCCACATCCTATAGATGTTACATCTCTAGAATTAAAGATACATCCTATAGAAAGTTACATCCTCAAAACTAAAAGTTACATCCATCAGAACTAAAAGTTACATCTGCATCCTATAAAAGTTACATCCTTCAAAATTAGTACTTACATCCTCTAGAACAAAAGTTATATTCTATAGAAGTTACATCCCTCAGAACTAAAGTTATGTCCCAGTTACATCCCGCAGAACTAAAAAGTTACATCCACATCCTATAGAAGTTACATCCTTCACAAATAAAAGTTACATCCTCTATGATTAAAGATACATCCTATAGAAAGTTACATTCCCAGAACTAAAAGTTACATCCCTCAGAACTAAAAGTTATATCTGCATCCTATAGAAGTTACATCCTTCAAAATTAACAGTTACATCCTCTAGAACAAAAGTTACATTCTATAGAAGTTACATCCCTCGGAACTAAAGTTACATCTTCAGAATTAAAAGTTACATCTCCAGAATTAAAAGTTATATCCTCAAAACTAATTTGTGATTTTTCATCAAAATATAATCATGTGAGATCTTGTTGTAAATATTTAATTGTTACGAACACAACGGTGTAATCGAATTATAGATTGGATAAGTAATTTAAGAGAAAATTTCATAAGAAGAAAAAAAAAGAGGAACAACCTAATACCAAAAGTACTTGCATGCATGTCTAGCGTGGGATGGCATGGCGCATGCACGGCGCCCCGCGCGAAAACCGCTTCCGTGGGACACGTGTCGCACGCTCAACGGGGCGCGGGTTAGGACGAGACAACGTCCAGGATCTGAATAGATTTCACGCTCTGCAATGGTAGTTCGGACCACCACAAGGCACTACTAACTTTTAAATATATTTTTGATTATTCATCAAATATGTGGTTAAAATTCAACGTTGTCATACACTAAATAGGGAGGTACTATTAAAGTGCCGCTATACATCAAATCGTATATATTAAAAATCACAACCATATTGTAGGAAATATCCATTTAAACATAGCGAAGATATTGTCCGTGATCTAGGTCTAGTATATAGACAAGAAAAATGGCAATACACTTCATAATGTGTACGAAGTATTTATTAAAGCCCAAATCCTCCAAAAACTATGTCAACATACTGTCAGCCATGCCAACTTCAGAGGATCTGAAGATCCATGCAACGATTTGCCTGTATACCCATTTATTCGTCTGAATTGACATTACCTTATTTATGTAGAACATACAAATCTTATTGAGATCTCTAATTAATTATTCATGTAGAACATCCAAAACTGAACATATATTTAATTAATTGCAGCACCGATACAGCCAAATAAATACCGCTAGGCAAAACATCTTTTCTTTCATTGCCACATTACGAGAAATATTTAGAGAGGGATAGTAAACTTTGGTATAAAATCTTGGTTGGTACATGCATGATTTGTTGGGCAATTTGGCTAATCCAAAATAATGTGTTTTTTTTTTAACAAAGAACAAGTTTTTACTTCTACGCAGGCGATCTTCAGTTAAGGAAAAGAAAGAGGAACAACCTCAAATAAAGTGAGGGTGTTGTGTGCTTAAAACCACTTTGATGAAGATTTTTGTCACCATAGGTTGAATTTTAGTAATCGAAATAAATGTTAAACACGAAACTTTGGGCTCTATTTGTTTGGATGTTAGTGTGTTCTCTCTTATTATTTTTTTTGTTATAGTAATGAACAGCTATATGCATTGGTCAATGCAACAAGTACTGGATTGTACCAGTACATAATATTTTCTACTATTCTGTAACAGGTCGAACTATTGACTAGACCTTGACTGAGTCTCTCAGGTAATTCCAAAAGAGCATCGTTCTCGTTCTCGTCCTAATCACCTCTGTCAATCCACTTTTAGTCGACGCATCCATGTTGCATGGCAGCTGGTCGATAATAAGTATACATTAATGTACGTAACTATATATATACTCCATTGACTAAACTTGTTGGACTGAGAAATTCCAAGCACATCATTTTTTTCTCACCATCAATCAATCTATTCCTCTCTCACTCTGTCAGTCGATGCATTGCAACACCGGGTTGCCCAACCGGCACACTACGACCGTCGTCGACGATAGGTGAGCTCGCGCAATCACTCCCTCCATTTTCCACGGAGTCACGGACACCATGCACGCACGAACGCACATGATCAAAATCTAAACGATCAAAGTACCAAACGCCTCACGGATCGATCGTGCCATGCATCTCGATTTGGTTGAGCTAGCCCTGCATGCATATGCACTGAGTCACCGACACCATTTTTTTTTTGCCGGACCGGCCGAAGGAGGCCTACCTATTTCATTAAGATTATTGAGGAAGACACGGACACCATTTGCATGCGTTGACGTAGACACTATACGTATTAGGCCTCTAGCTAACTAGTGCTAGGTTGCATATAGGCGGATGAGAATTTTTGATCGACGATCGACCATGAAACGGTGGCGCCGACCGGCCGGCCACCGCATTTACTCTCTCGATCGGGGGAGGAAATTAAGCGGAACATGGAGCGAGCTGACCATGGCGGATTGGCGGAATCGACGGCGGCGTCACGCGAATTCCGCCATGATTGGAGGAGGTGGCCGGATGCATATGGATGGATGCCGGTTGCGCGCATTTATGCTCGTGTGCGTGCATTTGCCGGCCTCCTCCGGCGTAAAGTCAATCCGGTCGAGCATGGAGCATGGCTCGGCGGATTGGGATCGAAATTTCGAATACGTGCATCGGTGCATGCATTGTAGAGTTGTGTATACTGTGTAGGAGCCGGCCTCATATGGGCTCTGAAAAGGACGGCAGTTTCGATCAGTATGATCGACCAGTTGTCAACTTTGTCAGCATATACGTACGTTTCGTTATGTGATCTGATTTTTTTTTCTTTTTGATGACTATATATGATGATGAAAGGATCTAGGGGTTTAGGAGGTAGGGATTGTGACATAACCTTCGATTTGCTCTCTACTACTAGTAGCTAGTAGAAATACAGCAATCGTACGTACAGTACTATATTTTCTTCAGTGAGAAAACTAGGCACTCCATTATAAATGCCCCTGGAATATGGAAGTCTGCAATACATGGTGGTCCAGAAAATTTAGTCCAACTTATGGGCACCTATATATATGTATGAGATTATAAATTCCTATAAACATCTTATCCTTTGCATCGAACGTTGTTTGTGTTGCTCGGATGCAATATCTATCTGTCGAAACATTAATGTCAGCTTACGAAAATACAGAGTGCGCGCCCCCTAGCTATACTTATATATATAAAAAAACATAACGAAGAATATCCATGTCAATCGACACGTCTCTGTTCAGTCTTGACTTCATCAAGCACATCAAAAGTCAAAACTGAACACCGACTGGTACTCCTCCAGCAGCTTAATCTCCCCCATCTGTTTATAGCATTTGCATAAATACATGCAGGGCCTAATTAACCGAGTGGCCAATGTTTTTTTTTTCGGGGAAAGAGAGCTTTCATTAAATGGGAACAGAATTAGTACAATCCTCCGATACAAGATGGGACACCGGATTTGTTTCATGACCAAGCCAAAAGCCAAGCTGAGATCCTGGCCTACCCATATTAGCTAAAACATGACTTTATATTCTGATTACGGTGGCGTTTTTGAATGCTCACGCTTCTCTCTCCAGCTACAGAGGTCTGCGGCTTCCTAACCAGGAATGACAGCGGAGAATGATCAGCAACAGTAGAAGTAATGGCTATCTTCGCCTCGAGACAGTCAGTTTCCAAGATGATTGGTAGTAAGGTCCATGACAGAGCTAACTCCAAACCTTCACTACACGCAACCATTTCTACCTCCAAAGCATCCCCGCAGAAGGACAAATTCTTGCACGATGCAAATAAAACCTGCCCTGTTGCTTTCATCATTTCTTTTAGTGGAAATGGGAGGGAAACCTCTTTGATCAAAAAAAAGGAAAAACGAGTGGCCATGAACATTAAGATGCTAGCTGTTGGATCGAATTAGCCGATGAGGAGATCCAGTGATCAGAATTCATCCAGAGATAATGACGGCGGCCGGGGCCTGGAACGCGGAACACGGAGATCAGAGAGAGCATTGAAGGCCTTGAAGAAGGATACATGTGAGCCTGCACCAGAAAGTCTCGTCATATTGATTCCATTATCGTCCCATCAGCCTCAGGGACATACTGTGTGCGGTCCTTGCTTCGGCCGGCCGGCCATGGTCTTTGGTTTCGGCCACCCCTGTTGTTGATGTGTAGCTGGTTTCGGTGACCCTAGCTGCTGTTAATGTAGCGAGGCATCCACAATGTTGAAGAAAAGGGGTAATAAGCAATAAATACACCCTTACAACCAGATAAAATATATTGTGGAAAGAGACAATAGTTGTTACCCGGTCATATGGCTATTGTTGGCAACAAGAGAAATAAATTACATTATTTTTTTTATGTTGCTCGGTGTGCTCTCTCACGGGAGACTAAGATCAATGTTTGTTTTATTGGGTCCACCTTAAATTTGCATGCAGCCATAGCACATTGTGAGCACTGTAACATACTACCACCACCTGTAAGTTGGGCCCACGTTACTATTTCCTTTGGTAAGATACATTGCTGTTGCCCCTACCTTTGCACGCAAGCTGCGCCAAATGGTCAACTGGGCAAATGGCTGGCTGAGCACCAATGGATGCATGTTTCGCAACTGTTGATCACCTATAGGTGTACGTATGGCGGGCATCTGCCTAGAAAATTGAACATGCATGTGAGATAATCTATACTGGCCTTCCGACTGTGGCCGTGGGTTGGTGCATGGTCTTGTTTCTGGATGACAAAACTGTTCTGTTACTGTGCGTTTTGTACTGTTGTATTGCTGGAAATATCTCTACCACTGGAAAAACATTAGTCATAAATATAAGCACCCCTCCTTCAATGGCATATCTTAATATTAACAAAGTTAACACATGCATGTCTCGCCGTTAACGAGTATGTCGCCTGCCACTGAAACAATCTTAGAAAAAAATATGAGCACCCTTATCAAATCTACTCCATCCGTTCCAAAAAAAAAGTGCAATATTGGATTTAAATCTAAACATAGTGTATGTCTAGATTCAAAGCACTATGCATAGATTGAAACCCAGGACTATATTTTTTTTTGAGAGAAGGAGCAGTATTTAAACCCGGATGGACAGACTCTTTCAGTTGAGCTACATTCACTTCACAAACTAATTTTATGTTATAAACGTTACTACGTTTATCTATAAACATACTTAAATTTAGAAAACTTTAACCTCAAAAATTGAAAATTGTCTTACATTGTCTTATATATTAGTAAATACTACCTCCGTCCCAAAAAAGAATGTAATTTTAGGTTTAAACCTGGTCGCATGCTATGTCCACAAGGTTCAAAGTCAGGAACGCGTTTTTTTTATGGAGTGAGTAGCTAGAGTCTTAATTATATGTTTGGCCTACAGCTACAGTGCTATATATACCATATTGATTCTTGCCAAATTCTAACGAGTACTCGAGTCTTTGTAAGTTCGTAGTCTGTACTGTTGAGCCAACTGCATCTTCATGCCTCTGTTTAATTGTTTGCAACACGACAACGGGGAATAATAAGTGTTTACTTAAAGAAACATATACCAGTAAAACGAAAAATGCAGGATGTAGTGATGTACAGTGAAGAATCACAACATACAAGCGTATATACAGGGAATGTAAGCTATCACCTACTCCCTCCGGTGTCTATGAGATAAAAATAAACATTTTGGATAAGGGTATAGTCTCCACAAAACTTATTTGACCATATTTTTCTATACTAATATATATAGATATATCAGTAAATATATAATTATATCAAAGTACTCCCTCGAGTTTAATAATACTAGACGTTTGGATTGTACTAAAATCAAACTTTTTAAACTTTGACTATATAAATAACTTTAGAAATATTTATTTTAGCAACATGAAGATCATATATATAGATTAATCTTGAAGAGTACTTTAACAAAATTATACATTTATTGGTATTTCAATATATATTTATAATAGAAAAATATAGTCAATATTGTTTTCTAAAGACCGTATTCTTGTTAAAAACGTCTACTATTTTGGAACTAGATGGAGTATTTCTCAAGATGAATCTATATGTATATATATATTTTTTATATTTCTAAACTAAGTACTTACAAAATTATTTATAGTTAAAGTTTTAAAGTTTAACTTCGGTTTGGTCTAAAACGATAAGTATTTTATAACTGGAGGAAGTATCTCTCAATAGAGAAGTAGTACGAGTATACCCGTAAGGCAGTATTCCTCTCGGCCGGTCAGTACTCAGTCTCCCATGCATGTTCGCACAGTCGCACTAGTAACAACGAACGACCAACCGTCGCTGCTACGAGTGCTACAGTGCTACCCGATCTAGGCTACATCGTCGTTAACTCATGCGCCCATTCACCGACGGTTCACGAGACCCCCATGCGTCCAGGACACGGCTGCGCCTACACATGCACACGTACATGTACGTGACACGGTCGGGATCGCAATATCGATGGGCTCCTCGTTTTCTTCCTTCTTGGAGCCAAACCTTAAAACACATTTGTATTACACACGGCCATACATGCACATGGCGCCGCGCTCCCGCGTTCATTAACCGCTACCTCCTCAACCAGCCCTCTTCCCGCCATTATTACTCCCCTTCCTCGTAGTATAAATCCTCTCCCGCCATTCCCCAACCCTGCAAACCTCACCCATCTCAAGCAACCAGTAGAGCATCACACACAGACGTGTTCGTGTCAGGATTTCGGTTGATTTCCCTGCGATCGACAGCAAAATGGACAGCCTCGCGGCGGCCCATCTCCTCGCCTTCGCCACTCTTCTCCTCGTCGTCGCCGTGTCGCCGTCGTCGCTGGCCGACGCGGTGGCCCGCGAGGCCTGTGAGCACGCGCGTGCACTCGTGGCCGCCGCGGCGTGCTTCGCGGCGGCGGCGTACGCGTACGCCATGTCGCGGCCACGCCCGGTCTACCTGGTCGACCTCGCCGGGTACAAGCCGGCGGCGTCGCACGAGGCGACGCGTGCGAAATCCGTCCGCCACTTCGCCGCGGCGGGCAACTTCACGGGCGAGAGCATGTCGTTCCAGCGGCGGATGATGGAGCGGTCGGGGCTCGGCGAGGCGACGCACTTCCCGGCGTCGCTGCTGTCGCTCCCCGTCGACATGTGCCTCCGCACGGCGAGGGAGGAGTCGGAGGCGGTGGTTTTCGGCGTCGTCGATGAACTCCTCGCCAAGACCGGCGTCGCGGTTGCCGACATCGGCGTCGTCATCGTTAACTCCAGCCTCTTCAGCCCCACGCCGTCGTTCACGTCGCTCGTTGTGAATCGATACGGTTTGCGGCATGATGTCGTTAGCCATAATCTCTCCGGTATGGGATGCAGCGCTGGCATCATCGCCATTGATCTCGCCAAGCACCTGCTTCAGGTACATACTATTATCTAAAAGAAGTTCCTTGTGAGCACTTTAGAAGTAAAATCATGCACACATGCATGGATGAAATATCTAAAAAAACCACGAGACAAGTAATAAATGACATACTATCAACTATCAACATTGCACGTGCATGGATGAACATGGCAGCTTAATTGTAAGCGGCATGCAATTAGGCAAGAACTTTGCATGGGGGCGTGCCAATCGACATGCTGTTCCAGGGATTGACACATCAATAATACACCATCAACATTCTGCAATGTGGAATAGAATCCTGACAGTGTGTGAACTGTCAACAGGTTGGTAGGAGTAGCTAGGAATGGGATTACATGCCCCTGTCTGTGCACCATAAAGATTCCTTGTTTTTTTCTGGTCAACATATTTAAGTAGTATAACTTGAGTAGTGAGTATTTATGTCAATAACTAGTGAACATCATCAGCCATTTCGATTAATTAAAAGAGGCAACATTGTTGGATACTTCTAATGGTTATTTATGATTAATGAATCCACTATATAGACTGAAGGCATATTGCAAGCTTATGATACCTTATAATTAACGAATCTACTAATGGTTGTCGTAGCAAAACAAATTAGTTTTTATAGTACATTCCAAAAGACATCTAAAAGAGAATAATTATAACATACTGATTAACATGATTATAGTAAGTTTTTTTACTCCTAAGGTTGTTGTGTGCATTAATAGCCTAACCATGGCAGGACATGATTAGTTCATAACAGTCCAATTGGAGATTCACACATGGTCAGTTCAGTTCATGTACATTAAGTCATTTTTAGATAGTCGGGAGCACATCCCACATTGAAAACGGCTCAAAAGGACCAATAAGGGGATGCAACCATGGTCCAATGAACTAAAACAGTTGGGCTGATCGAAATAGCTAATTGACTGGATTCCACATAAAGTACTTTTGGTACCACGGAAATATGGGCGTCTTAGATCTGACAACCTAGATCGACAAGACGTGCAATTTTCCATTAAATTGCATCATGGGAACTTAATTTTATCATCGTAACACAATATACTGTACCACATATTTAGTACCATGTATACCTTAACACTATAGTAAATCTATAGAGAAGTACTCATGGAGTACCAAATTAAGCATGGATAACGCTATAGAAGTATTATATTTTTATACCGTAACTTATCAGAAATGGTAAAATACCTCTAAACCTAAACATACAAAAAAAAATTGAGGATCTGAAGCAACATGTAGGCCAGCTTCTGCAGCAGTACACGCACATTTCCATATACTTAATTATTTCGATCAAAACTGTGTGCTACGACGAAATTCAGAAGAAGCTTGATGCGTTCGTCGGTGAGTTCCATACCCATTCATGCTCAGTACTCCTGCTCAATGTGGCTACTGTAACCATGTTCGATCTGTTCCAACATCCAATTGATGTGTACTCAAACCAAGCTAGATCCCTGCACCGGCCTCTGTTCAGAACACCCAGCTAGCCCAGAGTAACTGTGGCTGGGATGGCAGTTAATACTGCCAATCCATCAGTACGAGATCGTTAGCACTGTAGTACAACCACAGTCGAGCAGAGGCATCAAAGCACCAAAATATGGCCCCCACGGCCGTTACAGACATGCATCCTTGAACACCAGCAAAAGTACCATGCATGAGTCATCTTCATCTGTCTGCTGTTCGATGACAACACATGAATGCGAAAATTAACGCACGATCAAATCAACTTACTACAATAATAAACTGATTATGTGTCGTTCCATTGTGACTGTATAATTGTAGGTGCACACACTACAACAACCCACATATGCTAATGACAGATTAATTACGCTTAAAAAATTTATCTTATGGTTTTCTAACATCCTTAGTTTTTTCATTCGTATCAAAGTAGCCTTCCGATATCAGATCAAATGTATGATGTGACATTCAGACCTAAATATTTCTGGAACTAAGCAAGCCCTAAGTTGTAACAATACTTTGAAATAAATGGATTATGTGATCCATTGTGACTGTATAATTGCAGGTGCACGCGGACACGTACGCGCTGGTGGTGAGCACGGAGAACATAACCCTAAACGCGTACCTGGGCAACTACCGCCCAATGCTGGTGACCAACACGCTATTCCGGATGGGCGGCGCCGCGGTTCTCCTCTCAAACCGCCACGCCGAGCGCTCCCGAGCCAAGTACCAGCTGATGCACACGGTGCGCACCCACCGCGGCGGCGCCTGCGACCGCAGCTACGGCTGCGTGACGCAGGAGGAGGACGAACACGGCAACGTGGGCGTCTCCCTCTCCAAGGAGCTCATGTCCGTCGCCGGCGACGCGCTCCGCACCAACATCACAACCCTCGGCCCCCTCGTCCTCCCCCTCTCCGAGCAGCTTCGCTTCCTCTCCACCGTCCTCCGCCGCCGCGTGCTCGGCCGCCGCGCCAAGTCGGGGACGAAACCGTACGTGCCGGACTTTAGGCTGGCGCTGGACCATTTTTGTATCCACGCGGGTGGGCGTGGGGTGCTGGACGAGCTGGAGCGGAGCCTGGGACTGAGCGCGTGGCACATGGAGCCGTCGAGGATGACGCTGTACAGGTTCGGGAACACGTCGAGCAGCTCGCTTTGGTACGAGCTGGCGTATTGCGAGGCCAAAGGGAGGATCAGGAGAGGGGATCGGGTTTGGCAGATCGCGTTTGGGTCTGGGTTTAAGTGTAACAGCGCCGTGTGGAAGGCGCTCAGGTCGGTGGATGGCGGTGAGGCTGATGCTGGCCCGTGGGCGCAGGATCTCGATAGGCTGCCCGTGCACGTGCCCAAGGTTGTGCCCATCGACGACGACGACGACGATGACGTGGTGGAGGCGGGGCACGGACGGTCGGAATGAGTTGCGTTGCGTGTGTGTAAATCGTCATGGCTCGTGGGCGGTGGATGAATACCGTCGAGTGTTGCGTGACATTGTATCGTGTCAGGGAAAGGGTGGTAAATCCTTCTCCGACATTTTGTTTAGGTATACTCTGATTAATTAATTAACTAAACGTGTGTTTCCTATGTGAAAGTGGTAAGGGGTGAATATGTCGCTACCGCCACCAACTCTATATTTTTTTATAGAAGAAAAATAACCATGCGGGACATAAAGAAAAGCCCATATGTCATGAACCATTGTATGTAGAAAATGCTAGTAACATGTTGTAATTTTCATTGACTAAAATCCCATTGCAATGTACGGATAATATGCTAATATGGCAAATGACTTGAGCATTTCTCCATTTCTCTTTTCCTATAGAAACCTCCAGTAGTGTTTTCCTAGACCTGAAATGAGCCCAAGATATATTTAGGCCATTCAGGCCCATATACGCTATTGGCCCATGACCCATCTAATCTATTGGACCAGGCCTACTCCTACTAAACCTTTTAGCCAGTTCAACGGATTCCACCAACGCTTTCCCGTCCCCTATCCTCCCAAAGTCCCACCCCTCCATTGCTCCGACGCAGCCACAGCCGCTGCAGTCTTCTTCTTCCCGCAAAACGGCCGGAGCCGCCGGCCTCCGCCGCCGCCGCGACCTCCCTTTTGGCTACCAACCTCTCGCGAACCCGGAATCTCGTGGGCCTCTCTTCCTCCAAGCCCCCAGCTGTTGCCGTTCTCCGGATTAAGCCGGGTAAGGAACTAACTCCTCCGCTTTCCCCCAATTTCCTGTACCATCTCCGCCTCCTCCTATGCATTTTCGCTCCATGGTTGAATTGCCCTGATTGGTTTGCTTATCTGGTTCTCCTAATCCATAGGAGCCGTGGAGGTTGGGGGAGGCGCATTTCCGATTTTTTGGTGCGGATAAAGTCGAGGCGAGATGATGAGCCCTTGCGATTGCTTCCTCCATGCCCCGGCCCCCGCGCCGCCGTCGAGTCTCGCTGCCGCGGCGGCGGGAGCTCGCTGGAGGGATATCAACCTCTCGTTCCAGACCAGCGCAGTTTCCGCGCCGGCGAGAAACGTCGAGACCTGCCCAGATTTGGTGGTTCCATGCACCGTTCCTAGGCGGGATGCTGAGAGGAAGAAGAGTGGGAGGTGGTGTCAGTATGGAGGTTCGATTCCGGCAATGCTGGAGGCGCTGGATCGTACCGAGGACATCGGGGAGGCGCTCCGGCCATGGAGGGACACGATGAGCAACCGGGAGAGGACCATCGTTCTCAAGGAGCAGAAGGATTGGAGGCGAGCGGTTGAGATATTCAACTGGTTTCGCAGGAGGCGGCGGCATGAGGTGAATGTGATACACTACAATGTCGTTCTCTGCGCGGTCGGGAGGGCGAGGAGATGGGACCTTGTTGCTAGGCTATGGCATGAGATGAATTCTAGTGGTGTTGTGCCGGATAATTCGACCTACGGCACTCTTATTGATGTGCACTGTAAAGGGGGCAGAGAGAGGATAGCATTGGTTTGGCTCGGCGACATGTTCAAGCGGGGGTTGCGGCCTGATGAGATCACCATGAGTATTGTGCTTCAAATACATAAGAAGGCTGGGGAATATGAGAAAGCCGAGCTTTTCTTCAAAAGATGGTCCTTGGATTCAGATGCAAAGATGGAAGGACATCCTTGCTATAGTTTGTATACTTACAACACCTTGATTGATACTTATGGAAAGGCCGGGCAACTTGAGAAAGTATCAGATACATTTAATCAAATGCTAAGAGAAGGCGTTTCACCAAATGTTGTTACGTTCAACACAATGATTCATGTTTGGGGTAAACACCGTAGAATGGAGCAAGTAGCTTCTCTGATGAGAACGATGGAGGAGTTTCAGTGCCTTCCAGACACTAGGACGTATAATATTCTGATCTCGCTATACAGAGAAATCAATGACATTGATGTTGCAGAATATTATTTCAGGAAGATGAAAACGGAAAATCTTCTGCCAGATGTTGTGAGCTGCCGCACTCTCTTGTATGGATACTCTATCAAGGGCATGGTCACCGAAGCAGAAGCTCTTCTTAAAGAAATGCACGAGAGGAACCTGGTGATTGATGAATACACACAGTCAGCTGTGACAAGGATGTACGCAAATGCTGGGATGCTTGAGCAAGCATGGCGTTGGTTTGAGAAGTTCAATTATCAGATGAACTCCGAGTGCTTTTCTGCAAATATTGATGCATTTGGGGAGAGAGGGCATGTACTCCTTGCAGAGAAGGCTTTTATGTGCTGCATAAAAAGGAAGATGCTAAGTGCTATTGTTTGTAATGTTATGATCAAAGCATATGGTTTAGCAGAGAAACTTGATGAGGCTTGTGAGATTGCTGATGGCATGGAGAGGTATGGCATTTTGCCTGATAACTTGACTTACAGTTCTCTGATTCAACTACTGTCGACCGCTAAACTGCCAGAGAAAGCTCTCTACTATTTGAGAAAGATGCAGGCAGCGAAATTGCTGATTGATTGTGTTCCTTATTCTGTGGTAATTAGTAGCTTTGCTAAGAATGGCAACTTACACATGGTTGGATGCCTGTTTAGTGAAATGATCACTTCAGGGATCGAAGCTGATACTTATGTTTACTCTATCATAATTGATGCGTATGCTGAAGTTGGAGATGTCCAGAAAGCTGAAGCATATTTTGGTTTGTTCAAAAAGGCTGATTTATGTGAGAGTGCTACAATATATAATTCTTTGATCAAACTCTACACAAAGGCAGTGTATCTTGCAGAGGCACAGAAAACGTACAAGATTCTCAAATCATTAGACACTGACACAAACCTTTATGCGTCAAACTGCATGATTGACCTCTATAGTGACCATTGTATGGTGAAGGAAGCACGTGAGGTTTTTGAGAATTTGAAGGTTACAGGAAAGGAAAATGAATTTTCATATGCAATGATGGTGTGTTTGTACAAGAAAATTGCTCGCTTTGATGAAGCCCACAGGATTTGTAAGGAAATGCAAGCTTCAGGATTTTTAACTCAGGCATTAAGTTATAACTCGGTGATACAAATGTACGTATCTGGTGGAAGAATAGAAGAGGCTGTTAAAATATTTCAGAAGATGTTGGCATCGAAAACACCACCAGATGATGCAACATTCAAAGCACTAAAGATTATTTTAGTGAAAGGGGCAGTTTCAAAAAATGATATAAGAAGGTTAGAATTTCTCAGAAAGAATAGCACACACGATTGCTTGCGTCAGTGGTACAGGGTGCTATGCATGATGGTAAGATCAGGTGGTACTTCTTCTCGACGCATCACTGATAATTCTGCTCCGAGGATGCATATTTTTGACATAAGCGATTCGAAGAGCAGAAAAAGGCATACAAGAAAGCATGTAATTTCATAGAAAGTTCAAGTTTCAAATTGGCTGAAAATCGTCAATGCTGACACGCCACAGTGATGATCCATCTACTAAACAGTTCATGGATAGCACACATGTTATTGTCAAAACAAAACTCTCTGACCACTATTTGGCCAGTGTGCTAGGAATACGATGAAGTTTCAGATCGATCAGGTTAGGTTACTGCAGGGATGCAGGTTAGTTTTGTTACTTGTATATTCTTAGATTTGTATGTACCACAATACATGGGTTCACAATTTTCCAACAACTGGCCCTTGTGTTATTAAGTGGAACCTCTGCAGATTATCTGATTACTTCAACGATTCAGTAATTTTGACAATCCCCAAAACAATGTATTTAACCTCCAACTCTATTACTAACTTGGAAATTACTCACTGGAGTTCTGTTAGTATGATGCCCACAGTAGTTTTCTCTAATCATACTTCATATTCCTTCTAGATGTCATCATGTTGTTTTGTTTCTTGAGGTGTCTCAACCTAATATATGTACTGACAGCATTCAGTTAAAGCATGGCAAAATTTAGAAATTTTATCTTGCTTGGGAGTTGGGACTAGCTATGGGTGTTGTACTGTGAATATATA
>CM002481.1:3079449-3112535 GCA_000325765.3 Leersia perrieri
TATATATATATATATATATATATATATTTATTTATTTATTTATTTACAATCAATTGAACATAAAATCGATCAACTCGATAGTAAAGTTCATTTGCACTCTCGTTTTCAGACAGGCATATCAGCATGTGTTTCAATAGTTTTATTGGTGAAGCCACTCATTCTAAACTATGCGTCTTATGAGCAGAGCTCGAGTTCTCAGGCTTGCAATTTTTCGAAGCAAGCTATCAGGATGTACATTAAACTGTTCATTTCCATCTCTAAATGTTTGCTCTTACCACACGACATGCGGTTTTAAATGTTTTGGCATAAGTGGTTCCACTAATATTGGATTATTACCTTCAACTACACTTTCCAGCAACATCTGTATGAGCCATGAACATTTGCCAAGTCCTAGAGGATGCACCGAACATACAACATTTTGAGGTCCAAAGATTCAGTTTCAGCAAAGCAGAGAAGTCATTTGAGGTCATCACATATCACTACATTGAGACGCTGCTGTAGTGCTGTTGATGAGGAGTTACATTTTCAGTGTGACAATTGATTTGAGGGTTCTGCTGCTGCTTTGAGTGGATGTCTGCAGCTGCAGCTTCTTATGAGATGCGGCCGCCTGTTGGCAACTTGTTATCCTGTTGGCAACTTGCTATCAAGACAGTGAATCTTCTTTATTTGAACTTATATGAAGGATAATGGAGTAGGACAATGAATCTCTGTAAATGCGCTCTCTCTCTCATCAAGCAAGAGGGAAAGAAAATAAAAGGCTCAACTTGCTTCTCTTATCTTTAAATCTTTTGAATACTACTACTCTGAATGTGTGTTGACATTTCCCATTACAACACCGAATGTGTTTCTGATCGCACTAATACCTGATTATTTGACCTGAGAATACTATTCGACGAATGTTTCACAAGAACTTGCTGCAGGATTATATACTACCGGAGTAACCGGACGAGGCCTAGCAGATGGCATGCAGCTGAATGCCTGAAACTGCTGACATGCTGTGCTCAGCGATGAAATGAGTGTGTGTGATCAATGGATGATTCAATGTGCTCCCAGAGGTACGCATCATTTTCACCTGCACAACCTCTGCTATCTCCTGCTGCTACTCCCACTGATGAATACTCCTGCTCTGCAGCTCGCATCTCCCACGTCAAGCTGAGCCCCGTTTGCTTCTCCTCACCCCCACAGCTCACCTCAAATCACCCCGTCCCTTCCCCGCTGAGAGACAAGACCTTTTCAACCCTCCCTCATCGAGTGGGTCCCGCACTCACCTCTCCTCTCCACGGCCGTATCCTTCCTTCCGGCGACGAGGCGCGCCAGCTCATCGGAGTTTTACCATTCTACCCCTCTGGGTCTTCGAGGGGCACGTTGGTAAAAAATGCGGGGACGAGGTGAAGGTCGCCGGCGAGACAAGACGGCGGTTGAATTTACCCTCCTGCCCCCACCTCGGTGGGGCCCACCGGCCAGTGGCGGGAGGGAGAGGGGCAGGGGTGTAAAACCACACGCGCCGCGCTCGCGCGGGAAATCCGGGCTGTTACTGCCATCTCTCCGCTCCGTTTTTAATACCGGTGGCTGCTGCTCTCGGGGTTTCGTGTTCCCCTCGCCTTGCCTTGCCAGTTGCCCGGAGGGAGGAGGCGGTGTTCGCTGTCTCTTCCGATCGGATGCTGCGTCCCTCGCTCTTCTCGCGGGCGTTGGCTTCCGAGATCTGCGTCGTCGCTCCATCGGCTGGGTCGGACGCGATCGGCCCCGAGGTATGCTGTCTGTTCCACGCTCGCTCTCTTGTGGCTGATCGATTGGTGGGGAGTTGTGGGAGGGAGGCACGCGTTGTCGGAGGTTGGAGCTTTTCTGTTGTTTGCGATGTGGGGAATGCGTAATGATTTGGTTCGTTGTGCAGTTTGGGGTTTGGTGGCCTCTGTTCATGGGAAGCGCAGCTTGGTTTGGTAGCTACTGTTCATGCGAAGAGTTAATCAAGTCTACATTAATCTGGTTCGTGCCATGCTCTTATGAGTTGGTTGTCCTATTGGCATTAAAGTGTTTAGGATGGTCGATTTGGTAGTCATATTTAAACAAATGAAGCTTTTATTGATTTCAGATGATTATACAAGATTTGGTAGTCATAAGCATCGCTGCTTTCTTAGCTGATAATGTGTTGTTATAAATGATCTTTTGGGGATGCTATGTGATTTTAGGTAATTTTATAGGTGGAAGACACCCGTATCTGTACTTATGTAGTGATCATCTACAGATTTGCTAGATACTGGAACTTCATGTAAGTGATAACTCTATATATTTTGTAAGACTGTTAGATATCATGTAAGTGATAACTTGATACAGCAGTACTTTGTTGTGGACTATTAGTTGATAGGCGAACTAAAATGCACTAGGAACCATTCAGGAATAAATGTGTAGAAGCTTTATCTGCTAGAAGAAAATGGTAAATGAACCTAATTAATCTTGTAACACCTCAGCATTGAAAATTTATTACAAGAGTTAGTGTCTTTTAACAGTTAAATTTGTCATAGCGAGATCGATTCTACACAAATTCAGGGTTTTGTAAGATTGTGTCAATAGGGGTTGAGGTTCTCTGTGAGATGGCCTAATTGAATAGCCTGAACATATAGGGTAAGAAGGGGTCACATTTTCATGCAGTGATCTTTCTCTGTTCTAAGGTCGGCATTTAAGCTTGTAAAAATCTTAATACTGATGAAACCATAGTAGGGATGATGTTTACATAATCTCTAATGATGTGACTGTAAATAACAGTATCCAATTGACATCATTGTATCAACATCCATCAGTAGCAAAGTTAATTTAGGGATAATCTGATGGTGGGTGTAGATCCATTAAGATTTCTATTGATGGTGGCCAACTGATAATGACAAGAGCACACGATAATGCTTACTTCATCACTGAGTGTTAAACCTCTAAAGTATATCCCCATTAAAAAATACGTCTGAAGCATACCATGACATCATTACATGTTCAATGAGGAAATTATGAATGTGAATTTGCAAGAGTTGAACAAAATCTTTGCTGCAGTATACTTCTGCTCACTGCCCATGTAGTTAGTCTATTCAGCTTATTAGTGTTTTTCTATATTTTTGTTCTTTTTTATTTAGGCGAAGAAAGGTTGTTTGTGTTATGTGCAAGAAATATCATTGTGTCTAAAAAAAAATGCTGTCCTTGACCAAGATGACCTGACAGTTCATTAGGCCAACACAAAACGGTGCCTTTGACTATCAGAATGAGTGGCCTCCAAACCTTAGCAGTTGTTTTTAGTTTTTTTTTTTTAAAATCCTTGCATGTGAATCATGCTCTCTTATTTATCCATACCAATCATGGAGCTGAGGATTTATAAACGGCATCAGCTGATGATTGCAATTTTGTTTTCTGGTATTGGTTTTATTCTAAGAATTACTTTAGCCTTTTAATCAATGCCTCTGACTGTGTAGGACTCATCGTTTGGCCATATTGGTCATATGCATGAAATTACATATTCATTAATAAAGAATAATTTACATGTGAAACTTTTGCATATGTGTTGTTCATGGTCTAAAATACACTCCTAGAGAAAACTGTGATAAGAAAACCCTAAAATTAATTTCAACATTAACTTTAAAAATTCAAATTTTGGCATTGGATTAAAATTCAAATTTACATGTGACATTGGTTGTTACCTTGCAGGACAAATCAATGGGGAAATGGAAGCAAGGCTGCCGATGTTGGGCAAAGGAAACTCAAGATCATGGAAGAATCTCTTGCCGCAATGATCCTAACCCCCAATCTTCTGTACATTCTGCTCTCCTCTCCGGTTTGGCCAGCATAACATGAAGTCCAAGCCCCAGAGCAATGGCCCCTTGTAAGAAGGGGCCTTCGTCTGCACGTGCCCAACAACAACTCCTGCAACATTTTCTCCACTCTAACATCGATGAACTCAACCGGGTGGCTTCTCCAATTAAACTGTGGATGAAGCTCTGTTGAAAACCCAAGTACTACTACATAGCCGTCGCTAATATTTTCTCACTCTGCTTTGTTTCTGGGTATATCTTAATGTGTTTCCTTCCATGTTTCGTTACTGTGGTAAGTTCATGTAGTTGGATTAATTCTGCCTGTTAACTTTTGGTGCCTTTGGTACGGTGGTGGTGCCTTGTGAACCAATATTGGTTGGATCGAATCAGTGGCGGATCTAGAGCTGCATTCAATCAACTCCTGATTTTTTTTCAAAGTTGTAAAATTTTAATTCCAGAAGGCTGTTCTTACAATTGGGTCATGTCTACTCTTCCAATTGTCAGTCATTTTTTTTTGTAGCTAATGGACTAAAACCCAGCTCTACATCATGTGCGGTTTTAAGCAAAGTTGTGTGTTATATGCAGATGTGAGGTGTCTGCTATAGTATGCTTCGACCTTTCTATCAGTCCTGCAATCAACTCCTCTGATTTTTTTTCAAAGTTGTAAAATTTTAACTAAATTTTATGACCGGAGGAGCTACAGTTTGGTGAACTGTAGCAGTCAACCACATGTCATAAGAGGAGAGAAGGAAAAGAGCACGTGCTTGCATGTGCATGTTTGTATTTATCTCCTTTAGTAATGTTTCTTGTTTGTACTGCAATTGTACTCTAGCTGTTTTTGTGTGCAAATGCAAGCAAGGCTACACATGTCGCCCTCCTCCTTATCTTTTTATTTTTCGCTGGATTCTTCTATCGTGTCGTGTGATTGTGTGAACACAGGAGAGGAAGAAATGGTTGTACGAAAAATTAAATGCAATCCACTTGATCCACCGTGTGTGTCCGGTGTTCCGCACCGCCTCATCCTTCTCTCCCCCACACTCCCGTTCCGTTCCGTTCCGTTCCAAGTCAAAAGTCTCAAACGCCAAACGCCTCTGCTCGCTGCCACTCTCCGGCCTCCGCTTCGCTTAACTGCTTCGTTCCCTCCGCCTTGCGCCGCGCCGCCGCCGCAACAGGCGGGGATTGATGAGATCGCAGCTCGACGCCGCCGTCTCGTCGCCTCCGTGGACGGCGCCGGCCGCCCGGCGATGCCTCCGCTCCCCGCTGCCCCGGGCCGTCAGGTACGCACTTACGCACGGGCTGTTACAGTGTCAGTCAGTTACAGCATGTTGTGTGCTGATCTGAATCGGCGTACTTGATCGATTTGGCGTGTGTTGTAGGTTTCATGCGTTCCCTGGGCAGCTTCGCGCCTATGGCGGTTGCGGAATCGGAGTCCGTTCTGCTGGTCATCTCCCAAGCAAGCGAGGTTCGTGGATAGCAATGCAGCAGCAAGAGTTTCCTGCCTGCTATTTGGAGTTTTTCTGACGAATTGGTCGCCGAATCATGTTTTGATGTTCGCAATTTGTAACCTTGCCTTGGTCAGGACTAGTCAGAGTGTTCGATTCAGCGAAGGGGCTGAATGAGAAGGTGACTAATGGAAATGTAGAACAACCAAGCACGTCGACATCTGACAATAGCCCAAGCTTTCCTGCTCAGGTGTTTCTTTTTTTCCTTCTGTGCAAAGTCTATTTTTTTGAGTAAATTGTAATGCCTCAACCGTACATCCGTGGACACGCTTAGCCTGCTATTGGAGCACACCACCATTAATTCATTCGGGTGTGATGACGGGGGTAGCATTTGATTTTTAAGATGATCTCATACATCATAAATTTGATTGGTACATGAAGGTTGTATGTGTTCTTCAGAATACATGCTTATAGGCCAATGGTGGTGAACTCAGGTTGTTTGACAGAGGATCTAACTGCTTCTGTGTTGCTGTGTCATAAGACTAACTGGTTTTATTGCACACCTCAGTGACCAAATCCCGCACTTATGATTGATGAATAACAGATGTCAGCTGCTCCTTTCTGGACCAACCAGGTTTAGATTGATCCATGTTTCCTTTTGTTGGAATATGGATCAGAAAATTGCAAATGATGCGATCATGTAGCTCCTCATTTGGAGAGTAATTGATCATGAGAAACAATGCAGTCCATTTGTGCTTTTTGAAGCAATTGTTTCATTGAAATGTATCCCATAGATACTCCCTTCAGCTGCAGTTCATAATGGATGACATACGAAAACACCTTTTGTTTTTCTTAATGCTTCGGATTCTAATTTTGCAGGGAAATTTCAACATGGTCACTATTGTAGGCATTGCATTCTGCCTTCTACACAAAATTGTTATTGGCCAGATGCAGTCGATAACAAAATTTCTCCCTTGGATGTCACACAGTATTACAAGTTTACCATGGGCGTGCATATCAGATCCTATGAAAAAACCTGTTCCATTGAAGCTAGATGTGTCTTTTCCACCATTGCCTGATATCAGATGGAGCATTTCACGCTTGTACTACCTATTCAATTCACAACTTGAACGGAACATTGCCTTGTAAGTGTGGCTTGTCACTTTTGAGAAATTAGACACATATGCTTGTTATTTTGTCATGCTTCTTTTGCCAGATTATTGCATTATTGGACTTTCACTTTCTGCACATCCTAATTTTTTTTCTAATCCTACTTTACATATAATATATGTTTTAGCTCACGGTAAATCAACTTCATACTTCATACTAACTTATCTTTGCAGGTCTATCATTACTTTGATGATCACATGCTTTACACTTGTTGTTGTTGGGGGATTCCTGTTTCATAAGTTCAGGTCTGTTATTTTTAATAAAAGAATGCACACATTCCAATTTAGTCTTCTTTGTTCTCTAGTATTATTTCTTTTATCTGTATGTTTATTAAAAAAATCCTCTCTGTAGTAATTGGATTGATACAAAATGATGATGAAATATCTTGGTTTTACTTTCAGGAAGAACCAACAAACTTTAGAAGAGTGCTTTTGGGAAGCTTGGGCATGTCTAATTTCATCATCTACTCACCTAAGAGTAAGTAGAGACTAGTGTGGTTGTTGCCAATTGAATAACAATTGACGCCCAACTTAGTTTTGCATAACCTTATGTTTAGCTAATAGATTTGCATAACTATTTATATAAATGCTCTCTGTTTATGTAAGCGCTGTTAATATAATCCTTTTTTCTTGTTTTAACAGCAAAAGACACGTATTGAGCGTGTTCTTGGGTTCATTCTTGCTATCTGGGGTATATTGTTCTATTCTCGTTTGTTAAGCGCAACAACAGAACAGTTTAGAGTAAGTTACCTTTTCTCAAAATATACAAAAGTGAAATGAAAATTTTTGTGTGTGCCTCTGGTAAATAACCACCTTGTTATGTACAGATCCAGATGCACAAGGTAAGGGAAGGAGCACAGCAGCAAGTCATTGAGAATGATCATATCATCATCTGTGGAGTCAATAGCCATCTACCGTCCATATTAAATCAGTTGAACAAGTTCCATGAATCATCAATTAGGTTGGGCACTGCTACTGCAAGGTAATTGAAGGATAACTTAGTTAATATTTTGGTTAGTCTATCTATATTCTCTAATGCTGCCGATTCCTCTTTGTTTTTAATAATGCCGATTATCAAGGAAGCAGAGAATTCTTCTTCTATCTGATCTTCCCAGAAAGCAAATCGAGAAACTTGGAGATAGCATTGCCAAAGATTTGAACCATATTGATGTCTTTACCAAGAGGTGAAATTTCACAATTGTTTGCTTCCATCCATTTATGTTTTACGAAGGCACTTTCTTTGACATATAAAAACTCCTTGACACTCCACCTTTTTACATTTCAGCTGTAGCCTTAGCTTGACAAAATCATTTGAGAGAGCAGCAGCAAACAAGGCAAAATCTATAATCATCCTACCCGGAAAGAACGAACGGTATACATCACTTTTCAATTTGCTCTGGTTACCGGAGAGTAAATTACATCCCTTTACTGTTAATCATTTCAGAGAAGGGCATCTTCTCTTTCATAACAAAGCTCTGTGATGTTGCATTGAGATTGTAGAGATAGCTAAAAAGCAGCAGGTCGGCCAACTCCGTCAAAATAGCATTGTTATGTTGAATTCCATTTGTGCTACTGAATGGGATAATGTCCTCATGAGATACTTCAATAATTTGCTTGGAAGTTTGGAATGATAACTTGAAACAGGCAGTTTTCTAGGTAAAGGCCACATGGGCCTGCTTTTCATTGAAAGCAAAAGAGAGTTCGCTGGGCTTACCAGCTCTCCAAATCAGAGTTCAGAATGTAGGCCACACCTTCGCTAACTAGGCACCAGAACCACTCAACAAAACAATTATTTAAAGGAGCACAAAAGTAACCAACAAGACACAGGGGGCAACCTAACTACAACTCTGAATGCCAGGGGTGACTGACAAAACTAGCACAACAAAATATATCAGCCTATCCCCGCTCTGGGACTTTGGGGTCTAACTGTCTAAGTTTGTTAATAACAATCTTCACTGCAACGAGCAAGATATCCAGCAGCTCCATCTCCTCAGGCTTGAAGAGAAGCCTACTTGAAACGGGCAGTTATTTATCAGAATCAATTCCAACACAAACTTACGGGGAAAACAGTGGATGCTTTGAACTGAACATATCACTTGTCTGCCAATTGTTGAATATAAATGCCATGTGTAAAGATCTTTATTTTTTCCCACACAAGCAGATCTTTTTTTGCAAAATAAGTCCTGTTGAAATTGACTACTTAGAATGACTTTATTTATCGAAAATTCATCTTGTTGAACCTGACCAGATATGAAGTGGATACAGATGCATTTCTTTCTCTACTGGCTCTCCAATCTCTTCCACAAATTGCATCTATTCCTACCATTGTTGAGGTATAGGCAACCTCCTTAATTGATGCAACAAATATAAATATCAGCAGTCAGGCCTTTATGCATTTCTTTTGTGTTGATGTAGGCTTCTAACTCAACCACATGCGATCTTCTGAAATCAATCACAGGCTTAAATGTGCAGCCGGTGGAGATGGCTGCTTCTAAGCTGTTTGTGCAATGCTCTAGGCAGAAGGGTCTTATTAAAATCTACAGGCACTTGCTTAATTATCGCAGTATTGTTCTAATCTTACTGATATATGTTTGTTGGTACATTTTATTTAGATGGTTGTAGTTGGTATTTGCAGTTATCTTAGGACTAGCAGCTGAGAGTTCACATGATCAAACTTTGATTCCACAAATAAACCCGTTTGCCTTTTATGTTTTGTGTACAAAACTGCCTGTGCCTAAACCCTGCTGTGGTGTGTCTCCTTTGTTCCTCGAACTGTAGTTTACAATAAGTCGCATGATTAGCACTGCAACAGTAGAATGCTTCAAAACAAGTCATATATGTCAATCCAACCTTTAGTTATGGACTAAATTTTGTTTTGAGCCTCCTAAGGTACCACATCATATATGATATCATGTTTTCTGGCAAGTTTTTCCTTTATCTAAAATCACTTTTATGGCCAGCTTGGGTCATAATTCATATCCTAGCCACACATCAAAGAAGATATTGTTTCTATATCTTGTGAATTTCTGCGACTAGCATCCATCTTGTAGTTTACCATAGCATAGCATGTGATTCTGCATTCTGATGTCAATGGTAGTATAGCACTTAAATTTAATCTATCAGAAAAACCGTCTCATATTTAAACAATTTTATGATCTTGTAGTTATTTTCTGCTTTTTACGTACTTTCTCCCTTTATTGAATTGGTTAGTACTTGGGTTGTGACTTATGTTGTTTTTATCAAGCAGAAAACGTCTTCAAGCTTTTCAGCTTTCGTGAAGTAGGAGGTATGAAGTATGTGGATGTGAGACGTGGGATACCAGATGTAATATTACTTCAAATAAGTGAATGCCTAGACTATGCAGCCTGTACCACTTCATTTTCGTGATTTCTCCTTTTGTGTTAATGAACAGGCAGTTGTTTGTGGTATTTTTCGATCTGGGATGATCCACTTTCACCCATCAGAGGATGAAGTGCTGAAAGCGACGGACAAAGTAAGTTTCTTTTTTCTTTTCTGGTTTTTGGTTTTCATGTTAAGGGTAAATAGTAGAAAATATTTCTCAACATAAGATTCCAGAAGAACTACCTGTCCATTGAGGTCTTATAAATCTCCTAACTGTTTTCCTAACTCCTAAGCCATTTATCAAAGTGAGCTTATTCCATTTTTCTGGTAAATAGATATTGATTAGGTTCTTTAGTTACTCCCTTAAAGTTATTATTAGTATAAGTATATTACCTTTTGAACACGTTACTAGTATCTTTGGACATTTTACTACTGGAACTACCGACATTCTTTACGAGAGATGCTGGATTGGAAGTTGTAACTTCCAGTTATATCATCAGTCATGAGAACATACTTGGCATCTGGTTTTGTAGCTGATGATCTCATGTATTCTTTATTTCACAGTTGCTACTTATTGCTCCTGTTACCTGGAGGAGAAGACCACAGTCTGCAATTTCAAATTCTCCAAATGGAACACAAATTTCAAGCCATTACTCAGAGTCAACAGAGAGTCAAAAATCGCCTAGTATGGCTCTTGAGGTGAAGGAAACACGGCTCAATAGCATCGTAAAGCGCCCCTCTAAATCGCTCTCAAAGGTAAATGTGAATGTAATGATGTATCGATGGACGTCCACCCCCTTATCCATCAGATTACTGGGCTCATAAGTAATTGACTCTATGCAGAGCAATGATTACATGCTGGGGCCAAGAGAGCATGTGCTTATTGTTGGTTGGCGGCCAAAAATTGCTGATATGATTCGGGAATACGATAGTTACCTTGGACCTGGCAGTGTATTGGTATGTGTAGGGACAACATGAGGAGAAAAATATCAACTGTAGCAGAAAATGAGGAGTCTATGACTGTATTGACACACCTAATATATGTTGCTATCTAATAAATTTAACTTTGATGTGCAGGAAATATTGTCAGAAACCCCTGTTAAAGAGCGAAGCAGTACTGTCAACCCCCTTTTGCAGAAACAACTGAAAAATATTAAAGTTAACCATCAGGTCTCTTAAACCCTCTCTATGAATAGTAATGTATTATGTCCGCAGATAATATGCTTGCACGGGCAGAAAAAATAACCGTACTACTGTTATTCACTAATTCTTGTGCAATAGCATTAATACAGGTGGGATGCCCTATGAACTATGATACTCTAAAGGAGGCAATAATCAACTTTAGGAAATCCAGGAAGTATGACCAAAATGTTCCATTTTCAATTGTCGTAATATCTGACACAGACTGGCTAGGTGGAGGTATGAGTTACATGCTGTAACAATGCTATTTCCTCATTTTATATAAAACTGTAGTTCACCTTCTTGTGTTTTCTGCAGATACTGCACAGGTTGATAAACAGTTAGCATATACTCTTCTCCTTGCTGAAAACATTTGCCAGAAACATGGCATTAAGGTCAGTTCTTCTCAAGTTCCTATTATTACTAGTGCTTGAAATACACTGAGTGAACCTTCAATCTCTCATCAGCATGCAACACATTTCCTTTTGGAGTATGTGCTACACTTGAGCTATTTTGCTTTCTTCTCGAATATGATGTGGCTCAACTGGTCATCCCATACAACAGTTTTCTTATAAATATCAATTTACTTAATAGTGTAATTTTTTATCTGAATGTGTTCCTACAGGTTGAACATCTCGTATCGGAAATTGTAGACACAGGGCTGGGAAAGCAAGTGAGAGTTTGCTTGTTATCTGTTGCTGAATTTGCCAAAAATTCTTTAACTTGGAAGCAAATCCTTTAGCCTTTCATTTCATGCAGATGTCTAGAATAAAACCATCCCTTTCATTTATTGGCGCAGAGGAAGTAATGAGCCTTGTAACAGCACAGGGTTAGTTTTGTTTTATCAATCTTCGCTATTTATTCTTTCTGGAGTCTATCTCATGATTTAGAAAAATGTAATGTAGTTGCGGGTAGTAGTGAGCTGAATGAAGTATGGAAGGATATTCTGAATGCTGAAGGAGATGAGATCTACATCAAGGTGATATGAGCATAATTGGTGTTTCTAATCTATTCTTTCATTTTTGTGGTTGTTGAAGGAGCTGATTTTCTGCACATTTTTGTAGGAAATAGGACTATACATGAAAGAAGGAGAGAAGATATCATTTTCAGAGCTCGCTGAAAGGGCGGTTTTGCGTCGTGAAGTTGCGATTGGCTATGTTAAGGACCAGAAGCAGGTTAGGATTCTCTTTGTTATTCGGTAACCTTATATGGTTGTGATATTTTCAAAGTAGACAAGACCTCATTAAGATCAGGTCCTTCTTAACTTTGTTATCTAGCTTTACAAACCTGATTTGTGTAGACATGGGGCTTTTTTGGTTTTGTGAACATCAGTTCATGATTCAAATGTTATTACCATGCAGCACATAAATCCTAGGAACAAGCTGGAGTTGCTGTCTTTTGAAATGACAGATCAACTCATTGTGATCTCTGAGTTTGAAGGTGAACTGCCAGTTGTAAGGGATGGAGAAACTTCCAGATAAGATATCCATCTTGATTTTGACCGCTTCGTCTATTATGAGGAGGTGCCTTGAATCACATTAAAAATGTTAATAATTTTTTCTTTCAGTTTAAAGGGAAATTAAAAAATAGGTTACAGGCCATTTACGTAAACATTATATATGACTTAACAGCTTAGAATCTTTTGAGTTTTTCTTTTAATTATGTGTAGCTAAACTGCAGAATCTTTTTTGTTTATTTGTAAACATAGTTGATTTCACATAGTCAACTTGTATGATGTAGCAATGTTGCATAAAGAAATGGAAAGGAAAGTTCTTTGATGTTGACTTCTGACTATTGGATAAAACTATATATAAATGTTGTTCTTTAAGTTCGATTGATCAAGTGGGAGACAATCAGACAACCTTCTTGTTGCTTGTAAGAGACATTCTTCTCCATCACAACTATTAGAAAGTTTTCTTCAGATTTTTGCTTCGTCCACAATCAACTACAGGATATCTTCTGCTTTGGCTTCATGAGATGTCTTCTCCAGATAGACCAAGAGGTGAATTCATGTTGTATTAGTTTTTCCTGATTTCTTATCTGTAATTGCTTGCATCTGTACATTCATGCATGCAGAGCAGAAAACAAGGACGAGGAAGATGATGGAGAATGCAAATGGGGATACCGACGAAACTTCAGGCTTAACAACTCCTCGGAGCCACGAAGTACCATTGTGTACTTCATACGAAAATGGTATCACCCGTATCCCTGAAGAAATTCGGCTGCGCGAACCAGAAGCTTACCAGCCTAAGGTTGTCTGCATCGGTCCCTACTTCCATTCAGCAAGAAATTCACCAAGATTCAGGCGAATGGAAAAACACAAGCGCTGGTGCGTCAACAGATTGCTGGAGCGTAGCAGCCACAGCCTTGAGCCTTTGGTTCAGGCCTTTCTGCTTAGACTATCCAAGACCATCAAAACAAAGTCTTTCCAGCAGCTATATGCAGAGGCAATTGATATGACAGAGGAGGAAATCGGCATGATGCTGCTGTTTGATGGCTGCTTCATTGTGCACTTCTTGCTGAGGCATGATCCAAACAAGGGTTCAGAACATGAGTACTGGACAAAGTTGGATGCTGGCCAACTGGATCATGAGTATGAAACTCTCCAGTGGGAAAGGCCATGGGAGTGGAGCTTGGTCGCCATCGACATGCTCCGGCTAGAGAACCAAATACCTTTCGTTGCCGTCCGGATCTTGTTCGACATTCTGAAGACGGAGCATGACAAATCTGTCGACCTGACGGCATGCGCGAGGAACATGTTCAACAAGTACCTGCCTGCTGGAATGCGCACATCAACACACCCAATTCACTGCCAGGATGTGCGCTGCCTCCTGCAGCTGCTCTACAGATCCCTCCTCCCAAATCCAAAGTCGCGCAGTAATCTGATGGAACCACCACCAAAGCCACCAAGAACCGGCATTGATCCTGCCAAGAAGCTCGACACCGATGGGGTTGGCATCACCAGAAGACGGCAATGGTGGTGGTGGCCATGGAGCCACCATTTCCAGGAGAATTTCACCTTCCTGGACATCATCTTCAGCCATGGCAAGGTTCAGATCCCTCAGCTTCAGGTCAGCGACGCCAGCATCCAGCTGCTGCAGAACCTGATTGCCTTCGAGAAATGCTACCATGGAACCACTTCCCATGTGGCCAACTACGCTGCCTTCATGGACGCTCTGAATGGGGATCACCATGACACGGAGATGCTACGAAAGAGGAGTATTTTGGATGTTCAGTTTACTCCTGCACAGACACAGGCTGAGCTCTCGTTGGGAAGGCGTTGCAAGCAGGACGTTGACCCGTCGTCAGAGAACTACCTCAGCCGGGTGATGGTTGACGTGGTCCTGTACAAGGAGGCGAGGGCTAGAAGGAAGAAGACGCAGACGCCGATGTCGGACGCCGTGTTCTTCATTGTGTTGTCTGTGTCGGCTTATGTTTTGCTGACTTTCTGTTGGTACATCGTTTCTTAATGATGTAAAGTTGTCAATTGTGACGCATCTGCTGAAATGACTTGTGGTTGGATGTTGTTGGATACAGAATCTGCACAGTTTCGCTGTGTTTAATGTAATGTATAACAAAAAAAAGAGTGCAATTTCGTTACAAAAAATAAAAAAAAGGTTTGTTCTAGAGATGGCAATTTTTATTAGAGGTTAACCTTTCCATTGCGACTGAGGTATTTGGTGAAAAGATGTTTGATACTCATAGAAAATCACAGGAAATTAAAAAGGAGAAGGGGGACGAAGTGTGGTAGCTTGTTTTTTTTTAATCAAGTAAATAAATCTGTGGTGGTGAAGTTATGGGTTTATGACTATCTACTAAAATTAGAATTTTGGTGCCTATGAATATTACCCACACTGAAATGAGTTTTCAATAGAAATATAGTAGAAGGCATTGCATTAATGGGTGTGTTGACTGCAGTGTAGTACAGTACATGTGTTAGGAGTTTGTGAGTATGATGTTGTATATACGTGTGCTTCAGCCGTGTATTATCCCCTTTGAATAGCATAAATGATAAAAACATAGGAATAGAAAAACGTAGAATTTCAATAGGAATGTATATGCAAAATAGATGATTGTAAAATACAGAAAAAACATAGAAATGAGTGTTTGATAGGACCGCAAGAATTATGGGAAAGACCTAGACTCATAGGAAAATTAAGCTCTTGGTAATTTTCCTTCAAAATCTAGTAGCATTGGACCATTTTATAGGAATTTCGTAGGATTTAGGAATCTCTAATCCTCTTGTTTTAAAGAGACGCAGAGAAAATTTTTCTATAGGATTTGAATCCTACAAAAATTACTCCACAAATCCTTTGAATTAAATGGGCCTAATTGAAAAAGAAAAATCATATAAGCTTTACACATCCACACTGTGAATACGTAACGTATCAAATCCATAGTAGCTTTACACATCGACAATTTCAATACGTAAAGTATGAAGTCCGCCTTTGATCAGAAAAGGAATCAAACAAACCCATCGTCTCCACATATCATCGCCTCTCCTCTCCTCTCCCCTCTTCCTCCCCTCCCCACACTCTCGGAAGCTTCCAAAGCTCGTAGAGGGGGAGCCATGGCGACGACGGCGACCCTCCCCTTCTCTTGCTCCTCCACCCTCCAAACCCTAACCCGCACCTTCTCCCCGCGCCTCCCCCTCCCCCTCCGCCTCCGCCTCCACCGCCGCCGCTTCATCCACCACCACCACGACGCCTTCCCGCGGCTCCCCCTCCTCCTCGCCGCGCGCCGCCCAATCTCGGCGTCCGCGGCGGCGGCGCCCAACGGCGCGTCCTCCGAGGGGGAGTACGACTACGACCTCTTCACCATCGGCGCCGGGAGCGGCGGGGTCCGGGCCTCGCGCTTCGCCTCCACGCTCTACGGCGCCCGCGCCGCCGTCTGCGAGATGCCCTTCGCCGCCGTCGCCTCGGACGAGCTCGGAGGGGTCGGCGGCACGTAAGCGGACGCTTCTCTTCATACTGTAGACTAGTCTATATAGTTCGTCACATTTTCCCCCTGATTTGTAGCCTTGTAGGAAGGTTTTGTTTGGTGTGTTATCGCAGAATCATTAGCTTTTGGCTTTACTTTTTGAATGTGCATCCTTGTGGGTGACTAGCCTGTATTCCTGCCCAATTTTGTAGTGCGTCGGGTTCGTTCCTTAGTGATGTTTTGTTCTGTGATATGATAGGCTTATTGATAACTCATTTTTGTTGCTGCATTACAGATGATTTTTGTGGTTGGTTTGATTGAACTTACTATCGTAGTGCATTGAATGGGTTGCTTTTGATTTTGAGTGAGAACATTCCTCACGGGCTTATTATATCGGTGTTTCTTTTTGCTCATTTAGGGGTTAGAGGCACAAAGCTCGTGGGGAATGTGTGTTTCCAGTGAGATGCAGTTGCTATTAGCAGTACTTTTTGAATAAGTTACACATTGTCCCCTTCATAATCTTGGCCTGTGGTGGAACTATAATTCTATACACTGTTCTGACCACCTCACAAGGACCACCATGGTTTCTTATTCAGTATTATCGGAGAAATTTGATTGAATGTGTACAAAGCAATGACTTCCCTGCACAGTTTGTGTTGCTATTTCAGTATTTCCCTGGGATTTGCAATCTGAATCATTATGAATGCTAGAGCTAAACCCATGCACTTTGTGACTAATAACCGAAATGGGTGTACGTCAATTTAGTAGTGAACTTGCAGAGTTTTCCAAATTGCAGCGGATCTCTTTCTGTGTTTATTGTTCATCTTCTGTTGATTAAATCTTTCCATCGATGTCTTACAGCTTGTCACATGTGTATTTTTCAACAATCTGTAAGCAATTTTTGCTATTTTTTTTGTGTACATCAAATATCTACCACCTTGCTGTAATACCAGAGCCTGGAAAGGTGTGCATGTGACTATTATTTGTTTTTGACACAGATGTGTGCTTCGTGGGTGTGTTCCAAAGAAATTAATGGTGTATGGATCCAAGTACTCTCACGAGTTTGAAGAGTCTCGTGGCTTTGGATGGACGTATGAGACTGACCCAAAGCATGACTGGAGCACTCTGATTGCCAACAAAAATACAGAGCTGCAGCGCCTTGTTGGCATTTACAAGAATATTTTGAACAACTCTGGAGTCACTCTAATTGAAGGCCGTGGAAAGGTTGGGTGATGTTTGCAAATCAAATTAAACTTTAAATGCAGTGTTTCCTTAAAAAAATGCTATGGGCAGGTGCAGCTGTTGATGTAACTTTTTGTTTACTTAGTACAGATAGTTGATCCACATACTGTAAGTGTAGATGGCAAGCTCTACACTGCTAGGAACATACTTATAGCTGTTGGTGGTCGACCATCGATGCCAGATATCCCAGGAATAGAACATGTTATAGATTCTGATGCTGCACTGGACCTACCTTCAAAGCCTGAGAAAATTGCAATAGTGGGAGGTGGATATATTGCTTTGGAGTTTGCTGGAATTTTCAACGGCTTAAAAAGTGAGGTGCATGTGTTTATTCGTCAGAAGAAAGTTTTAAGAGGGTTTGATGAGGAGGTGAGCAAATATTGAGAACAAAGGGAAAAAAAATCATATTTACAGTAGATGAAATGCCTTGTTCCTCTGAGTTATATTTCTTGGTTGTGGATTTGCAGGTCAGAGAGTTCATTGCTGAACAGATGTCTCTAAGGGGCATCACATTTCATACTGAACAGAGCCCTCAAGCTATAACCAAGTCAAATGATGGTTTGCTATCTCTGAAGACAAACAAAGAAACTATAGGTGGGTTCTCACATGTAATGTTTGCAACCGGTCGTAAACCAAACACAAAGGTTTGTACCATATGTACCATTTGTTTTCACTTAGTTAGATCGTGCATCTCCATTTGTTGATACATCCATCCTTTATAGCTGATGTAGTTCTTGAACTTGTAGAACCTTGGATTAGAGGAGGTTGGAGTAAAAATGGACAAGAACGGAGCAATAGCGGTAGGTGAAGTAATTAAGTTATACTACCTTTGTCCCATAATCTAGCTACCTCTGCTATTCAAAATTGAACTTTTGCGCTGTATTTATTCTTGCTAGGTTGATGAGTATTCTCGAACCTCTGTTGATTCAATTTGGGCTGTGGGAGATGTTACTGATAGGGTCAACCTGACGCCAGTTGCACTTATGGAAGGTGGTGCATTTGCAAAAACTGTATTTGGAGATGAACCTACCAAACCAGATTACAGGTATGTAGGATTTCCCTACGAAGTATCTGAACATCAGTTACATCACATGTTGTAGGGAATGTTTATTGTTGCTATATACTAGAGCTGCATATCTATTATTATTTGATTGTGAAGAGGTATCCCTGTCGCATTTTTATCATATCCTGCTATATAGTTTGCAGGAGATGGGTTTGATTAGCTTGCTTAAAAACACAACCTCTACTTGTTTAAACATGCTAAGTGTTCATATGGAGTTGTATACTAGCGGTGACCTATAGTGGAACATCTTGAAGAGTAATACCACCATTCTGCAATCTCCATGTTTGATATGTAAATATAAATTAGTTTGAGTGGTTTCTTGTTATCAAGAGTTCTCTTGTTATTGGCCATTTGTTGTGACGCTATTCTTGTCTTTGTGGTGTGTTCTTTAAGCTCCTAGGACTGACTTGGTACTGAATTCTTGATTTATTATAGTATTTGACTGTATATAAGTTAACTTTTATTTGATACTGGTTATTGTGGTTCAATTGGATGCTCTTTGATTGTGAATTACACAAATTTGACAGCGCGGTACCATCTGCGGTTTTCTCCCAACCACCCATTGGGCAAGTTGGTCTTACTGAAGAGCAGGTATAGTATACGCCGTCATCTATAGTGTGACACACAAAAGAAAGTCAAATTAAATTTGTTTTTCCACAGGCTATTGAGGAGTATGGAGATATTGATATCTATTCAGCAAACTTCAGACCTCTTAAGGCAACTCTCTCTGGATTACCTGATCGTGTTTTCATGAAGCTCATTGTATGTGCTACAACAAACAAGGTTGTAGGAGTACACATGTGTGGTGAAGATGCACCTGAGATAATTCAGGTCTGAGTTACTTTATATTCTTTCTCAACATTTTAGTTTTATTCTTGACATACTGCTGATGAACTCACTACATTTTAACAGGGAGTTGCAATTGCTGTTAAAGCTGGGCTGACAAAGCAAGATTTTGATGCCACCATTGGTATTCACCCAACATCTGCCGAAGAATTTGTCACGATGAGAAATGTAACTAGAAAAGTCCGGAGAAGCACAGCAGATGAGGTCCATTTCAACTAGAATTGCCCGTTACTATTCATATGTTTATACTCTGCTTACACGTTATCCCCATTTATTTCAGGTAGGATCTAAAGATAAGGTCGTGACTCAGAATTAGTACAGATAGGAGGTAAGTACAATCCATTTAGACTGTGACTTGCTATTGTCTTTGCAATCCACCTTTAATCACGGAGCAATGAGCCAATGAGTATTGTCTAGAGTTTTAGTTCACAAGAATAGTCCTTTCCCATTGCCTAGTGCAGTACAGCTCAGTTGTAGGGGTGAATGCTGAAAAGGATTCCTGGTTGTTTCACATGTCACCCAGTCTATAGATATAGGAACAATGCAATATTCAATTAAGCATCACCTTGGACAATTTGAATGGTATTTTATCCCCCCCCCCTCCCCTCTCTCACCCTATGTTCTTGCTGAGTACATTTGTTATTAATATACGAGGATCATATTTTGCGCCTGGCATTTTCCTTGTTTTGTTAGGCAGAAGAGGCTCTGTATTCGTGTCTTTCATTGTCAGTATCGAAGTTTTATGTTGTCATAATCTCATAGTATTTAGTTTTGTGTTGCAGACATTCTCAGAGGGAGTACTGTTTCCGGGCAGGAGCAACTCATTGAAAATACACTGTGCGAACAGTTTTTTTGGTAGCGTTTGTCCAGTAAACCCATGACAGGGAACCAGCAAACTTGTATCATAGCGATGACTGGGCTATCTCTGCTCCCTTTTTGTATCTATTGCAGCTTGAGCACGGTATTTAGCTGCTGTTCGTTGAAATAAATGCTGCACATGTGGGTATCACGGCCTGGAAATTTTGTAAGCAAACACCGGGAATGCTGCACATGCGGGGCAAACTGCTATTGTGTTGGTATAGCTCAAATTAATCTGAACAATTCAATATCCGTGTGAGCATTTCCTCGTCGTCGATCTACGAATATAAGCGTTCAAGTTGAGACGTGACACATCGAATTTAATACACACATGACAACTGTTTTATCTAGATTTGTTTGTTCATATATGCTATAGGAATATAAGATGTGCCATATTATACCTAAAATATTTCTATATATATTTATATTTATGTACAGAGGGAGGGAGATAGAATAATTTTCAGATTGTGTGATATACTTGTCTGCTGTTTGTGCTTCCAGTTTGGAAGTTACTGTGTCCATCTTTCCGGCTCATGCCATGTCACGCAGTACGCAAAGAAATATGCGGAGAATCACAGCCCTTAAACTTCTGGATTTGCGGCTGAGATTTAAGCTAATGACCATGACCAACTGCAGTAAAAATCGCTACTGTACACAGAGAGAGAGAGTATCCATGTCGTCCCCAGCCAAAGCACCTCGCCGGAGCCCTCGGGGAAGCGGCGGAGGCGGCAATGGTGACGACGGCGCAGCGGTGGTGGCGGAGTCCGGTGAGCAGCGGCCGCCTCGACGGCCATGGATGGCGGAGATCGAGGAGCGGAAGGGGATGGCATGGCGGCTTTGAATTGAGATCCGCATCAGCTGGGTGGCGAAGACATCTCAGGTTAGTCAAAAACTGCATGCGTTTACCTGACGTTATTAGTAGTTGCTGCGATTAAGGAGTCAAGATCTGCCGCGGAGAGAGACGCGGCTGGCTGCATGATAACCCACTATTTTTGTATTGCCCCTCTATGCATGGAGATAGACGTTACCAATTTGCATGATAAATCCTTCTTTCTATTACCCCTGTAATATTTTTCATCGTCCATGCGATATTCCCCACCGTTGTTCTTCTCCGTTTTGGGTTTGGATCGCTTACTTTCTCTTGTTGAGAACCTGTGAAATCATCGCGTCAAAAGCAGGTAATTTTTAATCTCTCCTTTCTCATGTCCGTTTTTTTGTCTTAGTTTGTTATATTTCTTTGCTACAATGTGATCTGTTCTAAGTAAACGTTGTATTTGTTTTCTAGTCTTCTTCCAAACATGATTTATGTTTTAATTTGAAGATGGTAGCATGGTTTACTTTGATATGCGGTGTCAATTCAATTGATTGGTGGAGATCCAGGCAGGTTGATAGTTGGCTGAGAACTGGAGGTCAAAAATACAAAATGTGCAGGGACACAGTGATCTATATTACTGTCGTGTTACAATATCAACGATAATGGTTAATTTAGCCACGCATAATCGTGTTAAATTCAGTTCTATCTTCTTCTCCCCTCAAATTGTTTATCTGTCTCCCTGTGAGTTCTACTTGTACAATGCTACGGAGTATATCATATGGCCTCACTTCTGGACTTTTCGAAAGTGGGTTTTTAATTCATTCGTGAGGCACCTTAAGATTGCAGCATCTTAATTGTGGCGGAAAAAGATTCACTGTCAACACTTTTAGAATGTGGACTGTTCTAATCATGTACTCATGTTTAGAACTTCAATCATATATGGCAAGAACATCACAATTTTTAAGATGACTTCCATAAGTGGCTAAAGAAGATACCATTCTGAGTAATTCCTTTACAATGATGTATGTAACCAGTTCATTGACTGTATAGTGATCTCCATGTTTTTATAGTTTGTTCGTATGTGTGGTGAGCATGAACAAATCACAAATGTTTTTAAAATAGAGTAGTAACACAATAAGTTTTTCTGTTGCCCTGACTATGATTTTTCTGATACTGTGACGTACTAGTACACATTATAATCGACAGTGCTTCTTATACGATTAAAATTTCCAATGCTCTCAGGATTTATTTTGCATGTCTACACTGAACTTATTCTATATGTTGCTTTCATTTTACAGCTGAACCATGACTGCTCAGCCAAAGAAGAGGGCTATAATAGAAAGTGGAGATGGAGGTCTTGGTCTTGGCCTTGCTGCATTTATTTCAAATGGTGAAGATTTAGGTCCTATTATTCGGCATGCATTTGAGACTGGTAAACCTGAAGCTCTCATGCAAAACCTCAGGAGTATTGTGAAGAAAAAAGAAGTTGAGATTGAAGAGTTATGTAGACTTCATTACGAGGATTTCATCCTGGCCGTTGATGAACTGCGTGGTGTGTTGGTTGATGCTGATGAGCTGAAGAGCATGCTAACAGGTGAGAACATACACCTACAAGAGGTTTCTAGTGCCTCATTGCTGAAGCTTGATGAACTTTTTGAATTATATTCAGTCAAGAAAAACATAGGAGAGGCCATAACAACGTTGAAGATATGTGTGAAGGTCATCAGTTTGTGCATGGCATGCAATGGCTATATTGCAGAAGCTAAGTTTCATCCTGCTCTTAAGACTGTGGACATGATCGAGAAGGGCTACTTGAAAAACATTCCTTTGAAGCTTCTGAAGAAGGTAGTTGCTAAACACATACCATTGATAAAGATGCACATTGAGAAGAAAGTTACCAGTGAGTTTAATGATTGGCTTGTTCATATCAGAAGGATGGCTAAGCAGATTGGACAAGTATCAATAAGTCAGGCCTCTTTGGCTCGACAAAAGGATGAGGAGATGCGTGTCCAACAGAGAGAGGCTGAAGCACATAGCGATGCTAGACCAGATGAGCATATGTATACCTTGGATGTAGAGAATACAGATGAGGAATCAACACTAAATTTTGATATCACACCAGTGTACCGGGCACATCACATGCACATACGCCTCGGCATTGGGGAGAAGTTTCGAGATTATTACTACAAGAATAGGCTCATGCAACTCAACTTGGACATGCAAATCTCCACCTCACAGCCCTTCCTTGAGTCCCATCAACCCTTACTTGCTCAGGTAGCTGGATTTTTTATTGTTGAGCAACGAGTACTTCGAAGTGCAGATGGCTTGTTGTCTGAGAGCCAAGTTGAAACAACATGGGAGGCAGCTATTGCTAAGATCACATCTATATTGGAGGATCAATTTGCTCGCATGAGTACAGCCAGCCACCTCCTCCTCGTTAAGGATTATGTCACTTTGTTAGGCACAACTGTTAGTAAGTATGGCTATCAAATCACACAATTGATTCAAGTCATTGAGAAAAACAGGGACAAATACCACCAGTTGCTTCTTATTGAGTGTCGGAAGCAGATAGATGATATCCTTGCTAATGACTCATATGAGCAGATGATTATAAAGAAGGAATATGAGTATAACATGAATGTCACGGCATTCCATTTTGAACCTGACGATGTAACTCCAGAGTTTCCATATGTGGCATCATTTTCCTCTGGTGTTCCTGATATTTGCCGCCTCGTCCGCTCCTTCATTGAGGATTCTATCAGTTATTTGGCATACAATGGTCGCATGAAATTCTATGAAGTTGTGAAAGGTTACCTAGACAAGCTATTGATTGAGGTTGTAAATAATAGCCTTCTGAACATGATATATGCGCGCTCGTTGGCCATGTCACAGATGATGCAACTTGCAGGAAATATTGCCGTTCTTGAGCAAGCCTGTGATATGTTCCTCTTGTTTTCTGCTCATATGTGTGGCATTCCGAAGCGTATTGCTCAGAGATCTCATTCTGGTTTGACTGCAAGAGCTGTCCTAAAGGCCTCCCAGAATGCAGCATATAATGCATTGATAAATTTGGCCAATTTCAAGATTGATGAATTTATGGTTCTCTTGGACGATGTCAACTGGATAGCGGAGGAGGCCCCGGACAATTCAAATGATTATATGAATGAGGTTCTTATCTACCTTGAAACTCTAGTATCAACAGCACAGGAGATTTTACCTCTAGAAGCTCTATACAAGGTTGTTTCTGGTGCAATGAGCCACATCTCAGACTCTATCATGACAACACTTCTTAATGACGGCGTGAAAAGGTTCACTGTCAATGCAGTTATGGGCCTTGACATTGACTTGAAACTATTGGAGGCATTTGCGGATGAGAAGTTTCATAACATTGGTTTGTCAGATTTGGGCAAGGAAACAACATTCGCAGATTGTTTGGTCGAAATAAGGCAGCTTGTCAATCTCCTCCTTAGCAGCCAGCCTGAGAACTTCATGAATCCAGTGATAAGGGGGAGGAACTATGGGTCATTAGACTACAAGAAGCTTGCCATCGTTTGTGAGAAGTACAAGGATTTTGCAGATGGTCTGTTTGGAAGCCTTTCAAATCGCAACAAGCAAAATGCTCGCATAAGGTCTATGGATGTTTTGAAGAGGAGGCTGAAGGATTTCAGCTAATCAAGGTTAGGAATGTTTGCCTTTGTAAATAAATCGTCGATGCACTGCTGAAAATGATGTTTCTTTCCCCCCTTTTAGAACTGCTTGTGTCTGACTTCCTACATCAATTCCCAAATAGACACATGAATAGGTCAAGTTTTGAATCTTCAGTCTTGGTTAGTACTAGTATTGAATTTCTTTTTTCCTGTCGTATTCTTCCTTGGTCCAACTCCTACAGCACAGGTGTCAATAACAGTTTTTTTTTTTAAAAAAAAGCTCATCAATCTCTTCAAATTTGATGGCCTGACTTCATAACTCTAATCATATGCTGTAAATCTGTAATGGTAGAGTTAGAAATGATCAAATGTTGACATCTACAAAATATACTGGAGTCTTTGGTAGGGGGGGTCCAACATGCTGTCGTTGACCTCTGAAAATGGACCGCTGAAACAACACTACAACCCTGCGACCTTGATCGTTTCAGGTCAGTCCTTAACCATTCCTTGCAATATAATGGTCAGCCATAAACCTTCAATTAACACGATATCTTCTGAGACTAAGGCTGTGATCGTTGCGTTTTTTCTAATAAACGATTGACATATGAGTAAAGTAATAAAAAAATATTTTATGGATAATTTTTTTTACATCTGTATTATTTACGTTTTAAAATCCAACGTTGAAAAAAAAAGATTATGACAAAAATCCTCAAAACCAACTTCAAGATTAATGTTAAAAATTTAAATTTTAGCTGCGGAAGGTAAATAACAGCGTAACAATGGAAGCCTCATAAGCCATGTACGTATACGATCTGCTGCTTCTTCTCGAACCAATCAGCACAACACCCGTTTGTTCCAAGAAACTAGCAAAAAAAGAAAAGGAGAAAAAAAACGTCGCTTGCAATGTTAGCCTGCCGGGCCGGGAGTCCGGGACGCCGGTCGTCTCGGGCGCCGGCGAAACGATCGGTTGCCTGTAAATTACGTGTGCGTGCATGCGTTGGTTGGTCTGAACTTTTGAAGTCGTTTTTTTCTGTCTCCCGTTCGGCCGGCTGATGTTGATCGAGCTAAGGTAGGAAGAAGGAAGAATCAGTAGTGCCCTGGTCGATAGGTCATTGCAGCAGCAGGGACGTGTAGAGTGTAGTGTACTGCCAATTTGAGCCATCGGCGAGAAAGTACACCGGACTTGTATGGTCGACTACGGATTACTTAGACTGTCCTACTGCTTCTACACGGTACGCTTTACTAGTCACGAATACATATTCAACACGAGGAACTCTCAGGAGGTCACCCATCTAATACCACTCTCGCCCAAACACGTTTAACTTCAGAGTTCTGATGGGATCCGGTGCTTTAGTGCTGCTGGATGGTCTGAAAAGAGAGAAATAGAAGAGTTTTTATAAGGTCGCGACAACAAGCCAGCAGCTTTGGTTGCTGATCAAAGAAGAAATCTTTGTTTGGAAGGAGGCAGGAGTTTTTAGAGGAGAGACTGTAATCATGTAATACAAACTCAGTTCTTACCAAAACTAGCTTTTGGTAGGGAGCTAGTTAGACTTTTCACTGACCCTCGACAGTATAATGTCGTGATACTATTGTAACTTTTTTCCTATAAAATCTTAATAAAATTAGGTCGGCCGACCCGAAAAAAAAACGAATACATATTCGCCAGTACCATACATATAGGCATTCACACTATTATTTCGTCTTCTACCACCTATTTTTTTACTATTTTTTCTTTAAAATACTATTATTTTTTTAAAATAATCACCATTCATACTAAATTTTACTTTGTATAGGTACGGATCGGTCCATGGGTAATGGATCATCCAGTCCAGTTTTATCAAATAAACTAAATTTTACTTTATATAGTTCAAAATTAAAAAAAGAATTCATTTGATGAACTAAAATTGTTCACCATTACTCGTGGGCTGACCCACGCCCATACCTACTATAGCTTTGTGCAAAACGCAAACTAATTGAGCTGATCAATTTAAATTTGACTAGATCAAAACACTTATAAACCCTTTTTTTTCTTTTATATTCTTACCAAAGAATTAGGGGTATTAAATAAAATACATGTGGGGATTAATGGTCAGATAAGTGTATCAGACACTGCATGCATAGTATAGGAGAACCAGAATGATACTCCATTCGTCTTAAAATACAACTATCTAAAGGATTTAAATTTATCGTAAAATATAACTACTTTTACACTCATCTAACACATCTCCACCAATCACACCCATCCATTATTTAATTTTCTCATCTACTTTTCCCTCTCAACCAATCATAATTATCCCTCACCCAAACCTTAATCTTAAAAAAAAATAGCATAACTAGCTATATATATTGAGATGGAGGGAGTACACACTTTTAAAAATTGGAATGGAACAAACCTTGCAGTACAGGAGTAGTAGGTATCTATAGTTGAATCTTGAATGGTCTTCTGCTGCTCAGGTATATAAGGGCATGTTTAGTTTGTGAAAGAAAATTTTTGGATCTTGCATCGGACGTTTGACCAGATGTCGAAAGGTGTTTTCAGACACGAATGAAAAAACTAATTTTATAACTTGACTGAAAACCATGAGACGAATTTATTAATCCTAATTATTTTATCATTAGCACATGTGGATTACTATAGCACTTATGACTAATCATGAACTAATTAGGCTTAAAAATTCGTTTCGCGATTTTCATACAAACTGTGCAATTAACTTTTTTAATCTGTATTAATGTTATATGTATCGAAAGATTCCATGCAATATTTTTTTAAAAAAAATTAGGAACTAAACAAGACAAGGCGTAACAATAGGCTACCTGCGGAGGTCAAATTCTTGCCGAGAGGATTGTACGGCATGCCAACGACAAAGGTACGCCGGGGGGGTGGGGTGGGGTGTTACTTGTGCCCTAGGGTGTCTAACGACTTGGATTAGGTCCATTAGTTTTCGCCTGACTGCATGCAAGGACTTCTTGATTACGGTCATTTGTTTGGCACATCTCAGTCACTAGACGGGAACTGAGGTGACACAGTACTTGCATAATATAGGTCATTACTCATGTCTGAATTAGATTAATCCTCAACGGAAGTACGTATGCATATGTGATATGTGAATAGTCGGTCAAGTTCCAAAGACTACCCGCATTGAAGCATTGAATTGAATCTTTCAATTCAAATTCTATTTTATTTTATTCAAAGCATGTAGGAGTACGTCTGAAGTCAAATTCTTTCCTGGTCTGAACATTTTGGTTTGGCCGGAGAGGGTCAAAATTATTATGTCTCAGTTGACCAGCCAAATTAAACAAGCCTAAAGTGAAACGATCTTGTTAATGTTTAGTTGTTTACAGTACTTATGTCATGGACAATCTAGCGGCGAATTGAGTAGAGTTCGCTATTCCGTAAATGCTATATATGTATTATGTATGAAATTTACTGAAATAATCCTAATTATATAATGCATTCTGTGGCCAGGGCCCACGGATCGCACATGCTGACCTTTTCTGTCAATTGTTACTGTTGATCAAGTCCAAGGTCAAGCCGTTATTGTAACACTAGACCGCCAGCATGACAGCATCCTAGCTGCGGAGTATTATGTTAGAATAGTTTTTTAAAAAACTTATGTTATAATAGTTAGATGTACACACCGATAAACTAATGGTTTAACTAGTTTTGATGTTTCATGACTGCTTTTGAAAGAATATTTAGCTCTTGTATCATACTGTGATGAGCAGAGTTACCGGGATAACTTGTTCTGAATTAATATATCGCACTGTATATAACTGTGGCGTGATATTAGCAAATGTTACTATAGAAACATAAAGGTATACATTGATTAATTATATTGATATGATTTAAATTAGCCCAACGTACATTCTGTATAAAACTATGATCATCACATTTTAATTTGGCCTAACGGTCCCAAAGCAACAAATCTTAGGAGGTATCACAAACTACGAATTTAGCATTAAATTTATCATGAAACTACATTTAATTAGACACATTTTGGAGTTTACATTTGTAGTACCACAATTTTGATGGACTTATAAATATTACAGTAATCAGATAAAATTATTGCTAAATTTGTAGTTTTTCAATACCATGTAGTTTTGTTTCCTAAAAAAATTAGTTTCACAATAAGTTCATGTTAAATTTGTTGTTTTTTATGTTGTGATTTAAATATGTACTTTTTGCGGTAGTCTGGTTATAATATCCATAGTTTTGTGAAATAGATTTAACAAAAATGGAGACAACGAAACATCTTTTGTGTCGTGATGGAGTTGTGAAGTGTGGTTCATGAGTCCGTTAACCAGATTGTTACAAGTATGCAAGTGCATTTTGAATATAAAATTTATTAAGGTCATGGCTGTTGGTATCCGTGTTAGAGAGAGAGAGCGCGTGCACAGCATGTAGTTTTATTTCCTTAAAAAACTAGTTTCACAATAAGTTCATGTTATATTCGTTGTTTTTTAAGTTGTGATTTAAATATGTTTTTTTGCGGTAGTCTGGTTATAATATCCATAGTTTTGTGAAATAGATTTAACAAAAATGGAGACAAAGAAACATCTTTTGTGTCGTGATGGAGTTGTGAAGTGTGGTTATGAGTCCGTCAACCAGATTGTTACAAGCATGCAAAGTGCGTTTTGAATATAAAATTTATTGAGGTCATGGATGTTGGTGTCCGTATTAGAGAGAGAGAGCGCGCGCGTCGAGTGCGCACTCGATACGGTGTGTATTTCTCATGTAATTTAAGAAACAATTCAAAGGCTGTGTTTAATTGAAACTTTAGTAGACAAGAGTCAATCAAGCATAAACGAGAAATTTGCTCTGTTGTATAAAGGGAAAAATTAATAAAAAGGGAAGTAAATATATATCTTCTTTCATTGATCACTATCTCCATATTGTATACAAAGCACACTATATCAACATGATTAATTAATTAATTAGACTTAATTCAGGGACCTAGCTAACTAGCTATGTCAGGGCCGGACAGCCTTTATTCCAAATCAATGCGCCTAAAATATGAACTATAACTAAACTACTCCATATTTGCATGGATTCGTATATATATCTGCTTTTCCGCGAGGCTCCATTTTTACATGGATGGGGCTCTCACAGAAATAACAATAAAAAAGAATCAAAGGAATTAAACCAAACTAACATATACCGTATAGCTCTTCATGTACAAGTACAAGGCTAGTCACAATTATATCTTTTTCGCCAGCCGCCGTGACGAACGAGCGAAACCGGCCGCGATCCACCCCTTATATGGATGCACACCGGCGGCGCGGCTATGTATCATGGTGGTGTTTATGGGCAGCCTCCGCCGTTTGAGCTGCCTCCGGGTTGGTGGCAACCACTCGGTGCTCCCGGCGACTGCCCATTATCATTTTTGAGCATCTGCAAGACGAGCTCGCCGCCGCCGACGCCGCCCTGCAGCCAGCTGCCGGCCAATTCCCCATCCAGCAGCCTCGCCGCCATGATCGCGTTGCAGAATTGCATCAGCAGCACTGCCACCACCACCACTCTCACCATCGCCGACGATGACGCCATGTATAAATATTCAGATATCTGCTGTTCTAAAAGTGTGAATTAAGTGGCTTTGGCTAGATTGTTGTTTCAGAGATGGCAGACAACAAGTCAAGTTAATTAATTGTCTGCCGTGAAAATTAAATGGCTGAAGAGTACTAACTAATTAGTGTGGTTGTTGAGACAGAGGCAGGGTGGGTTGGTTATATATAGAGTTTGATTGGTGACTGTATACGTAAGTTCGTTGAAGTAAAAGGGACCGGCTGGCTGGGTCTATTCTTCGGTACGTGCCATGTAAAATTGCGTTTAAGCTTTTGATTTTCTAGCGGGAATACGCGGTTTTTGTTTTTGAGCGCGTACCACGGTCACGTTTAATTAATTTTCTAGGCTTGACAGTTGACAAGTAGAATTCAAGAGCTTAATTAATTACGATCAACCAAAACCAGGCACGTACGTTGGTTGTGTAGTTTTAGTAACATTCCCATGTAGTTAAATTCATGAACTCGCGCGTTGTTGGACCGATCGATCGATCGACCGGCGTCCGACCTGTACTTCATATTCTTGACGTATTATTAATTACAATCAATTAACTGTGTACTTTACGTATTTACGCACACACTTCCTGCATACATTAATGATGAGAGTTAAACCGCTGTACTCATATTCTTCCCGGGAAACTCTTTTAATTACAGAAGTTGTTTTACGCATCAACAATATCACTCCACAAACATATAAATTTAAATTCAACATCGACATATTGTAATAAATATAGTAAATATGACTAAGAATTTATGTATACTGGTTAAAGCTTAATTTGTTATTTTTTTCAACTCATATAGGTTAAATTTTAATTTGCATGCTGTGGAGTAATATATTCTATATTATTTTTTTAAAAAAATATAACTATTTAAATAACATTAAAAAATTATATCTCTTTGGATAAGATACCATACACGAGTGGGTATCCACCTGCGTGATTAGAATCCATCATATCTTCGATTGCTCACTTCTTGCATGTCGGTTGATGTTATTAGGCCCAACAACGACTTACTCATTCCGTCTATAAAAAAGTATAATAAACTGTGTTTTAAATCAATCAACCTTTACTGTATTTTCTTGTCTATTCTTGTTCTCCGTATCTTGTAGATTTATTCCTTCAATTAATACCCTTTTATCGACCAATGAACCAATTGTACTATTTTATCATTACTAAGTGGTATTTTGGTTCATTTTCCCAACTGCTAAATGTTGAAACAAAGGTTTCAACCCCGGTCACGACATTCTAGTGAAAAAACAAAATGGGACCAAATATAGGAAAGAATGCCAAAACCACAATTATTATGGATGATTTTGTTTATTTATAGTTCTCCAAAGAGGATGCCTAATTATATGTGCGCCCTTGGCTTGGCTAGAGGGGTGATACATGCATGAGCGGAATGCAGGTGGTCCTCTCGTAGGAGTTGAGGGATTGACTTTTCCTATATCGGTATACTTTCGGTGGCTTACATAGGATAAAAGTTACCGGGGTACCAGTACATGCTATGAGTGAGAATTAAGGAGTAAAGCATACATAAAAGGCCGTAGTTGCGATGTTGCATTAAAGGGAGTTGACCAAAAGGTAATTAAAGTAAATGTCTTCTTTCAATGACTATTTCACCATGTCAACGTGATTAATACATAATTTCAGGACCTAGCTAGCTAGTTTCTAGCTATATGTCAGGGACCGGCCTTATTCCAAATCGTTGCGCCTAACTAAACTAAGTAAACTACTCCATTTCTGCATGGATGCATCATCCATATTTAGCATGGATTGAAGCTCTCTCAGACTAAAAAAACAAACCAACAAAGGAATCCATCAACAAAATGAATCTCTACTACCGCATACATGCATACGCACACGCAGCTCTTGATCATCTACAAGCTAGTTAACCGCCAGCTTTCTGTGGGCAGACTCCGCCTCCGGCTTGGCGGGGACAATTTGGTGTTCCCGGCGGCGGCCCATTTTTGGCTTTGATCACCTGCACGATGATCTTCCCGGCGACGCCTTCCTGCAACCAGCTGCCGGTCAATTCCCCATCCAGCAGCCGCGCCGCCATGATCGTGTTGCAGAATTGCATCAGCAGCACGGCCACCAGCACAACCCTCACCATCGCCGATGATGACGACGCCATATATGTTCAGCTTCAGTAGTTCTGCTTCTCTGTACTAATTTTGGCTAGCTAGATATTGTTTCAGTCTTTCAGAGATGGCAGGCAAGAATTCAAGTTGGCTGGCTGCCGTACGTAAAAAATAGCTAATAGGAGTAGCTAGTGTGGTTGTTGGAAGAGAGGCAGGATGATGGGTTGGTTTATATAGAGAGATCGAAGCCGGGTCAATTAATTGTTCAGCGCCATGGAAAAGGTCTTTCAAGTTTAATTTCGATCGTCTCGCGGAAAAACGCGGTCTTTTTTATTTTAGCTTGTAGCGCATGCAAGCGCGCAGGGCGTGCGGTCGCACGTTTAATTATTTTCCTACGTTTGACAAGTACTAACTGTTCAAGAGATTGATTAATTAGGATCAACGAAACCCAGGCACGTACGTTCGTTAATGTTAGTAACATTCCAATGGAGTAGTAATTAAATCCATGAACTCGTTGTTGGACCGACCGAGATCGCGACGACTCCGACATGTATGCGATTGGGATCGATATGATCGTATTTGACTGCCTGATATAGCTAGCTGATTAACTGTGTACGCAGTTTTTTTTTGTTTGTTTTTTAACTGTGTACGCAGTTATGCACGCATTTCATGCATGAATGATGAAAACCAAATCACTGTACTTCAGGTTGCTCATTTGATGACTACCGACTGCCTCACTGCCGTACGGTGACGGTCAGGCAGCACTTGGTGCATCGAGTAGTTTTATTCCTGCAGTCTCTTTACTTACGTACCAACTAACATTATTAGAAAATAGAGAGCTACTGGCCAACGGACATCCGTTGTCCGTTGGAACGGATGTCTGGTACCCGGATACCAGATTAAGGGTACTAGATTTTTTTTACCCCGGAACCAAACTAGAATCCAGAGGTACCAGTACCAGATCTGGTACCCCTTCTCCTACCTCTCCGGCCGTCGTCGAGGCCAGCGCAGTTGAACCGTCGCCCGTCGAGCCGCCGTCCCGCCGCCACGGTCAGCCAGATCTGCCCCCCGTCCCAAGCCGCACCGGTGGATCTGGTTGCCACCGTTGCCCGCCGTCAAGGCCGGCGAACGGCTTCGACG
>CM002481.1:3121706-3260844 GCA_000325765.3 Leersia perrieri
ATATATATCCCCATCTAAAACATGTATCTCATTAGAAAACTTCAAAGGTAATGCAATTTCACACATTTTTTTCTGGTTCTTGTGTTATACTAAAATCATGATCACGTTATAATTTGCAGATTGGAAAGCAAAAACCTGAAGCCCGGCTATATGTTAGTAGGTTTTCATATGAATTGCCAAGTTCTCACTAGGAAATCTACATTTCTCTCAATAGACGATAAGTGGCTTCTCGTAGTTTTCTGAACTTTTGTAGGACTTTGTTTGGTTTATGATAAGGGAATTTTTAAAAGAAAAAATTCATTCTGCTTCTTCTGGGATATAACGGATCGATCCTCTGGCTAATTTCTTTGTAGGATCTTTAGGAGCATATATACTCAGGGCTTGACATGAAACTATAATATTAGCAAGAGGTGGGAAAATGCAACGAAGCAAACTTATTTAGTATGAATTTTTTTTTGGCTGACTCGTCATCAGATTGGCTCAAGTTTTTCATAATTTGTTGGCACATGCAATTAGGAGTACTTAGGATGCGTACTCTTTTGGTTTGAACTTTGATTATATTTTTTCACTCATAGCCCCTGTTTTGAGAAAGGACATTTTTTGGTCTCATGGTTTGGTTTACCATATGCTGAAGATGCTCCCATTTTCACTTATTCTTAATTATTTTGTCATATGTTTTGTTCAGAATTTTTTGTACCCTTCCATGTGTACCCTTGATTCAGTAGCTTAGAGATCCTCAAAAAAAAAAAGATTCAGTAGCTAAGGAATAATTCAATCACACAACCTAATTCTGCACTTGTGTTATATTTAAATTTGCTAAACTCCACTTACCACTCAATGGCTAAGAATTATATTGCTTGATATAAATAGATGTGAACCTTGTGCTTAAGCTTCTTCTAGCTGGTATGCTTGTAAGATGATATGGGTTCACTGCGTTTCTGCTGTAATTTAAAGATCTGTTCATGTTAACTAACTATTTTCAAGTGTAACTTGTAATTTTGTGATTATTCAACGAAGATGTATCGGTATTTTCTCAGATACAAATTTAAGCCATTTAACATCATACGAATAGTAAGAGTGACAATTGTTGTTTTTTTCCGTTACAACGCACGGGCACCTAACTAACTAACTAGTTAATTAAAACACTTCTAAGTAGTACTACGCGGTTTTCAACGCGGTCCATGCATGCATGCCTCCAATGTTGAATTAAAACGGATAGTTCGCCGTGCAATAGCAGTGTGACTAGCCGTGTACTAGTCGATCAGTAATACTAAATTGCTAATATGCATGGAGGCCAGTAATTAACGAACCATGTAAGTAGTATTATACCGTACAAAGACATCGTATGTGTATGTATGTAAGCTATATATGTAACGACGACCAAGCTAATAACGTAACTGACTCTACATGTAGGTCGACGTTCTGACTAGCTAATCCATGTGTAACTCGACCTTGACTGCTCGATCCGACCGTGCCCTTGAATTTGACACATTCGTTCCGATCGACCGAGGACCGACCATGATCACTCCTCGATCCTAACGGCTGGCTCAACCTAGCTCGATCAATCGGTTAGTTGATTCCCTATTAAACCATGTAATACTTCCTGTAAGACGGTTTGATTTTTTTATTATAACATTTGACCATTCATATTAAAAAGTATATAAAATAAGTATTAATTTTTTTACTTATTTTATTATTGAAAGTATTTTAAGCATGGCTTGTTATTTTTTTTATTTGCACAAAATTTTTAAATTAAATGGCCAGATGTTGTAAAAAAATTAAAACGTCATGTATTATGAAACGAGTGTAATAATTCATACTCTAGCTAGCGTGGGTACATACACCGAGTTATAGACGCGTTAAGTTTGTACAAATGCAGCACATGCATTCGCGCGCGTGTGCCGGCATGCATGCCGATCGCATGCTGTTTGTGAATAATATACTATCACGAGATCAATTTGGTCGGTCCTGTTCAAGTTCAAAGGGTTAATTAATTATATAGTACTAGTACGTTGATGTAGATAGCATAAGCTAGTCGCCGTCGCGGCGCGTGGACGGACTCCATCACTCCACTCACGCTGGCAGTTGTGACTTGTGGCTGAATTCTGCGTGCGGTGTGGTGCCGCGTTGGTGAGAGGGCCTCCTGGTGTCTGTTTTCGGGTGCTGTGCAGTGCTGAGATAGGCTGAGACGCGGGGCCGGGCCGCTAGAGACTGGCTAAATATGGTCGTCGGAGGTCTCTTAACCTTATGTTGAGTTTGTACGAGGTTTCTTAACTACAAAATCAAAAATGTCCATCTCTTAACTTGCGAAAACCGTTAAAATAGGTCCCCGAACAGTATTGAAGGGTGGTTCGCTGATGTGACATCCTAGTCTAAAAAAAATATGTGGGGCTTATATGTCATCTGCACATCTGTTTTTTTTTCTCTTTTCTTCTCCTTCTCCTTCACATCTTCAAGCCGGCAGTCGGCATGAAGAAAAGAAGAGAGAAGAAAAAAATATACAACTGACATGTGGGTCCCATGTACTTTTTAAATTTTTTTTGCTGACTAAGATGCTATGTCAGCGAAACCACCCTTCAATACTATTGAGGGACCTATTTTAAACAGTTTTCACAAGTTCGGATGCAAACATTTCTGATTTTGTGGTTAAGGGACCTCAAACAAACTCGACGTAAAGTTGAGAGACCTCCGGTGAACTTATTCCAACTAGAGAAGCCTGCATTAAACAAAAGTTTTTTCCTTTTTTTCTATAGGCAAAATTTGCTAACAGTTGTCTAAAGGACACCAGAAAACATGGAAATTTACTGCATGACATAATAGGCATTAGAATTCAATATTTAAGATAAACCACATGGATATATTTGACCATACGTTTTTATCCATTCCATTCTCTCATGGCACAAGTACAACGCCAAAAACTGTTTTTTGGATGGCAAAAACCATTTTCTTTTGGTGGGTGTGGGCGTCAGCTATAAATCGTCCGAAAAAAAACATGGATTTTTCCAGCCGGCTTCTGCCCGCCCTCAAAATAGTTTTTTTCGTCAATGGTAGACAATTCCACCGTCTTAAAAAATAGACAGAAAAATATTCAAAATATTTGACAAATTCGTCGTCGCCCTCCCCATCCCCAACTGCTCTCCGTCAGGGGACCGCGCTTTGTCGTTGTCGCTACCAGATCCAACCGCCGCCGGATCCGGCCATGCCGTCGCCCGTTGAGCCGCTTGTTGCCACTGCTCCGCAGGGTGTGTGTGTTTGTGTGTGTGAGTGAGAGAGAGAGATGCGGAGGGGCTGGGGTGGGAGAGAGAGTGAGTGAGAGGCGTAGGGGCAAATGTCATTATTCCAGGCCACGCAAATACTGGGGTGATTTTTATAGGCGACAAGGTGATTTTTATAGGCGGCTCACTAGATAGCTAATTTGTCGATGAAGCACACATTTATATATATATTTTTGAACTGCACACACACTTTTATTTTAAAACAACTAGAGAAGCCTGCATTATTGGACTAGGTAGCTGTACGTAAGAAATCGTTTGTAAAGCTAGTGCCGATGGATGATCAACTGAATATAGCCGACAGGAGGGTACATATGTGTGCGCTCTCCACATACGTCGAATGTCAACTTTTAATTGGTTTGTGTTGAATGAAAATGTCCAGTCATATATATGTACTCCTATGTGCAAGTAGAAATCTGTAGTATGTTAACCGATGCGTATGAAATTTTGACCCCGACGGACCGTGGCCTTGAAACAATATTGAATTGACACATTCGTTTCGATCAATCAAATCGACCGACCGATGAAATAATTCCTCGGTCGTAACGGCTGGGACTTCGACCAATTAATCACCTCCCTCTGAAAACCGCTGATGTGTGTACTACTGTATTGTACTCCGTACAAAAATAAAGAGTCGTGTATGTTTGCATGGTATGTAGTCGTGTGACGCGCAACGCTCGAGTGTTTGCGAGAGAGTGATCGCTACGCGACTCAGTCGTGCCAAATGGACTAGTCGCGGTCGCCGGCTCACCGCGCTTGTGTGGACGAGGAGGACTGGTTGATTGGTCGAATTCCGCGTGTTCGACGAGGCGGTAAGCTGGGCCGACACACACGCGACGCGGCACAGGCCGAGATGCTGACTGGGCCTATTTTGCGTCTCTGGGTGGATGGGCCACGGCCCAGAGCCTTCCGTTATTTGTGGAAGGTCATGGCCCATGGGCCGTCGATGGGGGGGGTGGGGGTGGAATTCCGTCAAGCTACCAACTTGGCTACTAGCCAGTGGATGGATGGACACGTTCCCATCTGATTTGCACATTTGAGTCAGATCAATCACGTCATCCTCTCAAAAAGAAGATTTCATTTGAACCTGTAATTAACACATTGCGTGCGTACGATTCTCCCCCTCTTCTAGCCACTCACTGCTTTTCACATATTCCAAATCTTGAGGAACTTTGTGATATCTGAATATTAAAAAAGTTCCTTTCCCCTAGTTGCTATTTAGTGTCACAACATGCACCTTTCGTGATCGATCGAATCAAATTCCACGCAAAATTATGCAAAAACCCATGGCACAATCACCGAATTCGCGTCAAAAAAAAAAAGGATGAAGGGATCAAGCTAATTAAGCTCTCACCCCCATCCTCCTCCCTCCCAATTCCCAAATTTGCGGTTGCTCCTTCCCCCTCCCATCCATGGCGCTCCAAACCCTAAACCCCCACCCCCCGCTCCTCCCGCGGGGGCGGAGCCACGCGGCGCAGCACGCCGTCGCGCGCCTCCCTCCCGCGCCGCGCCGGGGGCTGCGGCCGCGGGCGGTGGCGGTGGCGGTGTCCGGGGCCGTGAACGAGGCGAGGAGGCGGTGGCCGCCGGCGGAGGGAGGGGATGAGGAGGAGGAGGGGAAGGAGACGGACCTCGCCACGCTCGGGAACCTCTGCGTCGACGTCGTGCTCAGCGTGCCGGAGCTCCCGCCGGCGCCGCGGGAGGAGCGGGAGGCGTACATGGAGCGCCTCGCCGCGTCGCCGCCTAACCAGGTAGAATGTTGGGGATCTAGGGGGATCTCGGTTGCTATTCGTTGGGTCAATTGAAGTTCATCAGACGCAGCAAAGTTCAATTTGTTTGAGGGATTTAGCTCTGGGTCGGTTTGATCTGGTTTGGAATGCTTGGGATTGTGGTTGGAGGAATGAGGAATCTACTCCCATTTTGCTTTGTAACGATTGTTCCTTTGTTGTGTAAGCTGGTAAATTTTGGGGTTGGAGGAAAGGTGGAGGGTTTAAGCTGGTAAATTTGGGGTTTGGAGGAGAGGTGGAGGGTTTCAATTAGAACATGAATCTTAGATGGCCATATGCTATTAATGTCTGCATTTCCTCTGTTTGGGATGGAAATAGGTTTGTTCGATGAAATTTAGTTATTCGTTAGTCAGTCCATTGTGGTTTATCTGTTTGAAATCCAATGATAGATTAAATAACAACAACTATGATCGATCATTGGTCATGTGGAATCTAGCTCTTATCTGTTCTGAACATTCTTATCTTTTATCGCTTCAACAGAAATTTTGGGAGGCTGGTGGAAACTGCAATTTGGCCTTTGCTGCAGCTAGGCTTGGGCTTCGCTGTTCTACACTGGGGCATGTAGGAGAGGAAATTTATGGGAAGTTTCTTCTTGATGTGCTTGAGGAGGAGGGTATTAGTGTTGTCGGGATGCTTGATAACTCTGATTCTAGTGCATGCCGACATGCCTATGAGACACTTCTATGTTGGGTTCTTGTAGACCCATTTCAGAGACATGGATTTTGCAGGTGCGTGCATGCCTTACTGCCTTAGTATTACATTATGAATATTATAAATTTCATGTTTTAATTCATGTGAGCTAATATTCTTGCTGTTGTGCTTTGCATTGCAATTTATCTATGGCAGCCGTGCCGACTTTAGTGACGAGCCAGCTTTCAGTTGGATTCGCAAACTTCCAGCAGAAACCAAGACAGCTATTCATCGCTCCAAAATATTGTTCTGTAATGGCTATGCTTTTGATGAACTTTTCCCTGATGTGATCTCGTCCGCTGTTGATTGTGCAATTGATGCGGGGACAGCAGTATTCTTCGATCCTGGTCCCCGGGGAAAATCTCTCTTACATGGGACCCTGGATGAACAGAGGGCACTTGAGCATTCTCTGAGGCTCAGTGATGTTCTACTTTTAACATCAGACGAGGTTAGATGCCTTACAGTTTTTTTTATTATTATTGAGATCTTCTTCATACCTTATAATCGATAAAAGCCAAGTGCACCGTAAATGACATGCTTTTTTAAAGATTTAGCTGGCCAATTTTGACTTCACATCTATAGCTTTGCCTTTTTCCAAATTTAACAATGAAAATATTTATGACAAAATAAGATTACAAGGTTCAGCCTAAGACCAAACTGCTTTGGTAAAGATTTATGTTTGCTGAATTAGGCGTGTTTAGAGAACAGCTAAGCCAATATGGTGTATTTAGTGTTGTGTTTTTGCTTCATTTCTCTCATAATTCTGTCTGTTTGTTTGACAGGCTGAGTCTCTGACGAACATCAGAAACCCAATCCAGGCAGGGCAAGAGTTGCTGAAGAGGGGGATCCGCACAAAGTGGGTTGTTATCAAAATGGGATCCAAGGGATCAATCATGGTTACCAAGAGTTCCGTCTCCTGTGCACCTTCATTTAAGGTATGCTTATTCTGCTAATAAAGGATCTTCTCCTCTGAAGTAATCTGCATGATTACCGCACCGCCAATATTCACTATGCTGTACTTTCATTAGATTGACGTTGTCGACACCGTTGGATGTGGAGATAGCTTTACTGCTGCTATAGCTTTTGGGTTCCTCCAGAACTTGCCGGCAGTTAGCGCACTGACACTAGCAAATGCAGTGGGTGCTGCAACGGCCACTGGATGTGGGGCAGGTCGGAATGTTGCTCACCTAGATAAAGTATTACAACTCTTGAGAGAATCCAGTATCAACGAGGACGATACGCCATGGAACGAGTTGATTGAAGCAAGCTCATTCTGTTCTGAAGTTTCAGTGTTGTCTAAGATGGCAGTTAATGGTTTCAGTGACCGCCTCGTGCGCATCCCTATTTGCAATGTGGTTTCCAACCTTCTTTCAATGTTTGAGGCAGTGTCAGAGCGAAGCACTGTTCAGGCTTAATCCCATTTTAGTAGTAGATGGGGCCCTTTTTTGCCATTAAATCATTTATATAGATTCTTCTTTTGCCAGATCGTCACACTGATTTTAGGTGACGACTGATAGTTGGAGACTGGTCTCCAGGGAAAGCTATTTGTTGAAAAGAATGTTGTTTTGGAAAGCTATTACTAGTTGATGTGCAGCAGTGGTCTCACCTAGAAACATCTATGTTCCCGTAACTTTAGCACTATTTTACATGGTGTTCCTTTAACTAACCAAGTTCATCTGATCAGCTTGTGTTCTCTGGCCTGGCTCTTGAAACCGAACTTGCGTTGCTAAGTATCAACAAGTTTATTATGATAAGGAAACTTTGCTGATGTCAATTGTAGCAAACAACATTTTGCAAGGTTTAGTTGCATTGTACACTTTTGTTCCCATATCCATTCCTCCAAAATCGTACAAGGTTGTCAGTAAGATTATGTCCCAGATTGTCCTGTTCATTTCAGGGTCCTTGGGAACCAGCACCAAATAGGCCTTGCTTTGGCAAAACTTTCAACCTTATCTATCTAGACCACAGATGGCCTCCTACATCAGATGGGTTTGATTAGAAAAATGCACATGACCATAACTGGTTTACTAAGTGAAACCACTTCCTGATCTCGGCAAGGGCCGGAAACTATAATTACAGCAACGAGCTTACTCCTAATAACAATTAACGGTTTCAATTTGTACAATAATGATCTCATCCAACTACTTCGATCTGTCGATCTGTACTCTCCCATGTGATGTTCAGGAGATCATCACACATCACCAATGAACATCTATCTACTCTCCGAGCGATATGCCACCATGAAGCACCATGGTGCAGTAGCAATAAACGACACCAACTCAAGTCTGCAAAACAAATTGTTTTAGAATCTTTTTGGTTGCAAAAATGATAAATGTGAACAAAGAATAGATCTAGCATTTAGAGTGATTTATTGCATATATATCATGGAAGCAACTGCCAACACATCAACTACAACAATTGGTCTAACCTTCAGAGATTAATTACGAGGTCATGAAACTGCCGTTTCTCTTTGCTCGGTCATGATTCTTCGCAACTCTCTCAAATAGGTTGTTATCTCTTGAACACACTGTACCCCATCATCACTACATTTGAGAGAGCCTAATATCTGCTTGAGAAACTTTTGATCTGCTTCAAGTGCCATGAATCTAGCATTTAGAAGTGAAATCTCATGTTTAACGCTCGCCGCAGAACTGGTTTTGTCATCATCCAGTCGAGAACATGAACCAGAATCAACAGAAGAAACGTGTTCACCGTTAAGGTGTTCCGAAGGCAACTGTAGATTATCATGTGTGCCACCAAAATTATGCTCAAGGATTCCCAGTGTTTCCTCCAATCTGCTCAAGGATTCCAAAATATTCACCTTTTCATCCTCAAAACCAAACATGGTATCCCTCATGAAATCTGAGCTATCCAAGACCCCGGATGCCATAACTCCATTAGTAGAATCAAACTTGCAATCAAATGGTTCATGAAGCCTCCGATAATTCTCAAGCTCAGCTTCCAGGTCAAGCATTTCTTTCTCCCTTTCTGTAAGCATGTCATTTAGTCTTTCAATTGCTTCTTGGTCATGATCAGCCTGCTCTTCCATCATCCTGAGGTACTGAAGTGCCTCCATGTGCATTGAAGCCTTCTCTTCCTGTAATCTGTTGATCATAGCCATTGCTTCACTCGCTGCCACCGCTGAAGCACTCCTCTCTGCCTCAAGCTCCTTATAGAGGATACTCATTTTTTTCTTGCCAATCTCAACCCTCTGCTTCAGGCATTCGAGTGAGCTTTCACCTTCATCGTCACTAGTAGCATTGACATCAAATGGTTCCAGATTTGAGTAGTTACTCTCAAGAATTTTTTTGCTCCCAGTGGCATCATCAATTTGTGTGATTCTAGGGCTAGTGGCCACCTCACTCCAAGGACCATCAAAGCCTCGTGCAGAAGACATCTGGGACAGGAATGTCTTTACTTCTTCTTGAGTTTTTGAATTGTTGTCCTTAGAAGAAATTATTTCAGACCATCGAGGAGATTGAAGGTTGCTTCTACCACCAGAAGCACTCTTCATACTGTTGTTGCGGTTGACATGGGCACGAAATGCTGGACTCATTCCTGCATTTGCGGAAGCAACAAAACCCTTAGCAGCTTCCTCGTCATGGCTTCCCGAAACACCCACTGAATCGCCAACTTCCTCAATACCAACCAGAAAAGCTACAGCACAAAGTTGACATGCTCAGAAAAGTTCAAATTATATAAGGATTGCAGCATTTTGGATAAAGATACATACTTTTCTCTTTCGGAAGCTCTGCACAAACTTGTTCAGGCACAATTGTTGACTGGACGTCACGACTGTTGCCAGTTACATTGACCTTGCTCCAGTTAATTTCCCCCAAGCCATTCAGACTGGCATGCTCTGAAGATTTTTCTGCACTAACAAGGTTGGTGACAGTGGCCACATGGTCAGTTTTTGTTGCAGTATTCACTGGCACTGGAGTGGTATTCATGGGCTCTGCAAGAACAACATTCTCAGAAGGATGCATGGACAAGCTGTTGGTGCTGCCGATCATAGGTTGCCGTTGCAAATCATGAGATGAGAGGTCTTTGCTTCTTTGTGTAACTTTATGAATCATTCCAGTGCTATCATCATACTCATGGTCATCATCCAGGATCCGGATCTCAGACTCTGGATCATTGGGAACATTCAGTTTTCTGTAGCCTCCATAAGAGAAGTCATCAGAGCCTTCCTCTGAAGAATGCCCTATACTAATCATGTCTATGCTTCTCTCCTTCACTGTACTCACATCGTCATCTAGAACTATGTCATTTGCAAGCTCAGATAGCCTGTGTGCATGGCCTGTCTTCTTAAATGGCTCTGAACAACAAGAACATAAATGTGTATGCCTACAACTCAGCTTGTCCTTATTTCTCATGATCTTCACTTTACCGGGCTTACTATCCAAACCAGCACATGAAAGTAAGCACCTTTCACATATATCATCCGAGTGTGCAAGCTTCTTGTGAATATGGCAGTACGCCAAATTTGAGATTTCCAACCTGTGTGCAGCACAGATAAGATCTTCAGAGAACCATGTATTGCCATGCAACAGCCGATCCAACCTTGAGCACAGAATGCACGGTGGCCATAGGCTCCAGATGCGCGCAAACCTTGTTGCCGTAAATGACACAATGGCCGTCACAACAAGCATTATGAGCAGGCAGCATTCGCTGAAGGCATGGCACAGCACAGGCCAGAATTGCTGTGCAAAGTTCGGCGACCTTGCACGAGCCTTCGCTGCTGCCATGAAAGATCAATGCACCCCTGACTTGCATGTAGATTGCTTAAAAATCCAATCTTTCACACGAAATCCCCATTAGTGCGGGACGAAGATGATCAAATCGCACCACATTGTTAAGGAGGAAACAAAGTTTGTACAATCTTGGTCGCCCATGCCAATGTGCGGTTCCAGAAGATTGAGAGGCCTTTCACCAAAAGAACTTCACCAATGCAGGAGTTGCTCTAAGCTAAGAATACGAGACATTTTCTTTTTCTTCACACACCAATGCTCATACAAATATTTAGCAGTAACCCAATCTTTTACCAATTGGATCAAGGATCCAATCTTCCTGCAAATAAATGCACATTAGAACATTCAGGGTTTCGTATGCGCACCAAATTGTTCAGATCAACGGAAAAGTGTAACTGGGACATACCAATGCTTCAAATCATCAATCAAGAAGCTCTGATTCTCATAACCAAATTTGGAGCATATTGGAAAATCAATCAAAATGCCCAATATTGAAAAAAAATCCCCCAAAAAAATTGTAAAAAAGGTTCTTGGCCACAAAGAGGAGGAAAAAATGATTCTCCCTTGTCATTGTACGATTGGAGAGGAGAGAGAAGAGGGGAATAGATGTCCTCCATCTCTTCCCTAAACCCCGTTTTTTTCTCTAACCTTTGCATGTTATGTTTTTGAAGGTAATCCTTTGCACGTTATGTGAGGCTGAGAGATTTAAGCACAGCCTCAGGTTATGGTGAAAAAAACCATCCAAGCTGAAAAGAGGAGCCAGAAAAACTAAAGCACTAAAGAAAGAATAGTACATTCAAAAATAAAATACTAATGTATCTTCAAATAATTACCTTAAAACCTGAGATGACGAACCAAAGACGCTACAGTGTATAAACATCTACAATCCTGAAAACTAGCATGGTAGCCGTAACTCTTTGGTTATTACTAATAATTTATGGATTAATAGCAAGGTAGAGGCACACGCACGAATGTTTCAGTTACCTGTAGCTTTTCTCAGTTCTCACAGCCTCAGACCACTGATTTCTTGTGCATGCGACGGACAACTCCGGTGATAGTAGCTCACGGGAGAGTAGGCAGTAAAATTTAGTGTAGACTGAGAAATTAAAATTCCGTTATGCAGCCATATTGAATACAACTCGTACTACTCTCGTATTGTATTTCACGTGTACTCTATTTTTTATTCCTACTCCTTCCGTCCTTATATTTGACACCATTGACTTTTTGACATAAGTTTGACAGTTTGTTTTATTCAAAAACTTTTATAAAATTTGTGAAATATGTAAAATTATATGTATGCATGAAAGTATATTTAACAATAAATCAAATGATAAGAAGAGAATTAATAATTACATAATTTTTTGAATAAGACAGACGGTCAAACTTGTATCAAAAAGTCAACGACGTCAAATATCTAAAGACAGAGGGAGTACTAGCTATTTTTAATCCAAATTTAGCTATCTATAAACTATATTTCTATATGAACTTTCTCGTTTAATCGATAGCATTATAATCTGGACCCATGCTATCATCAACGGATTACATTTTGTCTATTTCTCGATTAATATGAGAATTTCAAGCTCCTGAGAAGAAACGTGTTAGAAAAAAAAATCCTTAAATTATAGAACTAGTATTCAGACATGGAATCCAGTGTTCCAGGACCTCCACCTTGTGTGGTCCGGTTAGTTGCAAACCAATCAGCTTATCCTTGGCAGAAATAGGTGTAGGACTGATCACTGCGCCCATACAGAATATAGCATATGTAATACGTTCCTCCCTACAATGTTCCAATAAAAATTCCTGCCCTACATCAATCAAGAAACTCTCCCGTGAGTCTCTGTCATAAAAAGAGCCAGCCAAACTGCCAGAGCCTGGCATTACTGTTCCATGATTCACACGGCCATCTCTGAACTTCATGATGAGCTAAGAGGAAAAGAATTAATAGTACGGGTTACACCTTCACGAAAATCAACTACTGATTTCAGTCAATTGGTTCTTTTTACAATCTCGCCATGACATCCATTTGATCACGCTAGATCTCTTTCACATCCCCACAGAAAGAAGCTCCCTTTGTTGTTGCAGAGCTGCAGGTTGCCGCATGGACAGTTTCTTAAGCGCTAAGCTTGGAATCAAAACAACTTGGCAATGCAACACAGTACGTGCAAAGCAAAAGAAATCCTTTGCTTGCGAATAAAATCATGTACCGTGCATGCAATATCACAGCAATTTTATTTGAGCAGCTAAACTTATATGGTCATGCATTGCATCCGCTTGATTAATCATATACTCCTATTGCTTGCTGAATTCTGATTGATCTTGTCTGCGATTATCCTGTAAATCTAGCTGACAATTCAGTGTGCCTGTCCCTGCTAGTATAAGTGGTCATGAGCTAATGATTTGTTCTGACGTGTATATGTTGGAATAGATTGTTGTCACGTCATGCAAGTTTGACTTGGATTAAACAGCATCCTCAGAGTAGTACACTAGCTACTAGTGCTTAATATCAAGTAGCTAGTACGGTTTAGGTTAGACGAATCGTTGTTCATGCAAGCTGTAATGTGAAAGCAACAAGGTGCCAAAAGAAGCATGTGGACTTGTATGCCACAAGGCTGCTCAACCTCAAAGCAGCGTCATTTGCAGTGAGCTAACAAGTTGCCCCTCCCTCCATGAGTATATATAAAACTATATAAGTGCCTAGCTATATACATGAACATCTCTCTATCTCACCATCTCTCTCCCACACACATTCATTTTTATGGCAGTTGAGGGGAATGTTGTCTGGTCCGAGACCTAACACAGGGCGGATTTAGCTGCGGCAAAGCTTGGTGAGGGGTTTCGGACCAGGCTTCATTCCCCCCAACTCAACTGTTTGTTCTTCGGCTTCGATCGGTGCCGGCCATGATCCATCCACAATGGATTTCTGTCAACGGTAAGTGCTCTCACTTCTTAGGCCATACGCTATCACGGAATCGGTTGCATACATGTATGCTGTATGCACCGATGCCAAGCGATCAACGTATGTGTGTGCCGGTGGATGTGTGATGTTTCCATGGTTGTGTAACAGTGAATTAATTGTCATGGGTCTCATGATCTTTCCGTCTGATGTTTGCACCCAGATAGTTTGTCGTGCTGGTGGTTAAGTTTCTTTGTTGCTTTGCTTGGAGTTTGAAAAAGGATCAGGAACGCTCTTAGCGCATTGGTGTTCCCGTGTATTCATTAATATGAAGTTTATCCGTTAAGGAATTAGTGAAGCTAATTCACTAGATAGCCTATCCCTCAGTTGCTAGCGTCTACGTACATGGATAGAGGGAAGAGAGGAAGAGAGATTAATAAGAGCATAATAAGGAACTTAAAGGCCCTTTTGGCATTATGATCATAGCAGCTTGTAGTAACAAACAAAGTTAAGGCCAGTTAAGCAGCATATATGCTTTGCTATCAGCTGCTAGCTAGGTGGGCGTGTGGGCAATGATGGTGAGCAAAGGCTCGATCGGTTCGTGTCGTCCTCGTTACGAATCTTTCCGATCATGGAAAGATCGCTTCCAAGATTTTCAGTAGGCTACCTAGACTTCCAAGCATGTGTGGCAACTGAAGCATCTCTGCAAAGTCATGCCGTTTGCCGACATCGTTAGGTGGAGCCGAAGCACCAAAGCATGCAAAGCCCCTCACGTATGTAATCATTTCTCTTTATGCGCGCTCTTCTCTCTAATCAGCTAGTTAAAGATTTAAAGTAATAGATTAGTTTTTTTGAGCAAAGGTTGAAAAAAAAAGTGGCTTAGTTGATTATTCAAGGAGTTCAAACTGGTGAGAACGATCACACCAGAAAGATTCAACACAAAAGAAAAAGAAATGCTAATGATCAATTACCTTGGTCTAACCGTTTAACCAGCATCTGAGCGATCACATCAAGCCAAAACCCACTGCTTTTTGAGAATTGGCTTTATTCCTGCGAGTGATGCTTCATGCTTGTACGATTGATCTGAGAAAAAAGGGGTCGTGTTATGACAATGATGTGTTCCACAGTAAGAAAGAGTTGATAAACTAGCAATTAGAGAAAGCACTAGTCATATATCGACAAAGTGACGTGACGAAACAAACAAGGGGTTGATGGTAATAGGGCAAGAAAAAGAGTGACGGCATGATCCATTTTTTCCGCACAACTTTTGACTAAAAAGTTTTGGTGAGTGATGAAATTTCTCAGGAGCAATGAGAGTTAGGAACTGTTTGGAAAGACTTTACAAGGATGCGTACGTGCATCGCAGACCACCGTGGGAACATTTCGAAGGTACCATCATTTGATCATCTCATACAGCTTTTAGTTTGCAGTATTTTGCAACTTCAAGCTTGAGCAAGTGCCTTTCCCTCTCGCATCACGATCCCAGCACGTGTTTGCAAGTCTAGAGTACAGGTGCTAGTTGACATTGGCGGTGTGCCCTGCATGAGTCTATTTCATCTTACAGTTTCCTTGCAGTACAGTACTCCATATTCTGAATAGGCGGCAGTTTAACACCCCAATTGTTTTTAAATTAATTCAGAAAATCATAGTGCATGTTTATTACCATGAACTATTCATCATGATATAATGGATAAGAGTAATTTACCGTGTCAATTCTGTTACGCTGCCGATCTGTATTGGGCATCCGCGAGCAAACTGGCTGAGAACTATCTCCCGCGGTTGGGGCAGACGTTGGCGAAGTGAGTAGGGTCGCCGCAGATGAAGCAGCTGTTGTTCACGGGCTCGCCCGTCGCCGCAACGAACATCATGCCGTCAGCATTTCGTCCCCTGCCCCTCCTGCCTCGCCCTTGGCTGCCGCCTCTCCGTCCTGCAGATGCAGATGCAGATGCTTGTCTGCTGCTAGTGCGGCCGCCGCCACGCCCACGCGCGCCACGGCCCCTCGGCGCAGAATTCTGGACATCGTCTTCCCATCTGCGTTGCACACAGGTACATCAGACAAGAAAATGCATATAATAAATAACTAAGACAAAGCCCATGGAATTCATAACTTCTCTTTTCGCATCATATGTGTTTAGCTATTTAATTTGACAGCTATTAGTGCAAAACTGTGACACCAGGGGGGAAGTCTAGATAAATCTGTTTATTGCCTTGTTTAAAGTGGGAGAGTATGCACATAAGCTTTATGAAAAAACATAACTGAGTTATCTACAATATATTTTGTATGCTTAGATAGCTTTAAGTAAAAAAATTTTAATCGCCAGATGCGTATGGCACCATTGCACCCTGCCAATCAATATTGTATGATAAAAAATACACTGTTATTAAAAAGATTCACATACACAAAAAAGCCGCATGCAGGATCTTGGCATTTATAGAACTTCCTCCCCCTGTTAGCCTCTGTATTAGCCGTTCGTGATATGCAGGGTTCTCCACATGATGTGCACTGTACTTGACCTGTGCCTGAAAATAGCTCAAGATTTAGTCAGACTTGTATAATAAGAAGTAAAGAATACTGAGTAGTACAGACACCTGATGCATTTCCTGAGCTTTGGGTATGGGTTGAACGGAAACCTTGAGAATTCACAACGGGTGTGGGTCCGTTAGTAAATTGCCCGGCTGGACGAAAACCACTATGTAAATCTTGCATTGAAGTCCCCTGCCTTACGCCACTTGGAGTCTGGCTCTGATTTCTTGCTGTTGAACAAAAAATATAAATCATAAAATAAGTTATTTTTTCCATAGGAAATGACAATGGCGCTACAGTAAGCAAAACATGGGATATAAAATAAGCTGAGCCAACATAACTAGCCTGTTTTAGATTTTATATATTTTGAGGGAAATAAGCATAAGATTGCGAATGCCCCAAGTGACCCATATCACCATATGTGCTACAACTAAACTGGAGTAACAGTTGAAAGATGACCTCAACAATTTGCCCATACCTGGTGTTGCAGTCTGGTTATGACTTCCGAATCTACTTATTTCTGTAAGCTCTTTGAGTATATCATCACATCCGCCAATACAACCTAAAATGGTAAGAAAAATGTCCAAATCACCTTAATATGTAAGAGGAAAGAAGTTTTCTTTTTTTTTTGAGTGAAAGGAAAGAAGTTGTTGGACTTCTAGTATTAAATGAATAACTAAAACGAGTATAGAACTTAAATTGGAATTAGGAGAACATACCTAGGTGGTCAACATCAAAAGTTGGTGGAATATCCCTTCGGCGAAACTTAAATTGAATCTTATAAACTGGACCTGTAAATTTGACAGATCATCAATTTTTGATGAACAAACAGCAAAGGAATAATCTATCAATGAAAAACGTTGGCCATACAGTACAGTATCAACAACTGGGAAACTAAATAATCACCTGGACCACAGGTAGGACAAACTTGACCGGTCACAGCAGCTTCTGAAACAGATCCTGGGAGCCAAACCACATTTCTACACTGAAAGTTTAGGAAGACTCTTACTATCAATATAATGATTGAAATTCAAGTATTTTAGCTGCATTAATAGGTCTACATGCTCTTGTCTAGCAAGACTAATTAGTTGTTTATTAATGTTTACCATTTCATCAACAGAAGGACAGGTAACTACACAAAATACTCACTTGAGGAAAGCCCCGACAACTGACCATAAATTCACCAGTCTGAGGAAAGAAAACCAAAAATCAAGCATGAAAATAGTGTGACACTTCCAATTTGCCTAAAGAAAGAAAAAATTATGCATAGCAAGATAATTTACCTGCCTTCGCTTCAAAACCATTTCAGCCTCATTGCACGCAGCACATGGCCTCACAGCTTCTATAGAGTTTTGTGCCTCGTTGATAGGTCTATTTGACCTACATAAAAAAGGCAAGAGTGAAGCTAGAAAAATGTAGCGCTAAAAGAAGAAAATCAAATGGATCCAATCAAACCTAGCAAAGAATGTCCCCATTGCATCAAGTAGTTTTGCCTTGTTTGCCCTAGCCTGCGTTATACCAATGGTAAGTCATAAGTGGTTAGCAGCAAGATAAAAATTCTGAGCAATTCAATGGACGACAAGAGCAGTTTCTATGCTTCTCTTTCTGCACCATTTGTTACTATTTTTTTCTATATATATCCTATACATCATGACTGACATACAGAAAATATAACTTACATCAAGAAAACAAGCCTTCATTTGCTGCAAACAATTCTCAAGTACTTCTGATTTACTCTTTGCACCAACACTAACTGATTTCATATCAGCTTCCATCATTGATCTTAAATAAGGCTTCCAAAGCTCATACCTAAAATTGGTTATATTTTTTATAAGTGTATTTCTTCAGACATAAATTCAATAAGTGCAAAGATCAAAGAATCAACTCACCCCATTTCATCATAACCCATCACCAATGCTTCACCCTGCATTTAGGAAAGAAAATTAAGGAAGAAAACATACCAAATTGTGAACTAAGCAGATGGTCTGAATTTTCTGATTTATGGTTAAGTACTATCTGCACCGAAGAAAAAAAAACTTATGGCAAACAGTACTTTCTGTGCATTGGATAAAATCTATTTTACAACCCACTAAACTATCTTACCATTGTACGATAGAAATTCCAAAAGGCATGTGATGGAAATAAGAAGAGTATGCCATTTGCAGTAAAGTGAATAAATTAATACTTTCTGCTATTTTCTCCCAAAATATTGATGTTTTTTTTATATATAAGAATAAAATTAATAGTTTTAGATACCAAGCAAAAAAAAAACCCACATGGTAATAAGAGGTTTCTATAAAAAAGTTTAAAGCAATGGAGTTACTGTGGTAAAGAATGCATTTGGGTGACATGATGCAAAGTATCGTATTTGGAATAGGAATTATGTTTATTTATCCTCTTCTCTGACTCATGGTTGTACCTCAAAAAATGACAATCAGCACAACAGTTTAATATAGTAGTTCACAAAATTCAGGAAAATACTTATACAGCTATACATACAAATTCTTCAGATGTTGCATTGCATCATGATAACATTCAAGTGTAAATAATTGCAACCGTATCAGTGAGTAGTGTGCCACATGCAATGGTTAAATGGAAAGGTAATTGTCATGAGACATACAAGATTTGTTGGGGAGAAGCGTGTATTTGCATCTTTCGTTGCATAAGAACGGTCAAGTAACTTCTTTATGTGATCATGCATCGTTGCATCAGTGCCAATTCCTGCCTGGAAATAGATGTGAAAGGAGTCAATCAGTCAAATATTTCAGTGGTTCAACTCAATCTACATGAGAAAATACAGAGTGACAAGTAGTGTACTTTATCCATACAGCTAAGGAGGTCAGCTTCAGCAAGCAGAGGAGGTGGTCTAGTCACTCCAGAGTCAAGCGTTAAAGTTGTTGGAACAAACTGCAAGGTCCTCGCAGATCAGGACTAAAAACGACAAGAATCACACTTGAAAAACAAAAGCAGCAGATCAACTGATCTATATATATTGCAGTTACTAAATATTGAGTACTAAATCACCTGCTTTGTAATGACTAATACACTGCTATAAAGAATTGCAAAGTTATAAATCATCAACTATCGCAAAATAGTAAAAGGATCATCAACTGTTACAAGATATTAACTGGAATAGTTGAATTTATAGTAATCCTTAAATGGCAGGCCATTAAAAAAACATTCCACTCAAGTATTTTTACCCACCTTGAATAGAAGCTACGATGAATGAATGATTGAATGAATGAATGAATGAATGAATAAGAGTGCCGGTATGAAGAAGCACACCTGCTGTCCGATGGTGTATGTCGGAAGTAATGTACCGCCCCATGAATCAAACCGATAGATGTCCAAATAATTTTTCTGCAAGAAAATATAAAGCATATTTCATATGCACTAGAATTATAAATTATGTCAAAAGTCTAATATATTTGTTTACATTAAAGACATTTCAATCCTGCACTCTTGGATACCTTAGTATCTGTAGTTTTGCGAAATTTACTCTGGGAATTAACATTTCTGTGGGAAAAAGAAACAACTCACAACGCCTTACACTGAAGCTTTGACATAATTGACATATGCTAAGATTCTGAGATTACATCATGACTGTAAATTAGGTAGATTTACTTCTTGTTTACTGAATACATATTTTATGATCCTTTCTTTTCCCTTCCCAATAAATATTAATTGCGGTGCACCAAAAATAGGCAATAGCAAAGTGAATTGCTTTATAAGTTTTCCCAGAATCAGCTCATATAGAAGCAATTAAGTAACATAAGGGAGAAATGACAACTAAGACTCACATTTAAGCTTCAAAACAAAGGAGCGCTTCTAAGAGCTTAAGAGTTATGATTGCTTACATTACTGATTAAAATACACTTTGTCTTACCCTTTCTACTAGATTTATTGGTAGAACAAAGCTCATAAACAATTAAAGAACATAGAGAAGCAAAGCATTGGGATATGTCACATATTCATGTGTCTTGTATGATACTAGCTTATTATTGCCTCTGTCCCAAAATGAAAACCTAGTACTGGAGGTGACATTTCCTAGTACTATGAGTAGAGAGTAGTACATGTTTGCAAGAACTATGAAACAACAGAAGATTCCAAAAAGATTTAAGGATGCTCACAGCAAGTACAACACGACCCGATGCATTGAACTGTTCACCAGCAATGTCAATTTCCACAGTTGTTTCAGCTCCAACTGCAGGTTGGGAGCAACAAGCAAGGAAATGGCGAACAACAAGCTCATACAATTTCTGGACAATAGAAAACAGATATGCATAGCTAAATTAGTTGTTGCGCACTTCTAGAGTATAAGAAGTATATAAAATGTTGTAGTGTCTGATGTAATTCTTTGCTATCTAGGAACAAGACATACCTTATGATTATCAGACCAATTAGTTTCCCCAGCTGAAAATTTTGTTGGATGAATAGGAGGATGTGCCTTGTCATCGTGACCACCATTGCTGGGGTTTTTCCAGAGTCTTGCTTCAGGATCCAAAAGACGCTGAGCATATGTTCCCCAATTTGGATGCGCCACTTGATCACGTACAATTGACTACGCCAAATGGATCCAAACATGTCAGGGAAAAATAGATAATAGAAGCTAAAAACAAACAGAACCAAAGGAAAAGTAAAAAAGGTATAATAATTGTAGGTATGAATTGGATTGCCGGCGTTTCATGGATGAGGATTTTACGAATTGATTTTTAAATGCAATTAAGATCATCATGTGTTAGCATAGCCATGTCAAATGAAAAAGAGGGGAGCATATGTGATAATTACGACAAAAAAAAAGTTACAAACTGTTTGACTTTGAGAACATGTTCTTTGTCATGTAAAAGTGTAAAATTATAGGCAGAAATAATTAAATATACAAAAAAAACTAACCAGAATCATCAAAGAAAGATATAAGAACATGGACAAGACGAATTAGCAAATTTCAAAACATACATGTAGGTCAGTATTTGGAGAGAAGTTATCAGTCTCTGTCCTGGGATAACTAATAAATCCAGCTTGATAGAGCTCTTCGGCCACCTGATACAGACAGGACAAGATAGCAGACAACAAAACAATAAATTCATTGAGACATGCCCATAATTAATTGGCTAGCAAGACTGTTTGGGGGATATAAGGCACCAAAAGGATTTTTTTAACACCTTCATTGTGTGCTCAGAGGCCATTCTGAAGTACCTAGAAGCACGTTTCTGAAGTTCTATGGTACTTAATGGATATGGGGGATATTTAAGTTTTTCTTGATTCCTTACATTCTGCACCTGCAGAGAAAATATATACAACTCAACTGGTAATTCTGTTCTGTAGGAAAAGATACCATTATTAATGTTGTAGCTACCGATGTTCAAATAAAAGATGTGCAGGCCTTACTGTTGCCATTGGTTCTTCGACACACATTTCATAGATCACGACTGCAGATGAGTAATCAAACAAATGACCACGTCTGCCAAACAAGAAAAAATATCAGATGATGTTTGCAGTGAAGTATCAATAGAACATCTAAATTGCATCTTACATCCAGACAAAAGATGCGGTGCCTTCATCTGAGGTATGAGAACAATTTATTGTCCAGAACTCTTCAGGTTCGTGCGCTTGAATCTCCCAGAAACGCTCAACAATAAATCCAAGTGTTGGAAACTACAATGCAAAGAACATTTTAGACCAGGATGAGCAGTAGGCGTGCATTTCTGTCTATACTCTACAGCGAAGTACCTGACAAGGACCATAGCTCAGAATTATGTTCCTATCATCCCCAGTGTCATCAAGAACAAATGCATCCTTAAGTAGCATTGTCTGGAACCTTGTGAAGGAGGCACCAATACGAAGGTCGATTTCCTGTACAAAATTATAAAAATATTTATCTGAGATCTTCAAGGCAGTAAGAAGGTACAAGAAAATACTAATTTATTTGAGAAGAATAATATAAGAAGGAGAAAGTATACTTGCATCTAATCCAATCCCTATACCAGTAAAAAAGGTAAAATGTTAAATGTTATAGTCAAAACATGTGGCAGAGCTCTTCAAGGACATTAGTTTGCTAGAGTTGCTCTGACGCTTTTCAGTAGTTGTGAACTTGTGAAGGAGAATCCAACAACAACGAAAGTTGGAATGATAATTGAAATTACCTGTCTTGCATCCACAGCATCAGCAAAAAGCTTGTTGGGTCTGTCAAGATGTTGCACAGCTTCATTAATTTCCCTGCAGTTTTATTTCCTTAAGACGTGAGCAAGAGATTCAGGATGAGTAGGTTGATACCACACTGGCCCATCATAGTCCATTTCCATGCAGCTAACCCAAATTAACACCAGTCAAGCCAGATATGAAGTGAATGGGGGCTACCCATGTTCATCCTTATGGGAGATGTATATGCCATCTTTGCAATCAAGGAGAAAACCGTCAGTAGCAACCAATACCTGTCAATCAAAGCTGAGAAACGAGCTCTCCAAATGTTGAGGCGGCTGTTGGCACCTGTGCAAATGTCAACCACTTCATATGCAATATTCTCGCCCTCTCTATCACAATCAAGCCAAAGCACAAGCCAATGACACGTCCTAGCTTCCTCTTCCAATGTCCTTTTGATGTCTTGCTTATCCTGCACTTAAAAAAATATGAATATACCTCGACTAAAAAAAGTGAACAGTAATAACTAATAACATGAGCATCAAACTATGCCACCAATCATACATATGCACCAAAACACATAAACAAATGGCATGTTTGGGCAACTAGACAAACGGGCATGGTCATCGTCAGCAATTTAAGGCATGCCTGCTGTTACTCAACAAATTCATCTAGACAGGAGATTCTAAAAGGATAAAAGGTACATAGGTAATCAAATGGATCAATGATGATTATGGAAAAAGTAAGTTGTAACAGCTGACATGAAGCTACACTAAATCACATCAACAAGCAAGCTTCAGCATTGTTGCTGCAGTCTGCATTCTGCAACCAACAAAAAAGGTAGCTTATTACTCTCTCCTGATGCTAGAATAGAAGAATGAGGAGGAAACATGCATAGCTGTTGAAACTTCATGTTGCTGTCTCTACTTTACTGTGTTTGCTGGAAGATAAAATAATGCTTTAGGATAAACATTACTTTCCTGAGGAAGGAGCATATTGTCTGCGTAATTGTTCATATAATCATACTATACAACTACCCTGTTATGCAAGAAATAGCAAGTTTAACCTTCCTCCTGCTCTATCAACATATACGAGGCAAAGCATTTGCCCTCCCTTAAAAAAAAAAAAAACTTCGGTTTCTGAAAATAACTAACTAAAACAGTTTATGCATTACCCTCTTTCTGTTGCAAGAACAACTTCAAATTCACACTCAAACCTGTACAGTACGACACATAGATGTATATGACTGGAAACAGATTTATTATGTCATAGGTACGCTCTTATAGCCCTTCCTCCTACTCCTAATATCGAAACAGATTTATTATGTACACGAAACAAGCTACTGAAGAGCCCTTAAGCATACATTGCCAACACAAATCAGGTACTCTCTTATAGCGCCCCATAAACTGGAATCCAGGTACAGTGAACCACAAACACCCACGAATTTCAGTGCCGATCATTTCACTGCGAGTTGAACACAACCAACTCCATGGACGCGACACGCCACGAAACCACAGCATGCGCCAATCGACAAAAAACGACGCGTGAGCGCACAATTCACCGGCCACCGCGAGGCGCGCACAAACTGTTCGGAGAAATGGGGCTACCAGGACGGAGAACCATACCTGGGGCACGGACTTGCGAACGGGCGCGTGGAAGAGATCGGCGGGGTCGCACGAGTGCCAGCGGCGGTACCTGTCGTCGAACTCGAGCTCCATGAGGTGGCCCGTGACGGAGGTGACGAGCATGTGGCAGGCTTGGCCGGCGATGGAGTAGCCGAACTCGAACACGCGGTTGTACCGCGACCTCCCCTCCCGCGACCGCATCCCGCCCGACTGCCGCGAGAGGATCTCCGCCACGGACTTCGCCACCGACGGCTTCTCCGCCACGTTCAGCACGCGGATCGCGCCGCCGCCGCCGCGATTCATCGCGAGAGGACGCGGCGGTGCTCGGGAGGTGGGGAAAACGGAGGCGGCGGTGCTCGGGAGGCTTCGGCCTTTCCAGATGGTTTTCGAAATTTTTGGTTCTGAGCGCGCCCTCGAGCGAGAGAGGTTGGTATAAGAGCTTTTTCATGTGAGAGCAATGGGTTTTGAAGGCCCAGATAGACAATAGATATGGGCTAATTTGGCCCGTTAGTTTTCGACAGTGGCCGCAGGCCGAAAGACGCGGTTTCAAGTCACCCTGAACTTTTTGGTGGCGTCATCACTGAATTTGACCATATTTTATCACGCCATAACGCTGCATTCACAGCAAAATGTAAACGAGAGATTTTGCGTTCCTTTCTCTGAGCTGTTCCTTTTCTCTGAGCCTTGGATAACACGGAAGCGCACACGTTGACAATTGACGAAAGAATCACCCTGCTTCTTTTGGAATTTAGACAGCCACAGAAACTCAGAGATGGCAAACAGTATGGAATGATCATATATTTAAAACTCCAGAAATTTTAAAGTTTGGAACGGATCTCGTGTGGATTCTATTGGCCCTAAAGACATTCTTATGCGAAGGTCAAGGATTGCAATACAGCACGTGACGGCTGGTCTTCTATAGCTGACCGCAACACCGCGTGTCCGCGTCGAGCCGTCCGGAAGCTTGACACACAAGGAACCAACACGCAGAGCATGATAGTTTATACAGCTTTTACGTGTTGCCGCCAGTCTATATATATTTCACTCCAGTTTTACACAAGTTCAGAGGATATCAGTTCACAAGTTCAGAAGATATCAGTATGTCAACTAGGATGATCAGAAGACAAGTTCTGCGTCTAGCCTTCATTTTCATGCTGATCTTCAGCACCACAATAACCACCAGCAATGCATCCAGATTGCTGGGAGAAAGATCGCAGCCGCGACAGGGAAGCCCGGCGTTCTTAACTTCATCAATGCCAGGTGCATCTGGATGCACTAATGATCCCAACAATCCTGGAAGAAGATGCCAACCACCATAAGAGCTTTTAGAGATGTACATGTACAATATTCATTTTTTTTCTTTTCTGTTCTTTTTCCTGTTCTTGTAGCCTATTCTTAAGGGGACTTTTTACCCTCCACAGAAAATTCATTTCTTCTTTTTGTATAGCAGTTTTGATTGTCCTGAGGGATATTGTACAGATTTGTTTTCAATATAACATTGTTGAGAATTATTGTGAATATGCAATTCCTTTTCATAAACTCACTCGCCGTTTCATTCTTACCATAGTAATCATGTTCTGTTGATTGTGAATCCTTGGGAAGCAGTGCCCGTCTGTTTGAATCATTGCATGCCTAAAAGAAACATACATCTTTAGACTGAGCTTTTTCCAGCAGAATAAGAGATATCCTCCACAGTACAATTATGGTCAGGTAAACAATACTCCCTCCGTCCCATGATATAAGAGATTTTGGCTATGCAAGCCAAAAATCCCTTATATTTTGGGATGGAGGGAGTAGCCAATAGTTGGTATGCTTTCCAGTAAAGCTGGGTTAAAATCCTTTATCCAAAAAAAAAAAAGCAAATAGGGAATGCAGTAACACTAGATCTGGGAGGAAAACTAAAGTTCCCCTATCACTACCATGCTTTTTTTTTTCTGGAACCCAATGGTACTGCCGTATATGGAGGATTTGACATTTTGGGAAGATTCAGGATAGCAAATAACTTCACAGGTCATCATGGAATATGTAGTGTATTAGTGTAGCTATCACAGACATCACAACGCTAAAACGCTTTGTGTACTAATATCTCTTACAAAGTAGGATTTTTTTTCTTCCAAACTTCGGGTCCCCAGAACAGGGAAGTGAAAATTGAACTGTTCAGCCAATGTATAACAGGTTCGCCAAATTGAATCCTGTACTGATCTTAAAAAGTGGTACGGGTCACTGTGAAACTAAGCAGTGTACGACCACAGCACTAAGATGTATTAAGGTGCTTCTTCTTTGAGAAAGAGAGAGAGGAAGAAACACAAGTTTGGTTAGAAGAGTACCTGAAAATTTAAAGGTGTATTTGTTCTCTCCAGAGCCCAGAAAACAAAGCATAACCCCTAATAGAGTAACAACATATTCCTGGGTCTTGGCGAAGAAAGCACTCCAACAAGGACATTTATGTGTAACTTTTTCCCCCCTGAGACTACCTGATGGGAGAAACTTCCACAAAATTAACCAGCAGCCTATGGAAATTACAACAGTCAGTGTGATGGTAAAAAATCTTGAACAAAATTGTAGAGGGATTCAGGTATAGAGTGCAAAATAGAAGGGGAAAAAAAAAGGGAAATGGACCAAGCACAATTGTTATCAGGAGGACAAATGCTTCTTGCTGGTCAGAAAATGGATAGCATCACATCTTACCAGGTCATATTCAAAACAGTAAACTAGGAATCATTTATCATGGGTAGTTCCACTAGGTCAATAAGTACAGGTGTGACATGAAGAGAGAAGATGTTATAGTGCCAACTACATATTAAAATTTCTTACCTTCAAATCCGCAGGTATTTGTTTCAGCAAATTCCAAATATTCACAAATTGCCCAGTGCCTGTGCTTCCCTTTTCTATTATATTCAATGATTGTACTGAATCCAATAAAGAAGAAAACAGGGTGGTTCCACGATGTCAATAAGGGCAAATGTGGCATTAAGAGAGAAGATGCTATAGTCCAACTGCAGAATATTAAAATTTCTCACCTTCAAATCCACAGGTATTTGTTTCAGCAAATTCCGAATATTCACAAACTGCACAGTGTCTGCGCTTCTCTTTCCTAATAAATCCAATGTCTATACCAAATCCAATAAAGAAGAAAACAAGGACCCTCAGAACTTATCATCAGGAGCAAACCCTCTTTGAACCATCTCATCATGAAGCTGAAATGCCTCCTTCGAGTTGCCAGCTGTGACATGACCATTTATCATAGACATGTATGTATATCTATCCGGTTCAATTCCTCTAGCACACATTTTCTCAAAAGCCCAACTAGCTTCTTGTACATTACCATGTACAGAAAACCCATTTATGAGCATATTATATGTAACAGCATCTGGTTGAACCTTTTGCTTATCCATCATGTTAAGTAACTTAAAAGCATCATGTATCTTATCTTCTTTAATATAACCATGGATTAGGGTATTGTAAGTAATTAAGTCAGGTGACACCTTGTCATGCATCATCTGTTGCAAGAACTGCTGCCCCTTTATAACATTTCCTGACCGGCAATAGCCCTTAATGATGGAATTATATGTCATGATGTTTGGCAAAATGCCCTTATTTATCATTTCATCCAAAAAACCAAATGCATCTTCCACTTGTCCCTTCTCACAGTAACTGTCTATCAGGATACTGTATGTAACATGATTGGGAAAGATCTCACGAGAATGCATATCATCCCATAAATCATTAGCTTTGCCAAGATCACCTTGTCTGCACATTCCATCGATCAGAGTATTATATGTCACTATGTCTGGCCTCAAACGCTCGTGCAACATTGTGTCAAACAGTTGCAGCGCCTTTTCTACTTTACCCTCCATGCAATACCCATGAATCAAAGTTGTGAAGGTGCATAAATCCGGTGGAACTCCTCTCTCCCTCATCTCATTCAAAAGCTCCTCGGCATCCAACAACCTGCGCTCTTTACAAAGCCCATTCAACAAAGTATTGTACGTTACCGCATCTGGCAAACATCCACAGCCAACCATTTCATCCCTAACTCTCAGAGCATCTGACATTAACCCTGCCCTGCAAAATCCACCTATCACCATTGTGTAAATCACACCATCAGGTACCAATCCAAAGCACCTCATCTCCCTCAAGTATGCCGCCACTTGTTCCATCCTCCCCGTCCTTGCAAACAATCCAATTAAGGAACTAAAGCTCACCACATCCGGTGTAATCCCACACTTCCGCATCTCCTTGTAGAACTTCATCGCCTCCTCAATCTCCCCAACTCTACAAAATCCCCCAATAAGAATGTTAAAACTTCGAACATCCCGCGCAACCCCAAACTGGTCCATTTCCCTAAACACCTCCCGTGCTTTATCCCACATTCCATGCCTACACAACCCCTTCAACACCGAATTATATGTCACAATCCCAGGCTTTAACCCTTTATTAACCATTGAATCAACCAACGCCATTGCTGCCTCCGCGTCCCCGGCACGAAATCTAGCATCAACCATCACATTATGTGTAACCACATCAGGAAATACACATCTCTTCTCCAACTCGGAGATGACAGCATCAACCTTATCGAACTCCAGGGTTTTGCAGTAGTTGTGTACCATGATGTTCAGCGTGTATGCGTTTACCTCGGAGTTGGAGGAGAGGACAAGGCGGTAGGCCTCCGCGGCGAGATAGGGCCATCCGGCGCGGGAGAGGGCGGCGAGGAGGGCGTTGGAGGCAGCGGCGGGGATGGGGACGCGGTGGTCGAGGAGGAGGCGGAACGACTCGAATGCCTCGCGGGGCTTGCGGGACTGGGTGTAGGTGCGGATCAGGAGGTCGAACACCTGCGGCTGCGGCGTGGGGGAGGAGGCGAGGAGGGAGGAGACGATCTCGCGACGGCACGCGCCGCGCCGCCGCGACATGCGGAGGAGGTGGGACTGGCATTCCGAGGCTCGGCCGGCGGCCGCCGCGGCCGTCGCCGCGGCGGCTAGGTCCGCCGTTGATGGCCTCCCGCCGAGGGCGACGGCGAGACCTACCGTCGAGCGCGGAAGGCGAGCGAGGCGACTGGGAATCGCCATTGGTGACACCTCGAGGTGTTCTTCACGATTGGCTCCAGAGTGGGAAAAACATCACCAAAGCACGAGAAAGCGTATTCGGAAAAGGGATACGTATTCTTGAGAGAGAAAAACAGGACCATGTAAACATACTCTATAAATACGCTTTCGTTCGAAGATAGCGTATTCCTTCTGGGGCGCGGCTTCCGCGTGTCAACTAGTCCGGATCCGAGTCGGACGGGCGATCTCCTCTCGATCTCTCTCCTACTCCGGCTCGGATCAAAATCAACCTGCGGCGGTTTTTTAAGTTTCCAAACAGGCTTCGGCGTGTCGTGATCTCGTACGATACACCTTTGGACTTTACAACAATTACCGGAGGAAAACATGGCGGGGTTCTCCGGCGATCCAATGGCCGGGAAGCATCTAACGCCTTTCCAGCAAACGAACAACGCGCCGCAGATGAACGGCGCGCCACGGCCGGCGACGAACTATGGCGCTCCCGTCGCCACCGCGAGGGCTCCCTCACCTCGCCCGCCAATGCAGAACGCGACAACGACGTCGACCGGCGCGCCGCGGCCGGCGAACCTTGCCGCTCCCGGCGCCGCCGCGATAACTCCCAAACCCCATCCGTCCATGCAGAACGGAACACCGACGACCAGCGCGCCGCGGCCGGCGAACCTTGGCGCTTCCGGCGCCACCGCGATGACACCCAAACCTCATCCGTCCATGCAGAACGCGCCACGGATGGCCGGCGCGCCGCGGCCGGCGAACAATGGCGCTCCCGGCGCCGCCGCGAGGACTGCCTCACCTCACCCTGCTCAAATGCAGAACGCGCCACAGATGTCCGGCGCGCCGCGGCCGGCGGCGAACAATGGCGCTTCCGCCGCGACGGCTCCCTCGCCTTCCCGGCAGAACGCGCCACCGACGACCGGCGTGCCGCGGCCTGCGGCGAACTATGCCTCTTCCGGAGCTCACCCACCGACGCCAACAATGATGCCACCGGCCGCCGGTCAAATGAGTTCTCACACGGTCGTGCCCGGCACCGGCATCCAGACCACGACGCCTCGCAAAATGCGGGGATCGATACCAGCAATGACGCCGGCCATGGTCCCAACAACAGTGACCACCGTTCCCGCCACGAGGCCGCCTCACGCGCCATTGCAACCAACGCAGGCAACGCCACCAACAACGGCAATGGCCCCAACCTTCGTCCCTGCACCTCAGGCACCACAAGCTCAGGGAGCCCCGTCAATGGCAATGCAACTGCAGCCGCGGCCACAAATCCCCTACATCGGCGTGCGGCGAGACGTCACCACGGGGGTATTCACGGCGCTGGTGATGGACCCAGACACGAACACGCCACGCGCGGTGGGCGCGTTCGGGGACTCGAACGCGGCGGCGCTGGCGCACGACCGCCTCGAAATCGCGTTCCACGGCGTCGCCGCCGCACGCGTCAACTTTGGCGCGGGGTTCCACGGCGTGGAGCACCGATTCCTCTCCTACCTGCGGACCATGAAGGACACGTCGACGGAGACGGTCTGCAAAGTGGTCGCGAACGAGGGCAGGTACGACAGCATGTACTCCATATACCTGAAGCAGACTTACAACATGATGATGGATGAGTCCAGGCCCACGCCTGCTTGGTTGATGGATTTGAAGCTGGAGTTTTATATCGAACGGGCCTGCGAGATCGGGGTGGATGCCCTTAACGGCACCAGGGATCAGCTTGTGGAGAGGTTCGTAGAGATGCATAAGAACAAGGCCACGAATCCGAACTGGCGCGAGTGGTATTTTAAGAAGAAGATGGCGCAGCGGCAGCAGCAGCAGGGCATGGTGAACAAACGCAAGGCGGAGGACGGTGAGGATGATCAGCAGCACAAGAGGCAACAACAAGTTAGCCCGGGAAACTCAGCGCCGTCAGTTCCAGGCACATGAAGAGGAAGCTAAAAATGTGTATTGTACACCGTAGTATAGTAGTATTGCATATCTGCATGCATGACGTTTGAGAATGTGAGTAGCGTGTGAAGGACACCTCAAACATTTACTGCAGCTGAAATGTAGGAGTGCGTGGCATTTTTTCAAGGTTGCGTTGCTTACCGTATATCGCTTAATCTGAACCACAGGAGCCATCGGTGGCGCCGGCCTCCTTCCTGGTAAAAATATCCTTGTTAATGTCCTTGTTAACATGTGTGACCCACCCACTGGGTCCCAGCTGCACAATACGACTGGTAGTACTCCCTCTCAAAATATTTTTTGTTTCGTAACATTTGACCACTCGTCTTATTTAAAACATTATTATAAATATAAAAAAAATAAGTCATACTTAAAATACTTTTGATAACAAAATAAATCGCAGACAAAATAAATAAAAAATCTATAATTTTTTAAATAAGATAAGTGGTAAAACGTTACATAATAAAAATCTAAAATAATATTTTAGGACGGAGCAGTAGTACTACTCTTGAAATTGAGTGGGTTTTGTTTCAGAGCTTTGATACCTGAGAAGGCGAACACAACCTCCTGCATTCTCTCACATAAGAAGTTTATGTGAATCTCTTTCGATCAAGCGATTAGCAAAGGCGTTTTCAGATTCCTTTGTCTTGGAGCAAGATCAATGTCCATCCAGCAGGAAACGAGGTAAGGTTCTTCTGCATTTTTTTTTCACACGCCTCTTCAGTTTTTATTCCTACTCACGGAAGAACTTCCTCTCTCCTCATTCTCTCTTCCGTTGCAAACATGTTTATTTCGTCTGGTAATCTGGTTGCCCCAACTTCTTTTTTTCTTTTCGATGGGGTTAGTCATTTTTTTTTCAATTCCTTCGTTGTGCATTTCTTAGGTTTGGGGTTTGTCCCCAAGCATTATGATCTTGCAAACCCATTCCAAGTTGGGTTTATTGGACCGTCTTGGTTAGGATTTGTGGAACAAGCATTGAACAACCGAGCTCTAATTGTAACTTTTGCCCCTTAAGTCGATCACCGCAAGCGCTATCTGTTAGTTACGAGCAGACAAACTTCGAGCAGGCTCAGATTTGATTCAGAACAGAAAGATAGAATTTTGTTGGTAGTTAATGCATGATTTTAGAGGTTTGCTTCTTCATTTTACAGAGGAATAATTGCTTGCATTGTTTGCATCAATGATGATTCCGGTCATGATGATGCATCTAACTCATGGTATTTGCAAATTGCACTTACATGCAAAGTTGAAAACTGAGTGAGAGAATGGTTAATAGAGAAAGTAGTTGTGATAAGTATGCTATTTTCCGTACGCTCTTAACTCCGGTTTAGGACTTTAGGGGACAGTTCAAAATTTTAGTCCACTAGCTACTACTACCCCTCTCCCAACATATAAGGGATTTTGGCTATGCATTTGCATAATCAAAACCCCTAATATTTTGGATGGAGGTAGTAACATTTTGTTGTTGCAATCATGCTGGACTATGTGCCTCTTAAAACATTAAAAACTCTTCATCTGTGTTATGAAGGATGGATCCTGATAGTCGCAAAAGGCAGAAGCATGGAAGTGGGCATTGTATCTTGTCACCGACCCAGTTCCACTCAAGCATCCTCAGACATAACAGATCTGTGCGTCTTCAGTTTCTCGAGAAATATAATGACTTGAAGTGCGGCAGTGACACGGAAGATTACAAAGCAATCAGTATGAAGAGGCTTGAACTTATCTGCACCCTAGAAAGGCTGCAAGAAGTACCTATCCAGTTGCCATATTCAAGTCCACTCAAGTCATCAGATATAAAACATAGCCTTGAGCAAAATGGGAGAAACTCTAGTTGTCCTCATATAACTGACTTGGATTCAGGCAGTGCTGGAGACCATACTTGTGCCAATGTGGACAACACTAGCGCTGACACAACCGTAATTGTAGTTGATTCGGATGATGCGGACAGTATTACATCCTTCATAGATGAAAGTTCATCTAGTTCCAAGCAAAGTGTGAATTATATTCAAGGAAACGTTCTGCCTGAGCAGCTTATCCAACACCAGGAAATCTCCATGCTGAACTGTGAAAACATCAGTTCTGAAGCACAAGTAATAGTTCAGAAGGGAAAGGACAGTATGGACATCAACAATGTTTTTTACAACAAGGTGTGTAAATATCCCTGAAATTTTATGCTGCTATGTGCATTTAAGAACTAAAAGGCTCTTTAAGCGTATTACGGTAAATTGAATTGCATACTACATCTGATCCAAAATACTAGCCACATTTGTCACACAACGTGACCGTCATGACCTTTTTGAGAAATATCTGATCCAAATCCCACCGCTAAGAGTTCGTTCATTTGTACTTTGTTTTACAAAAGCATCATTTGTTAAAATGTTTTGTACTAAAGGTCATGTAATTCACAAAGATGCTAGGCTCTAGAGGGTTGGTAGACATGAATTCTACTTTATACAGTAAGTCATCCATATTATGTCATGTTGTACTTTGTAGTTTAAAGTATTTGACAAATTTTGCAAGGAATAAGATGTGAAGGCTAATTGGGCGAAACAACCCAACCTACTAGGCCGCTCAAGTTTAGATTAGTCATCCTGGGATATGGGTAATCAAAGGTTGAAAATTTTGGTAATTAATATTTGTCATGTGAAAATGTTATCTATAGATATTTCACTAAAAATACTTTTAGACTGTTGTCTTTTAAGTTTTAAGTAATGGTCACATGTGTGGATTGGAGACCATTACAATACCCAAAACAACTTATATCTTCGATTAGAGGGAGTAACTAATAACTAATCATTCTTAGTTTCCATGACGAACAAAAGGCTTATTTCAGCCTTAAAATTATGAAGTTTGTATAAATTTTCTAGTATGATAAATTTACATATACTATTGAAATGCTGAAAATTATTTGTTTGATGTCACTCTTGCATTTCAACAGGTTGGTCACGAGGAGATAGGGAAAGAGGAAGGACAACCTGAAAATGTCCAAATAAAAGGAACCTTAAAGAAAGACGTCATCTCCTTTGCTGATTCTGATGAACCATCCTATGAAGTTATGCAAATTCAGTCATCAACCAATGGAAATTTTGACCAATATGACAACAACAACCTAGTCGATGACCTGGAAGGACTTTGGATGGACATGTCTCTTGCAATGTCATATTTGAAGGTATATCGCTGAATCTTTTTGTTCCAATTGTCTTGTGAACTCTGATTTGTTTGTTAGATCAAGATAGAACCTACAGTTTATATGATGGCTACTTCACTGCCTAGCTCCCTAACATGTCTATTTCTGGATGGTTTTATGATAGTTTTCGTGCGCACTCTAGCTGGGTTGGCGGAGGAAAGGCCGACCAAATTTCATTAAGATATGAGTAGGAAAATAAAATGTGTAAAAAACAAAAAAAATAAATAAATCTTTTACAACGATAGAAGGCTGTCAATTTTCATGTGCACTCTGAGGAAGTTCTCCTCGCTGTAGAAGATCCATATGAGTAATTGTTACTGCACATTCTTAATTAAAGTATCACTCTGCTGTTTGCTCAACTATCAAAAAAAAGTTCTGATTGTTCTTATTAGATGTATTGCTATCCACCTCTGTAATTAATCCCCTCCAGAGGATGTTTTCTGCATTTTGTACAGTTAATATTGTATACCTGTTGGCCCAGTTTGGCCCAATGCAATATTAAGCCCAAATTCTCCAGGCAGTTCTATCTCACTTTCCTCCCTTGTCATCCAGAACATACAAATTTGAATTCTTTAGTCTTTAACCATTACCATCGCCCTGGAACTGAGTTTTTTTTTACAATGCTCCTTCTTCCTCTGCTTTCTCTATGGTTGAGCACTGGTTGCCTCTTGTTTACAGCTTTCTTTTTAGCGATGTTCCTCTTTTTTTATATATAATTGATGGTTTGTCATTGCTTGCTTCCTGTTGAGAGACTCACTAACTGAGTTTACTTCACTAGACCATTGGAAGTGATCATAACATTGTCCCATCAGAAAGTTCTTGTGAACAAGTAGAGGATGAATGCCATCATGATTTCCTGATGAAAGATGATTTAGGCATTGTCTGCCGTATCTGTGGTCTGATCCAGCAACGTATTGAAAATATTTTTGAGTTCCAGTGGAAGAAGGTATGAATTTCTGATCCAAATCATTTTATTATTGGTTGTGTGCATCTTAGTTATGCAGAGGCTGGGAATGTTCTCAGAAGGGTAATTTAGGTAATTGTCTGAGTTCAATAAAGCTTCCATTATCTAAAAAAAATCATTTTATTATAATTGGCTACTGGAAAAATTGTTGTTATGACATTTCCACAATCTCTTCATAGTCTGCACACAACACATGTATCATGGCAACATCAACTTCTTTGCTTGTTATCCTGTAATCACCTCATTTCTGGCTAATGTTGAATGCAACCTTTTTTTAGCAGTTGTCACATTGTTATTGGCCTATCTATCTATGGATGAAATTGGTATTCTTATAGAAATGCACATGGGTCATTTTTGCACTCTTGAACTAAACAAAATCCCTGCTCAACACCCTTTTCCAGACATGTGAAATCTAAAAAAAATAATTTATTTCTTCTGCATTTTGCTTTTTTAAAAAAATATTTCTCATTATCTCTTGCATGTATCAGCGGAAGCAATTGTACAGAGCACATTCCTCCTCAGAACACAGAAATTCTAGTCATGCAGATGCAAATGACAATAATTTAGGAACTATTCTTGAAGTGGTCCCTGATGCACTATCTATCCACCCTCAACATTCACAGCAGATGAAACCTCACCAAGTGGAAGGTTTCAATTTCCTGATCAAGAACTTGGTAGATGAGAACAATCCTGGTGGCTGTATTCTAGCACATGCACCAGGTTCCGGGAAGACTTTTCTGATAATTAGTTTTGTCCACAGCTTCCTAGCCAAATACCCTGCTGGAAGGCCATTGATTATTCTCCCAAAGGGAATTTTGACAACATGGAGAACTGAATTTCTCCGTTGGCGAGTTGATGATATTCCTTTGTATGACTTCTACTCCAAAGCTGATAAACGGTCTGAACAACTCAAAGTCTTTGAACTTGTGGGAAGAGAGCAGAAGTATACTTTTGCTGGGCTATCAGCAGTTTGCATGCATAGTTTCTGATCACACTTCTGATACAGAAGCCATCATGTGCCAGGAGAAGTTACTGAAGGTCCCAAGCCTTGTCATTCTAGATGAAGGACACACACCAAGAAATGAGGAAACAGACTTGCTCACTTCACTTGAAAACATCCAAACTCCTCGAAAAGTAGTCCTCTCAGGAACCTTGTTCCAGAACCATGTGAGGGAAGTTTTCAACATTTTGAACCTTGTCCGACCTAAATTCCTGAAGATGGACAAATCACGTGCAATAGTGAAGAGTATACTAAGCAAGGTGGACTTGTTGGGGAAGAGTACACGATCAAAAAATATCTCAGATAAGGACTTCTATGATTTGGTCCAAGAACACCTTCAGAAAGATGGAAATGACAAGATGAGAGTGATGATTATCCAAAAACTTCGCGACCTAACTTCTGATGTGCTTCATTATTACCAAGGCAAGCTTTTGGAGGAGCTGCCTGGAATTGTGGACTTCACAGTTTTTCTCAATATGAGTAGCAAACAGGAAGAGATCATTAAGGGCTTGGATGGAATAAATAAATTTGCGAAACGCTCGAAATGCAACGCTGTTTCTCTTCATCCATGCTTGAAGAGTGTCAATAAAGCCGATGCAGAGGATGGAAATGTCTCCTGTAGGAAGATTGGTTCCATCATATCTGGAATTGATATCAACGACGGGGTGAAGGCCAAGTTTATACACAATCTGTTATCTCTTTCAGAAGCTGCAGGAGAGAAGGTACTCGTGTTCAGCCAGTATGTGCGCTCTCTGCTCTTCTTGGAAAAGCTGGTCACTAGGATGAAAGGATGGAAACCAGATAAACACACTTTCAAGGTTACTGGTGGATCAACTCCAGATCAGAGAGAGCAAGCTGTCCAGAGATTCAACAACTCACCGGATGCTAAAGTCTTCTTCGGTTCCATCAAGGCATGCGGGGAGGGCATCTCTCTTGTTGGCTCATCTCGAATTGTCATCGTGGATGTCCATGAGAATCCTGCTGTGATGCGACAGGCGATCGGCCGCGCATATAGGCCGGGACAGTCTAAAATGGTGTATTGCTACCGCCTCGTCGCTGCCGACTCGTCTGAGGAGGAGGATCACCGGACTGCCTTCAAGAAAGAACGGGTGTCAAAGCTGTGGTTCGAGTGGAATGAGCTCTGCAGCAGTGGTGATTTTGAGCTTGCAACGGTGGATGTTTCAGATAGCGAGGACAGGCTCCTTGAAAGTCCTGCATTGCAGAAAGACATCAAAGCCCTATTCAAAAGGTATGTTAAGCTTCATTGATTAGTTTATGACCCTGAAGGTCTTATTAGATACTAGTATTTGTTAGTATGTTAAAGTGGTTGCATATCCTGATGACTTTGACATGCTTTGTTTTGTTTGTAGGTGAATGCAGTTGTTGAATGCTGAGCAGTGACCATAGTACAGTCCAAGTGCAGGAGATAGGTAGCACACCATGTGATGAAGAACAAACTAGGGGGAGGAACTGAAGTACTTAAGCAAGTTTTTTCTGTGATCTTTTGCAGTGTTTGGCAGATGGTATGCAGTATGTTGAGACGGATATGCGGTGTAAGAATTAGATACTTTTGATTGACCTTTCGCATTATAAGTTCCAGGACATAAGTAGATTTTTTTGTATTCAAGTACTGGTATTGTGTACTGCTAGATGATGAACATCAAAATGAACATTGCACTTATGCTTGCTTCTAAGCTGCTTCTGAATTTCCTAGTACTATCTGGTTGGTGGTTGGTGCAATAGGTCGTGCATATTTTCAGAAGTTCAGATCGTGAACGTGCAGTAGAAATCATATGTACCTATACCACCACAAAACTCATTACATCACCTCCTATCTGCATTGCTTTATAACATCTGGTACACAAAACATGAAACATTTTGTGCCTACATATCACAGTAAGTCATTGAACATCTGGTCCAATCTGACCAACACATGACCACAACATATACCAATATAACAGCAGGACATGAATGAGAATGATCCATCATCAATCATCAGTAGAGAAATCTGCAAGCTAGCAAAAATACCAATCTATCTTTACAGCAAGCTACACCCCCCTCTCTCTCATATACAAATGTTTTACAATTACACCCCTGATCACCCTACTTAATTCAACTTACCCCAACATTAACATACCACTGTATGTACGTGTATTATATGCTTTGTATACTCGTATACCCTCGCCGACGGCGCCGGCCTGCCGGCCCAGGCTTCTGACGCCGTCTGCGTTATTCCCCATCACCGGCGGCCGCTGCCGCCGCCGCCGCCGCCGTCGCGCGACCGAGCTTGATCGATCACGCGACAAAATCGTGCAGCAGCTGCGACGACGACGAGAACCGCTGCCGGTCGACGTCGGCGCCGGCGCCGTTCAGGTAGTCGAAATCGCCGCCGCCGCCGCCGTAGAGCAGTCCATGCTGCTCGCCGCCGGCGCCGGCGCCGTTGTTGTTGCAGTGTTGCAGGCCCAGCGTCAGCGACACGCCGTCGTAGCCGCCGCCGAGGTCGGCCATGTCGCCGTAGGACATGAACCTCGCGTCGCCAGCGCCGGCGCCGCCGTGGTAGCCGGAGTTGTGGTGGTGGTTCAGGTTGAGGCTTGTCGCGTACATGCCGATGCCGGCGACGGCGGCGGCGTCCATGCCGGCGCCGGCCATCGCCTCCGACTTGAACGGGTTGATCTGCTGCTGCTGATGATGATGCTTCGACGTCGCCGCCGGAGCACTCTGGAACGACGGCTCGTCGCGATCCTCCGACGAGATCGCCGGCGCCTCCTCCGCCTTCCCCTTGTTCTCCGACGACGAATTGGAATCCATCTCCGCCCCGAACTCCTCCTTGTACATCTCCTCTATCATCGGCTTCCACAACCGCACCCTCGCATTGATAAACCAATTCGACACCTACATAAAAAAAAACATAAATCAAATGTACGCTGCTACACGTACTAAATATTTCCGTACTAAATCTTTACTAACGAAAATCTCAGTCCTCCAATTCAACCGGAGGAAAATTATAAAACATCTAGATTTACTCACATGCTGCCACATTAATGTTAGCATAAATTTAGCAAGAAAAATTTAGTACATACAGACTTCTCCAATACAAATTCTCATGAAATCCAAATTTGGATCACTGGTTCGTTCTCACCTGCCCCCTCGACAACCCCGTTTGCCTCGCCAGCATCAGCTTCTCCGAATCCTTCGGATACCTGCAACAACACCGCAACATTTTGACTTTTTTTCATAACATTTGACTTTTATGCTCCTAACGTTTGACTTTTCTTACGGGTGGAGGAAGTGTTCGAATAGCCAGGCACGAAGAACGGAGACGGCGGATTCAGGGAGTCCACGCTGGGGACGCCACGCGTGCTGCGGCTGCTGCATCATGCCGAACTGCTGCATCGCCCGCTGCTGCCGAAGCTGCTGGTCGATGTACCTTAGCCGGGAGAGCCCGCCGCCGGCGCCGGCGCCGGATGACGTGTCGTGCTCGCCGAGGCTTCGCCGGGTGGACTGCACCTGTGCGCCGATCGCGTCGCGGAGGGAACGGAAGTGGCGGGAGATGGTCTGTAAAGCCAGCGCCGTGTACGGCCTCGCCGCGCCGGCGCCGGCGACGGCGTCGAATGATGACGACACCATCAGCATCTGGTGGTGGTAGTGCCTGTAACGGCGGTCTACCTGCTCCAGCATCGCCGTCAGCGCCGTCACCTTGTTCTGCAGATCTTGCCTCTCTGACGCCGTCAGTTCAGGGTTAGTGTTCTTGTCGTTGTCGGCGTCGGGGTCGTGCTTGATTTCGTCGCCGGCTTTATCACCGGCGTCGGATTGGTCCTTGTCTTTCTTTGGTTTGATGGCGTCGCGGACATTGACGACCTCGTCGAGGAGGTCGCGGGCGGCCTTGAGGAACCTGGAATTCTGCACGTAGATGTTGTTGGTCGTCGGATGAGCGATCGACGGCGGAGATTGGCCGGTCGGGTTGAGCAGCGACGCCGGCGATCTGTACTGGTGGTAGAGAGAAACTGGCACTTGCGTGCCGAGGCTGAGCGACAGGCCGCCCTGGTGATGGCGGCCGTTCGTCGCCATGAGCAGCTGCGTCTGCAGGCCGCCGTCCATCGTCGGATCATCGCCGGCGCCGGCGACGGCGTGCGCAATGTGGCTCTGCGACACGATGGTCGCCGGTAGAGGGATCAGGCCGCCGCCGGCGGCCGATGAGTCTGACGTGTAAGGGTTAGACGGTGGTGGGTAGTGGTGGTGGAACGACATCTCGCCGGCGCCGGCGCCGCTGCCGGTGAGGTCTCGCTGATTGGTGGAAGTGGAGAAGAATGTGGCCATCGTCTTCAGAAGAAGTAGAAGAAGAGACGGAATGATGAATCATCACCAAGATGAAGAGAGGGAGTGATTAACTCTGTCATCTGACAAGTGTGTTATTAGATGCTAATCCTGATGAAAGATTCAGTATTTTGGCTTCAACGGCAAACTAGCTGCAAAAGAGAGGGAAAACTAAGTGAGGATTCAAAACTAGTGGTAGCAAATCGTCTCTGATGTTTGGCATAATCAGGAGATGAAGTTTTCAGGTAGTAAATTCAAAGTACTGTGATCTGATTGTACATGTCAGATTAACATTCATACTTGAATCAGATGTTTCAGAGAAAGACACAGAAGAATTAATAGGAGTAAAACATCTCAGTGCATCAGCATAGTGTACTGAGTTTGTCAGGAGCGTGACGATGAGTTCAGTAGGAAACAGTAAGCACAAATTCAGACAGGAAGTACAGAAGTTTCAGAATTCTTAGTACGTGGGAGTAAAGCTACCTCAGCAGAAGTAATTCTGATTCTTGAAAGAAAGAAAGCGAAACTGAAATATGTCAGCAAGATGATGAAGTGAATTAAAACATACCACTAACTCAAGTCAGCTGTCTACCTAGGACAATAAGCTTCAGAGCTGAGACAGCTGCACTTCTGCAATACGATTCCCAAGGCCTTCACAGTACCTGCAATTTGATGAATTCAGCATCTAATGCGAACAAAACAGCAGTCCAAACCAGTGTGTTAACGAAATAATGAAAAGCAAAAAAGAGGCTGAATTTAATCTGCAAGTTACACGAATGAATGCATCCAGAAATAACTGGTTTCAGAGAATTCAGCTTAATTTCATCAAAAATTCACCTGTTGCTTGAGCAATTCAGAAATCAGACCAAACAAGAAGCAATCTTTCCGGTTGGCACACACACCAACCACAAAGGAGCTAACAAGAAACGGAAAGCTCAACAAGCAAGAAGGCAGAAACCAATACCAAGAATTCGTATGAACACCAATCAAGCTAAAAGGATAATTCTTTTTGGTTTTATCATATCAAAGACAAACTGATGCAAACAAAGAACGACGTTAAACATGATAGGATAAGGCTATATACCTCTGAAGAAATCGACTTCAGACCAAGCAAAAGAGCTAGAGAGAAGACAGTTCCTGCTGTTATGACAGAAACCACCTATAACGGGGACAGAGATGATCCCAAGGATTCTAAAAAGAATTTGCAAGAAGAGAGAAGATTAGAATAATAAGAACTAACACTGCATCTACTCCTTTTTGTTATTTTCCCCTTCTCTTTTGGTTTCCCTCTCTATGCTAGAGTTGTTCCTCACTCTTCCCTTGAGCAATAATATACGGCTGCCACCAATAAGAGGCTGCCTAACACTATCTTCCTACAAATCCTAAAGAAACCCCACCACCATTTTGTCTGTTTCCTTTCGATTATTCTTCTCTATCTCTTTCTCTCCCTCATTTTCTCACTTAGGTTTCAAACTCGTGGATTCACTGGAATTTTCATCGGCTGTAGCAGTCGACCATGCTGCAGGGAAGTGGACGGCCGAGATTGAGTGGAGTGCAACTGTTGCGCTATCCAACGCTCAATCTCGCTCATCCATACTATGACTGATAGGTCGATTGAACTTGCAATTCACAGTTTGTAGTCTGTACCATGGTTCAAAATTCCGGAACGAAATTTCCGAAATTTCGGTCATTTCGGTGGGTACCGATACGAAATCAAATTTCAGCAATTTCAGTTAAAATTCGTCAAAAAAATGAAAATCCCCAAATATAATTGGATATAGCACATATTATGCATTGTTTTCCCATATTATTAGCTCCAAGAAGCTATTAGGATCTACTCCCATGAAAAACAAACAAAATTCATTCAAATTTCTGTTTAAAATTTAAAATACGTTTGAATATTTCAACCAAAATTTCCGAAATAAATCCGAAATTTCCGAAATTTCGGGATTTCGGTGACCCCCGAAATTTCTTCCGAAACCGATAAGCTGAACCCTGGTCTGTACATGGAACTAGCCGCCATTTCGTGTGGATGCTTTCACTTTCAAAATTTCTCACTGAACAATCAAGTAATAATTTCCCAATGAATTGATTCAGTTCATGTGGCAAAAAAAAGTCAGTCTGAAAACTCTCAGTTTTACTCTTCTTGAGTTGTCCTTACAGTAACAGTACTACTTGTTGAGCAGTTCAGTCAGTTCACTATGTGCACTCAAAAGTAGGTGCATTTCAGTTATCACTTGCTTGGTGTGTTTTTTACCTGAATTCCTTCCAAGCTTGCCATTTTTAGGTGGTTCTTGATTGCTAGGAGGCCGGCCGATCACTCGGAGTAGGTGACAGCATCTGTTAAGACGTATTAGTCTGCTAACAACCAGTTGGTAGACCTAAACCCTCTTTCCCTTCTGAACCTCCCAATCTCTCAACTGATCATGGGATGCTCCTCAGCAATTGCATAGGGAAGGATGCAGACATCTCACAGGACGAAATGCATGCTCCGGAGAAATGTACTGCATGTATACATTAGCATTGCCCCAAATCTCCTTTCTTTTCATTTGTAGTTAAAAGTGCACAGGAAGGCCCCCCAAGACCACATAACTAATGCCAACCTTTATTTCAGTTTGGTGGCACACACTTGCTTTAGAAATTGGGCATGTGGTAGTGATGTGCAAGGACAAGTGTCTTCATGGTCCCCTCCAATAATGAATTTGACCTCCCAACTCCTTGCCTTTGCTTTGTGGATTGCCTCGCTGACATGTGGGCCAACTTTGAAGAGATGGGATTCGGCAAAAAAAAAATCTGATGAATAGTTGAGCATAATTGACAACGAATGCATATGCTATTATTTCTGTGACTATTCCTAGTTTTTAGTGGATGCAATCTAAGGCATATGTTCTCAGCAAATCCAACGTTGGATGTAGGCTGTTTAGAAATTTTTTTTGTGGGAATTGAACAAATTCATGTAACATCCTTAAGTTCTAAGGAAGTCCTAATTAATTTAGTAATTCTAATTTCATCATGAGGTTTGTTTCTTAAAGCTATAAGAAAAATCGTTGTGAATGTCATTAGCACGTCTTTACTATCAAGAAATACAGGTCACATCTCATTTATTTTTTACACAGTATCTGGTTGTGTTAACTAGAAGTCTTGTTACTGTACATGGAAACCAAATAGTCTTCAATGGACTACAACTATAATCAATGCCATGATAGGAATCTTCAAAATTTTGGGTGAATTTAATTTGACATTTGCAATTATTTGGTTTCGCTCTTCATCCTTCCTTGCAGACAGGAGAAGACATACTCCATTTTAATCATTTGCAAGTGTATTAATGTGTAGACATAGAGTAAGAGTAGTGCTACATTTTAGAGGGACATGCCATGATAATTAGAAATGTGTAGTTCACAATCCTTACTTTTCAAGAAACACAGGTCATATCACATTTAGTTATAGACATCGCATCACGTTGGATCATCCACAGTTAACAGATACTACTAGGATGTCGGTTCCTGAAATGAAGAAGCTTCTGTATGGGTCGCCTGAAAAGAAAATAGACTGAAGAAGATTCAGATCAATATTTCAGATCGGCCTGTGCCACCCAACGCAGTTGCATCAAGCCTCCTTATGTACGTTTCTGTAGTCTCAAAAAAAAAAAAAGTACGTTTCTGTGATTACACTCAGCTTGTCCTCTTTGCTTTTCTTAATCAAGATGACCTCAATTCTGTTAGATCGTCATTGGAATTAGGTGATTGGGACTATCTCGCCGTGTCGACACATGATTCGCCTATCTATCTCCTACTGCTAGAACGGTGTAGGGGCCTATAACCAACAGAACTTTCTGATGATTTTTCATTTGGTCGATACTGTAGGATAATAGAGAATAAACTTGTGGTACTTTCAGATACTGTTCAAGACCAGTCCATAGAAGAGAATGCTGTTCAGGGCAATTGACAAGAGTCTGAATGTGACCAATCATAAGCGCACGGAAACACAGAAACTGTCATATCAAACGAAAAGATAGGATAGGAAGAGAGGAGATAACTGGCAAACAGGTGGCAGTTTCACGCAAGATGAACAGCTGAATTCAGACAAAACTTCATTAATTTTAGGCATATCAATGGAGGTAATAACGATGCAACTAACCAAGAGTAACATTGTTAAGGACGGATTGGGATTAACAAGGAGCATGCACTAGTTAGTGCCATACTGAATCAATTGAAAAATGAAAAAAGAGCCAAGAACTGCACTGTCGGTCGCTGAAATTAAAAAACTGCACCTTGTAATCTTTAATTCAGGACAGAAACAAAAAGAAATGCGTTGGGGAAATGGTTCTCTACCGAACGGGTGATAAAGAAGAATTTTCCTTGTCAAGTCACGTGAAACGCGCACGGATGATGCCATTACATTTTCAGCTGCTTAGCAAGCGCACTACCTAACCTTGTCTAGATGGTCATCACCCCCAGCTTTGCAGTGCAGTTGGGCTGTTTTTCTTGTCGTCTTTTTCTGACTTCTTTTACGATCCGAAGCAGCCTTGTGGAAGATGCTAGTGGAGCCAGCCAACCGAGTCTCAGCATCTGCTCGTTCAATCTGTGGATCATCGTCGATCACGTCAGTTGCCAATGATTGTTCATGTGCCACAGCTATTTATTCTGCTTGTATATAAACATTCAGAGGGTATGGTATAATTTGCAGATAAACATTGACCACCATCCAGGCATCGATATATTGTGGTACAGCTATCTCATGTGCAGCAGTACAATGTGAACTGTTTGTTCTTCATGCAGGATTATACAAACTTCAGTTCCGGTAAAACTGCAGGAATGATGAAATATTCAGACGAATGGTGAGCAGTATGGGCATGCAAAAGTAAAGTGAAAATTTGAGACGGCGAGATATTTTCGGCGAATCGCATCGCCTTTTGACGTCACATTCAGTTACTCTCGATCTCAGGCCCTGCGCTCCAGATCAACAACCACGTTCTTCTGTCATTCTGTGCCTATGGCTACGAGACATGGAAAACAAACACTACATTACTACTACTACTACACTACGAAGCTCAGCTGTCGTTGCAATTGCAATTTGGAAAAAAGCAGCGCTAGCTAGTGACAGATTGCGTAGCTTTTGGCTCTCCCGACTGATGATGAAATGTAGTAGATTGACAGGAGGAGCTAGGCCAAGAATGAGAGAGACAAAAACAATAGTATCTATCCATCATTCTATCTAATCTAATCTAATCTAATCGAGAGTTGCATCTTTATTCCAGCATCGTCCTCTTCCCCACTTTTCCCAAACTTTATATATGCACTTGTTATCAACATTTTGTACTTTCCATAAAGCGTCGGCAACGCATCGATCGTTCGTCAACCATACCCCAGCAACACTGGAAAGGTAAGCAGATCATCGATCGGTGTTCGGTGACCAAGTCAGATAGATCACTGCACCATCTTGCTAATGATCACAGGAGATTGAATTGGTCACCAATAATTTGGTGCCACGAGACGATAAAGGAGTGCGTGTTTCTTGGGCCGCGACTCCGCGAGTTTTGGGCCTGAGAGCTCGCGAAAAGGCTGTGGATTTGCCGTGTCTTTCTCCATGAAACGGCCCAACACACGGGATTTCGTCGTGAAATAGGCCGTGCAGCGACATGGGCCGTTGGTAGACGCATCCCAGTAAGTCCAATCGACGGCGAGGTCGAGGAGAGGAGAGGGGAGCACATCGTCAAAAAAGGAAGCTCCTTTTATGATTGCACCTGCCTGCGCTGCAGATTTGCTGCACACAAAGGATGGCGCGACATCTTCTTTCTGACTGACAGGATACGTTTTCCAATCGCTAGTTTATGGTTCAAGATTTTTTTTTACAGATTATTTAATCGGAGTAGTTTATGGTTCTGCACTTTTAGGGATTAATTAATCGGAGTGCCAACTGGTTCCTGATTGTGTTGTTTAGTGTTTACACTGAATTTTGTTTGCTCTTCCATTTTACTACGCGTACTGTTCTGTGTGTAGATGCCGGACCAACATTCAGGGTATTCAGATTTCGGAGCATGCTGGTTCAGTCTGATGCTTGTGGCGATGGATTCACCAAGCCGACTGGATGATTGCTCATTGCCGCAATGCCAGATTGCCAGGTGAGGTGCTACAACTACTACTACCTTACTCTGCATCCATTTCTTGCCGCGTGAATGCCGGTTTGCTTGTTGCCTATTTCTTTAGCACAATCATTCGTTCGTTTCTGAATATGCACCAGAGGTATCCCATGCTGCTACTACATGAGAATGCATGACTATTATTACTTGTCTCTTTACTGTTGGAGCTATTGCTGCATTCATGCATGATGCATCTCTAGTGTTGATAATTCATGTGGACATGTGGTCGATAGGCCCAGAAGAGGTAAGATCCACAATGTTAATTCAGGATAATGTTTTTGTCAGTCTTGGAATCCATAAAAAAAAAAGTCATGGAGCTGCATAACTGGAAGGCTGGCACACTGCCAAATTGAGCTCAGTTGGTGACAAAGTATCCAATGCTGTCACCATAAACATTTGCTTCAGTCAAGAAACTCTGGAAAGGGAGAAAAACAATGCTGTCTTCCCAGCAATATGATAGGAGTTCATTGACTTGCACTCCTAACTATCAAGCCATTTCATAGCTTGTTATATCGCTACTGCATAAATCTCAGGGAGGTTTCATCACAACAATTATATGATTTATCAGAAGATAATTCGCGACCTTTTTCTGAACTTCAGAATACGACACAAGAGCAAGTGATCAGTGGCATATCATGCTCACTGCACAAATCAACGATTCCTCATATCACTGGTAGTCCACCAGAGTAGGGGTACACGCACAAATTCATCAGCATCTTTCTTCCTTTCAAGAAAGATGAAACAACCCACTACAACACGCACACTCACACGAGCAAAAGAATGCATCAATCTTTTGCCTTTACTCTCCCTGCACTCCATTCCAGGACCAACTTCAATTAGTAGTTGGCCACTCTGAACAATTCATGGAGATGCAGTAGAGTTAGAATCCTAATCTGAAATAGACTGAATTCTAGAAATGATCTCTAATCCTCCAGCCACATATATGCGGCGTCAATACTTTACAGTTGAACTCTACCCTGCATCACTTTCTCTGTGCTTGATCAAGCTTCAAGCCCACCTGTTTGACGCCACCTTTAAATTAGTCTAGGCAAGTAAATTGCCTTACTTAGTGGGAGAGCATACCGCCTCAACTGCCACCCTTTTCATCATGTCTGGGCAGGGATCTCCACCAAAGTTGTTGGGAGAGATTGCGACGACACATCTTTCTAGCCCAATGCATCTCTATTCAAACGAATAAAATTCAGTCATGAGTGAAAATTCAGAGAATTATTGTAGGCGTTACTGTTTTGTGCAAAATCATGTGAAATTCATGTGATTCAAACAGGGTCCAGTGTTAGTGTATGCTGCAAATATTTTTTGAAGACAAATTTTCAGGTCAAATCAAAATAACCAAAAAGTAATCTCACTCTCACCTTTTCAAGAACAGAGTGTGAGTTAGCTGAATGGCACTCCCCTTGCTGGAATGTTCCACAGGTTCCAAGAGGTGTCCCAAAGCTCGCAAATTTGATCGCTGAAATGGACTGTCCTGGTGCACATTTTAAATGCACCTTTGCCGTGTGGAACTCAGGCTCACCATAGCTCTCGATCTGCCAGTTCTTGATATTCGGATGATATTCAGACACATCTGCACAGACACCTGAGACTGACCTCTTCACAAGGGCAATCTTCGAAGAATCACCACCAAGTTCCTCAAAAACTACTAGCAGATTTCTAGTAGGTTGTAACCAAGATCTTGGCACATGATACCTGGATAAAACAGTTTAATCCTTCATGTTAATATATTAATTCCTATTCACTTTTTAAAAGCGTAGAACCGTAAAGAATAAAGAGACGTAATTGAGCAACCCAATTTTAATGGACAAGGGAAGAGGATACAGAGCCACTACATGATATTCCGAATACTGCAAGAGAGAAGGCAATAGGTGCCAGAAAATTCAAATATTGTTGCAAATGTTCTTACCAGCGCTGTGTAGGTTGACCGCAACCTGCCTGGCATTTGGGTGCCCGAAAAGTCCCAGTGTAACTGCAAGTTTTACAGTCCCCTTCTGCATATGCTGTCCAGTATCGTCCAATGCTTTGTCCATTTATCCATATTTGACCCTTACCCATGCTACCCATATCCAGAGCCAGTGGCTCGTCACCACTAGGTGTCTCGAAGTATGCCTATGAAAACAAACAGTCATAAGAATGGGATGCAAGTAATAATAAAATTGGAAATTACCCGTTATAAAAAAATGATTATGGCAAGCTTAAATTTCCATACCCTGTACCATGCCAATGGCTGCTGGTTTTGTGCTACCAATGATCCTTGCATCCATTCAACTGAACCTGAGCCTTCTAAGGAGTTTAGATTCATCTGTTCACCTTTCAGGCCAACCTGGAATGGGAAAAGGAATATGTTTATTCATTCTTAAATTGACTCGCAGTCTCGCACCAGTCTGCCAGTATGCTCAATATACCTGGTAGGACCAAGTCTGCCAAGTCAGATCTCTTGAACCTTCATCCAACCCATGAATCACAACAGGACCAACAACACCAGTGCTCCACGTCTCATAATGCACTCCAACATTCTATATAGCAGGACAAGAAAAATCATAGTCATACGCTTGATATTTGTTGTAAATATGTACTAATTAACGCGGTGATGAGAGGACGGACCGGCAGTCCACAAGCAACACTCAACAGTGCAACTTTGTTAGTACCAGCACGAAGGTTAGCATTGCCCTTATATGAAATTCTCCGATCTTCCCTGGTTCCATAAGCAGAACCTACAAAAGGAAAGTAAAATCATTTTATTAATTACTTTTTCTGTGGGGATTTTATTCAGCACTTTGTTTCCACAACAATCATATTGTACAGACAGGAGAGTGTTTTCAAGTATAAACCTTGGAGTTGCCCATTGATGAAGATATGCAGTGCATGGCCAGCAGACTGCACAGTGAGAGATAGAGGATCACCACCTTGTAGAAACTTCTCAGATGGGTTTACTTCCACACTGTCAATGGTGATAAGGTATGTTTAGATATAATAATTACTTATGCGAAAACTGAAATTTAGCACAAAGGATACTTTCTCAATTGTCATGATCAGAAAATCAATGCAAATATAGCAAAGAAAAGAGATCAAACCAGTTTTATACTTTATGCACATTGAGACATATATCTGCAACTTATCGACTAGCATTACCTAGTAATATACCAGAGATAATCGCTGTTATCTCTTGTGACATTAAGCTGCTCAAGTAGACCAGTTGACGTGAGCAATGGGGTAGCTGCCAATGAATCAACCTCCTCATCATACTTCTCCCACATCATTGAAGAGGCCCCATCTGCCCACATTTGCATTTGATTCGTCTGAACACCAACCTGTGGCAATTACAACAGTTTGAATCAGGTAAGCAAAGTACACAGTTGATCCAAGAAAAGAGGATACAGTAGTGAAACCATACTGTAATGGGATAAGTGTATTCCAAACTTACTGTTGCAGTGTTAAAAACGACATTTTTGCAATCAGGAAGGATGCTGATTGACCAAGGTGGAAGGCTGTAGTTTTCATTGTTGAAGATAACTTTTGCATACGAGTTAGAATTGTAGTTAGCAAGGAAAGCTGCACAGCCAGATGAAGATCGGAAGACATGGGCCTGAAGGTAAATAGATTCAATATGTAAATGAAACATCAAGCTATATAAGATTATATAATTATATATACTACACATAGAGAAGAAGCAATCATGGCATACCTCTTGCATACTTCCAAGGGTAGTCACAGTTGGATCAGCAGAAACCAAAGGCTGCTCACATAACTTAACAGCTCTATGGAGCTCTTTAAGGTGTCCAAACTTCGGTTCCCTTACAAGTCCTGCATATTAGTTGCACAATGAAAAGGATTAAGAATGATATATTGATATAGCCCTTTTTAGTAAAAAAATATGTGTTTGAAAGCTGCAAATATATTCATAATGTAGGCAAAAAATAGCAGCAGAAGACAAACATCACTTATAAATCATACTCTACTAAAAACAGAAGTTAATAAGAATGCTCCTTGTAACTCACCATATTCATCAAGTGGAGCATCATAATCATAGCTCGTGGTGATAAAGGGACCTCCAGCAGTGCGGCCAAAATTTGTTCCTCCATGATACTTTTAAAATTGAGGATAACAAATTAGCCAACCAGAATGAGTATCACCCTTGGGAAGCTTTAAGAAAACGCAACTGAACCTTTATCTGTCATACCATGTAGTAGTTGATAAAAGAACCACCCTTCTGTACGAAGCGAGCAACACCAAATGCGAGATCTTCAACTGGTCGTTGACGGATGGTTCCTCCGAATTCAGTAAACCTGAATTACTTTTTCATATTAAAACAATCGCGGCCACCATGAATCAACATAATCAAATGTTATACTCCCTATGGCAACGTTTATTTGACGTTTAGGACAAATTTGTACAGAAAACAGTTCAAACTATCTGTCGGAAACGACAAGTATAAAAGACCGGAGGGAGTAAAAATGAATTGCATCACTCTTAGTAGTCGATTGTAGATGCAACATTAGAGATTAGTTCCTCAGGAAAAGATATACCATCCACTCCAAGCTTCAGTCCACATCATAGGCTTGTACACCTTGTTAGGAGAAAATGCATCACAGTAGAAACCATTGCATGTATTGATCTGTTTAATGAACAAAAGTTAAATGAGCAGGCAACAAATATGTTCATATGCTATATACCTTGAACACCAATCAGAACCTCTTATGGTCATGATCTGCAAATAAACTCGCAGAAATATGCAACAACATGTTCTCTATCGCTGTACTTGTATGAGTATTAAGTATACATATTCAGTAGAATATTCACAATTTGTCCCTTGTAGTAGTAAGTTGATAGAATACAAGATCATCATACCACTGGATCAGGTGCGTCATCCTCCTTGCACATCACCCACGGTACACCGGTGTCCAATCCCACAGCCATCTTTGCCGCCCAGTTGATATATGACTTGCCAGCAGCCCCAAACTCTTTGCCTTCTGGCCCATACTCATTCTCAATCTGCATCCATACAATAGCAGCACCCACCACACCACGAGCATTTAGCAACCCAGTAAAATGTGCAGGTTAAAAACATATTACCGGTGCATCTAAATCTAGCCAGATATCAGTATTACTACTCAACCACTACTAACCCAATGGTGCTTCAGATTTGTAAGAGAGAGAAAAGACAAGCAAAGTAGAAGAATAGGGCCACCCTGGGAAGCAAAATCCTTATACTTGCCTGAGAGAGGATAATAGGGCCACCCTGGGAAGCATAGAGTTTTTCACTCTTCATCAAGTCCACAATTTTCTCGGCGAACCCCTGCATTGCCATCTGCAAAGCGAAACTCAAAGTCAGAAACACGCATGAACAAGATTTACACCTCTAATAAGGACTAGAAATGATGAGACTTCCACAGACCTTGAAAGGCTCATTGTCCGTCCTAAAGCTGATGCCTGGTACATACTTCAACCAAACTGGAAACCCACTGCAAATTCGCGTGGCAACAGAAGTCAAGAGAAACAAGTAAAACAGGAGTACTAAACTGGAAATGGTGAAAAGTAAAAAAAAAAGTATTCTATTTTTTACTACAGTCAGATTAAGGCTTGATGAATACCCAAAATTCCACTCTCCACAAACGTAGGGGCCGATGCGTAGATGGACAAACATACCGGCCTTCTGGACAGTCTTGATGAACCTGACCAAATCGTACCTCCCTTCAAAATTGTACTGCATGAAGACAGAAAATACCATTGAAAATTCTGTTTCCCAATATTATTGTTAGCAATGGGGATTAGTGAAGAAAATAGTACATTTCCAGGAGTCGGTTCATGCCCATTCCAAAACACATATGTCTGGATCACATCCAAGCCTCCATCTTTAGCCTTCTCAATCAACCCTTCCCACATCTGATAAAAAAAATTGCAAGAAAAATCAGTACAGCATCACAAGATTCGAGAAGATATGCCAGGCCAGGACCCAAGCAAGCTCATTTTTTACCCCCAAAAATATTTTGGAACACTTGGAACATGAACATATCGCCATTGCAGATCAACCTAATCCCCCAAAACGGTTGCAGGAGCAGACCAAAAGAGCAGCATTTCAAGAAAAAAATCTCAAGAAACCCTCATTTCTTTCACAGATATAATCCGACTCTGAAATGAAAGCCTCCAACTAAGCTGCAATCTCTCCGTTTTCCACGCCATTTCCACAAGAAACCGCCACCACAGCCCACGCCATAAACCGCACTACCCGCAAAAAACTCCCCCACGAAAACGAGCAAGACAAAGAAGAAAAAATCAAATCTTTGGAGAATGCAGTTACATACTTCGGGTGTGCTCCTGGGGTAATGTATGGATCCGGAGAAGAGAATCCTCCTCTGGCCGTCGATGAGCACCGACTTCCTGTCATACGTCACCGCGGCGTGGACGACGGCGACCAGCACGGCCACCGCCACCGCGCAGCCCAGCAGCGCGGCCAGGAATCCCCTCCTCCCCATCACTCACTCGAATCTGCTCACTCCAACAAGTGGTAGCAGCAGCAGCAGAGGAAGAAGAAGACCACGACCAAGGCAAAGAACACACACGAACAAGTGTGCTCTGCCTCGGGCGAATGTGTGTGGTCTTCTTCCCCTCCCCACCACCTTCCTCTGCTCCTCTCCTGTTTGTTTTTGCTGCTGCTGCGTTTCTTTGATTTCTAGGATTCCTTGGCTGGCCCTCTCCCGTTCTTGGGAAGAGTGACAGTGAGCTGCTCGGTGCTCTGGAGCTTTTGGCCTAGTATGGCGCTACTATTATAATGGCTCTCTCTCTCCTCTTCTCTCTCTCTCAAGTCTCAACCCGTACACCCGTAGTGAGAGGAGAGAGAAATTTGGCCGTGTGGGGGCAAGGTAGGAACACTGGAACAGTACAAAAATGGCAGCTCATCACTGTGATGTCCCTGTGATGTGAGCTCTGACAGCTGGGGCCATATTCTGACAGTGGGGCCCATCTCCCGGTCACTGCCACTTGTGCTACCTACTCTGATGAAAAAGCTCATCTTCTTCATCAGGATCTCAGTTCACCTCAGTCCTCTCAATTCCCCCTCAGAACATGATTCAGTTTATTTTACTCGTACCAAGGAGTAAATTTGACCATTCTAATATAGACCCATTTGCATTGTAATGTGAGTATTTGACTTCTGTCTTAACACTTGAGCTAGTCCTGGGCTACTGGCTTCTTACGCATTAATCTGATTGTGGGTTACGATTTGAGAACTTTGCCAACTTCTTAAGCATGCAATCAGATAGAGGTAGTTGTATGTTACCAGTGGTACATAACACTGTTAACAGATTGAGCAGAGAATGTCCTCGCATAACAGTATAGCTTTAATCCCCTTTTATTCGTACACAACTGTCTAATTTTTAGGATGTCGGTGTAGTGACGAGCAGGTGTTTGCAAATCGCAAAGACACGGCCTACAGGGGCAAACAAGGAAATGCACATCATCATCTTAGGAACTAAGCTTGCTATAATGGTGGATTGGTGCTAATGCTTTAGCTTTTGGTTTTATAACAGAGGCTGATCCAAAATCATCACAAAACAACATGGATACCAATCTCTGTCAGGTTTAATGCTACCATGCAAGCTTGATGTCTTGACCTTCAGCTAACAGTTCATCACCAAATGCCATATCTCTACGATGGGAAGGGAAGACTGACAAGTTCGTTACTCTACAAGGTAGAAGTAAAAATGAAATGAAAGGCATCTTTCAGTTCAGTACGGTGAGGCCACCGGGACAGGGCATGGGAAGGGCACGATGAGTTGCTGGACAGATTTCTCTTTTGGATGAAAGAGTCATCGCAATTCTATGCAGTAACCGCCTATATGCAATAGGTTAGTTGGAATCCCATTCAGACGGCGTTTAGTTCCTATATTTGGGACTTAAAACGTCAAATCAACGTCACATTAATATTTAGATACATATTTAAAGTATTAAACATAGACTAATAACAAAACAAATTACATATTTAGATTGTATACTGCGAGACGAATATTTTGAGCCTAATTAATCCGTCATTAAGACATATTGGTTATTATAGCAATTATGGCTGATCATGACGTAATTAGGCTCAAATGATTCGTCTTGTCGTTTACAACCCGAATATGTAACTTATTTTTTTATTAGTCTACGTTTAATATTTTAAATGTGTGTCCAAACATTGATGTGAAATTTTTGACCAAAATTTTTTTTGAGTAACTAAAGGTAGCCTCAATTCAGTCGGCATGGTTCAGAAATGCGGTTGAGCATGTTCCCATATGCAGCAACCTGCACTTCCTATATTTTTACAATGGACAAAAACCAGTCTGAAAAAAAACAATGGATACAAAAATGGCAACTGAGATCTACTTTCTCGGTAGAACTTGCGTCATTGTAGAACTTTCTCGGTAGTGTACAATTTCACATATCAAAATGTGCAAACACCATATCATCAGACCAATGTTATTACTACGCGTTAGTGGCTACTCCAATGTGTGAATGAATTAACACGGCGAGTCATCAGCGACGAACCACGTATGTTAACCACCAACTAATAAAGCCAATGAGCGATCAACCGAGCAGACAGACATGGGCAACTTTAGTATAAAGCCAGGCAATTTCAAGGCAGAAAAAAAAAGAAGCGAGAGAGTGGTTAGATTAGTAGTGGAGGGACCAACCGAGCACTGCACCGCAATTGCAGTTCTCGCACACTACGGCCCCGTTTTGGTGAAAAGATTTTGTAAAAGCATCACATCAAAGGTTTGATCGGATGTCGGGAGGGATTTTTGGATACAAATGAAAAAACTAATTTCATGGCTAGTCTAAAAACCATGGGACGAATCTTCTAAGCCTAATTAATTCGTCATTAGCACATATGGGTTACTATAGCACTTATGGCTAATCGTGGTCAAATTAGACTCAGAAGATTCTCATCGTTTATAGCCTAACTGTATAATTAGTTTTATTTTTTTATCTATATTTAATGCTCCATGCATGAGTTTAAAGATTTGATATAATGTTTTTAGGAAAAAGTTTTTAGGAACTAAACAAGGCCTATTCATCACTCATCAGTCAGCTGCTGAATGCTCCCAATTTCAAGCAAATTAAGCAAAACCAAAAGCAAAATCCCGTGAATGGCGTCTGCAGTAGGTGTACTGTATCTGCCGCCGTACGTGTACCGTTGTGCACGCCATTTGTCCCCTCTTAGCGTATACGGTAGGCGTGTGCATGCAGGTTACGACAATTGGGCCCCCAGCTGCATCCCAATCTGCCGCATATGAGGCGTAGAAAAACACCAAAAATTCACCCGTGGATGCTTGCGTTTGGGCTAATTTGGAGCCTCTCGGAAACGGGCAGATTGGAGATGTCATGTACGAGACGCCGTGTACGCACATCACACCACATGACTCGTAATTTGTTCATCGCATTGATCTGCACATGAGACTGGATGCAACGGATATATGCAGCCACGGTGTTGGGATTAAATCGATCGATAGAAACACATCTCATCTTACCTGGAAGCCGATCGATTGATACGTACAAATCTGGTCCACGTACGCACGAATGCACGTACGTCAGGATCGTCATCTCTCTCGATCGTAATTAAGCAGCTGCGTTGTCACGTTTCATCAGCCACGGTACGCGTGACAAGACCTTGTAAACTCTGAAAGCCCTGAAACTGAAATTAGGAAGGACGGTCTCACTCACATGACAATATGACATCTCGCCAGCGTTTCTGAACTTAAATATCACCGTCCGTTACTGTATGTCCGGATCGAATAGTTCCAACCAGAAAATTTCACCGTTTCTCCCAAAAATTTCACCGTTTCCCGACTTCCCCGTCCGTGAATGGATCGAGCTAGCAGCAGCAGCAGTAGCAGCAAATCAGGCTTTTGATTGAATTGATCGATAGATCGCCACATGCTACACAGCTGGGGACAACACTTGTATAGTTGCTAGCATAGCTTCTACTGCTGCTGCTGCTGCTGCATTGTTTAGCCTTTACACGAGCTAGCTGTAGATGCATATTTGCAGGTTCACATGTAACGCAGCACACAGCACAGGGTCAAAATCTGAGTCGACGGCGGTTGCATTGCATCATGGCCCAGTATGTACCTTGGAACTTTGAAGAGAGGAAAACAGTACAGAGAAGAGGCCACATTCACATTCACATGCGTGATGCTGGTACAGTTTATTTTTAGAATAGTGACGAGTCAATTTTTTTGACTACTTACATTTAAAAACTTAAAAATATGAATCATAAAATAATAGTGTTATTAGACTTGTTTTAAAATAAACTATTGAAATAAAAGATGTTTTATTTAATAAATCTTATTTCCATAAGTATTATTGGTCCATGTTGAAGCCAAAAAAAAAAATTAAGCTTATATAGGATGGAGGGATTGCTGATGGGGTGATGGTGTTCACTGGGATATTATCCTGTGAGAATGAATGTGGATGGATCATGGATGCCAACGAGTTCGTGTCTCGGCTGGCGTTGCACACGCGGTGGCTGCAGCGTTTGTCGGCGCCAACCTTTTTTTTTTCTCCTTCCTTTAGGTATTGGCAGATTTTGGCACGGCTGCATCAGGGGTTCAGGAGCTTTGCTTTTTTCGCTTTGAATCATACATGGCCGGATCAATCATCAAAAGCGCAATGCGAATGCCACGCATGAACGAACGTATAAACCGGTACAGTTTTTTAGTTTATCTTTCGCGTGCCTGATCAAGTACTACATCTGTACGTGTTTGGTACTAGAAGCGAGGCAGATCATGGGGGCACCAATGGAAACGAAACGGAGTTTTCTTCAATCCTACTCTACTCTACACACTACACTGCGTTATCATTTCAGACAAAAAGAGAGAAATTCCTGGAGAAAATTAATGGAACGGCAGATCTTAAGTTCCTAGGCAACTGGATAACTTTCTCTTAGTTACTTCCTCTATGCCACTCAAGTACTACACCCCCCAAAATTAAATGTCACATATAAGTACGACGTACAACAATGTCAGCACATACCCAGAATTACGGTGGTAGTGCATCCGTTTATCGTGCAGGTAAGTTTAAGAGGTAACCAAGAAATTCAAGACACGGAGCAAATCGATTGGCACAGCGAGAACCAGCTGCAAACCGAGAAATTCAGGCGCTAATCGCTGCGAATTTGGAGAGGAGAAAAAAAAATGGCAGGGAGCAGAGCACACAGCAACAGCAACATAAAGAGCGAGACGCCCCTACGCACAGTATGCTAGCTGCCGCGCTCGTTTATTCGATGAATCCGGCGTGGATCATTGCATATTTTGCGTTGCAAATTCGCACGGTTGCGTCGGTGGGCGTCGGCGGCGAGCGGAGTGAAGAAGCAAGGAATTAAACACCCGGTGTTTTATAGAAAGCAAGGAATTAAGCATTCGGTGTTTCAATTAAAAATCCGGTGTTCCATTGGATCTCTTGTTTTGTTTGTGCTTCAAGAGGGATGCAAGGAGGAGACATTGATAGATAGCTTCAATTGGTTGCAAATGTTGAATTGTTAATGCGAGATAGCGAGGCATACCGTACAGATCTGGATCTCGGAATGTATTTTAGTAGGAGTATTTTGCTAGCTTGGGCCTCTGGCCTGTATGAGCTGGTGTTTGATGGGTTCATTATATTAGTACGAGTAGTACTACTTCTACTGCTCACTGACAATCTCGGCATGCACAGACTTTAATTTTCTTTAGCGTTCATGGCGTGTGTAAAATGGCACTTTTTATATAGGCTTATGGGGAAACTATCGTAATGTCATTGGTTTTTATATAACGAGAACGAGATCTAGCAGCTGGTTGGCAGTGGCAGGCTATCCGGTACCACCATCACAATTAGGCCCCTGCACCAAAACGTGCACATGCCCTAATGGATGGCGAGCGTGAATTGTGTTACTCTGTTCAGTTCGAGAGCTTTTGCCTTTTGGTTGACCAAGTTCTATTAATCCTGACAACGCACGCCGCGAAATGCCTTTCCAATAAGCCAACAATAAAATGCCAATTGTACGGAGTGGATGACCTGAGGATATTTAAGCCGCGCAATGATAAGCTGTAAAAAAAAAGTAAAAAGGAAACCGTGAATAGAAACTTTTTTTTTTTGTGAGGAGTGAATAGAACTTTTATATGCGTATTACTCGCATATTAGAAATAAAGACAACAGTATAAAACATAATTTTAAGTTTCAAATTTTAAATTCTGGATATGGTTTATAAGTCAACGAGCATAAATCATTTTGTAAACAAATAAAATATCGTAGTGGAAAATCTACAAGGTCATAGATACAAATCTAATGCTTAGATAAATAAACTTAACAAATACTCCCTCCCTCTCACATTGTAAGAGGTTTAAACCTTTTTATCTTTCATTTCAATTCAGTAACACTGATATAAATCTAGACAAATATATGAAACACGCATATTAATTTATGCATGAATCTATCTAAAAAGTAAAACAACTTATAATATGAAACACAAAGGACCCAAGAAATAAAATACTCCCTCCGGATTTATATGTTTGACGTTCAACTAAAAAAGATCAGAGGGAGTAGGTGGTAATTTAAGAAAAAATTTAGAAACGTGAAACAAATGATCCATGACAAAATAATCTGATGAAGTAGGTATAGCTGAAAAGAAAATAGTTACCACATGCAACGAGAGCCGAAGATTCATTTTCTTAACTTTCGTTTCAGAAAAATCAACGGATCAGGCCGAATTGAATACAGCCCATTTGAGATGTCTCCATGACGTACCCTTCCATAGCCCATTGGATCCCCGGAAAATCACGGCCTCTCAACGCGACCAAGCCGAAGTCACGAGTGGAGGCCATCATAATGTCCCCCGCCGACGCGCCGCGCACGCGAACGCGCCTCCGCAATTAGCGCCCGGGCGGCGGGCGGCGCTCGCGGTTGGTCCACCGCTCTAGAGTTTTCCGCGCCGCTCGCCGTGTTCGCCTCGATCGTCGCCGTGCGTGCGACAACCGACACACAAAATCGCCCGCTTGTGCGATCCCGCTGCTGCTGCTTTGCCATTGCCGCGAGCCGGTCCGCACTCACAGCTACTACTTACTACATCTGTCTCAAAATACAAAACTATCTCAAAATAAAAAACATCTAGTACTAGAAACCTTGTTAAGGTTGGAGTGCTACAGCTTAATACCTTCGTCTCATAATCCTTTTTATTTTGACACGTAGTCTAGATTTGGAGTGCTGCTGCTTAATACCTCCATCTTAAAATAAAAAACCTCTAGTATTACAAATTCTGTCAAAATTAAGATTCGTAGTATTAGATATGTCATATCCGGTTCATAGGTTTTTTTGACTTTTCCGCCAGAGAAAACGGAGCCGCCTCGACGAACCGAACCAGAGCCTGGGGTTCGTAAACTCGACGAACGTTTACGAATTCCGTACATCGCGAGCCCCGGCTTGAAATTGTGTGCGCGTACCTCTCGAACGGTTTTATTAAGAAACGATGCGGCCATTACACGAAGGTTCTGTTACAATAACTAGCAAGTAGAGTAACGCCCACAGTAGACAATTATGTGTTCCAACACCCTCCTACAGAAGAAACAGAAATTGTGGCCATTTTCTTTATCCTTCCAATAAGTCTGGAAATGCTGAAACATTTCAATGAAAGCACCGTGCTCCCGAATAATATATTCCTCTCCCCCCAGCATTTTACAACAAATACAACCAGCTTGTATCACAACTCACCCTATTCCTCCGAAAACTAATGAACACCACCCCTATGGCCTTCCCATGGTAAACACAACACCACTGTACATCGTTGATGCATTCTGATCAGCCTCAAAACAAGTTCAGCAACACTTTTGTCAATCTCTGAAATTTTCTCTAGATGGCATAATATCGAATGGCCACCCTCCCATTCCGATGCCAAAATCTTATTGACAGGATCAGGGATCAGAACTATACCAAAGCTCCCAAAAAAAAATCAAAAGGATTACTTGCTGCTTTACTATTTCTAGTATTCCCATTTGATCGTTTGTTTATGACGGGGCATGACAAAACTGACTGATCAGTGTGACTGCTGAATCACTGCATCACACCTCTATCCCCTGCAGCTCAAAACGGATTTGATATCTATTTCTAATCTTCACAACACAAAAAGGGACGCCTATGTGAAAAACATTTACTTTGCAGCTTCAAAGAAAAGCACTTGTGGTTGCAAGTGACCTTTCTTACACATAATGAGCACATCATCCCAACTGCCAACAGCCTACACAAATGAGGGAGTAAGAACACAAGCCAAGTTCTTGTCGCTGGAGTAAAAATTACAAGAGTGTGTAGGCTATTGAAAGTTCATAGTCTTGTTACCTTCACAGTCTGGTCATCGTACATGACCCACTGCCCATCCTCAAAAGCAAAGCAATGATAGTGCTGCCCATAGTAACAAACCTGCATGCATAAAAATAATAAATTGTATTAGATGCATTAGTTGGCAGGTTTCTGTACTTTACAAGAGTCGATTTAGATGCAGTCAGGTATTATAGTCAAATACTATGCTTGGCTAGCGCTACTACACCCACTGGCCCACACCTAATTGCAACAGAGAAAAAAATAGCGCTTATGAATGCACTGATAGTAGTGCGGCTAGTGCCAGTGGTAAACTCCAATAGCAGTACCTACTTCGGCTCAGAAATAGTTAGTGGTGTTCTAGTGCAAACTATGTACCTTAAATAGGCTAATAGCAGAGTGACGATTGTTAATGTAGCAATATTAGTCACAAGTTGAGACAAGGCAATCCAATCTTATCATACCATTCATTTTGGGCATACCTTCATTTTAAAAGTTCCAACACTAGCTATAACAAAGCCTAAAAAATGACGTGCTTTTTAATCAATTCAGTAATGTAAAAGAATATCATAGGCATACCACTGACACCAGAGAATATTTGCTTCCTCGATCTAGACCACGGTAGAATGTACTGATGTCTATCTCAGTTGAAATACCAGCCAAAGTTGCAGATATATCATCCACACTCTCTTTGTTGTTCTGCCACCCCAAAACTTAAAAAGGAAAAGTATGAAAAGTCTCATGTCAATAAAGATTAATATTGAACTTGGACTCACTCAAGCACATGCATAAAATTTTCAGAGTGAATTTCATTTTGGGCTACTTTTATTAACCAAGATTTCACAATGGACTAGGGGGGTAAGCCTAACTTTTCACATAACACCACATGTAGTTACCATTTTTGCACTTTGGACTAGGTTCATAATTTGGGACTTTCATCCTTGCTTCAGCCCAAGCCGCAAAGCAATAGCTGGTGGAACATTGTGATTTAAAGATCGTTATGGCAGAAGAAAACACAAAAGCGCAATAATTCTATCTTACAATTGGGTATTCTACAAAGGAAAAAAGCGAGTTAAAAACAAGAATAATTTGATATTTTGGTATTCACAATGGCAAGGGATTAGGTGGCGATGGAAGCCCTTTCTAGTCAAATTGGTCCTTGCAACTTATGACAGCAAAAATACAAAATAATCAAGCATGGTTATCAAATTTATCTTACCCCCAGTCCAAAGTGCAAAAGATGGTAATATATGTTGTCTTACATGAAAAGATTGCCTAGTCCATTGTAAAACTTTGGCTAAGAAAGATGGCCCTAAGTGGAATTTACTAAATTTTTTCTCAATAGCAAAAGTAGAAGTCATCACTCATCAGGCAAGAAGCCAATTGAATATTTGTTACTGCTCCTGCCTCTTGGAATGAAATACTGATAGCAAACTTATCCATAGATATTGAATAGAAAGAAGTTTACCAAGTGTAAAAACATGTGGGGGGCTAGAAAGAATGTGATGAATATGATTCAGTTCTCCACAACCGCCATCATCCAGATCACAAGCCAGATGGTCATTCATAACAATCTCCAAAAGATAATCAAATGAATGATCTGGAAACATTGCCTGGAAAAAGAAGATATCTATCATGGAAAACGTAATAAACCAAATACCAAAGTACCATAAACCAAAAAAACAAACAAGAGATGAAACAATAGAATCAATAAATAAACAAGAGATGAAACAATAGAACCAATCAAAGTTGAAGTAGTTTGACTTTGACCAAAGTCAATACGACTTATAATGTGATACGGAGGTAAGATCCAACTGAAGGAAGACTAACCTTTGCAGTACGAAGTGAACTAGCATTGATATTGTGGAAGAATGAAGTGTACTTCAGTCGTCTAGACTCCAACCCACAATTGCGGCAGTTCATCCGTTCATAGATGTCCATTCCAAAAAGACAATGTGCTATGCAAGAACTGCTTGCACAATCCCAAGAGCCAACACAATTGACCTCATGAGACTTAACTTGGCATCCAGAATGGGAAGTGTACGATTTATGCAAGCACTCAAAGATCACCCCCAACACCTCAGATGCATCATTCATTTGCCCCTGCCATGAAGATATATTGAACAGAATTATTTTGACAGCATTTATTATCCGAATTTACATGTCACAAGCCTAAATAATTACACATGTTTGTGATCAAAGATTCAGAAAGTTGACTGCATTGCACTAATGACAAGTAAAATGAATGGAATGTATCAGATTCAGTGGGTTGTTGAAGATGCAGAATGAGTTTTTAGATGATAATAGCTGTTAGGAATGTGCCTAAAATCACAAAAGTACAAGATTGTACCTCCTGAAAGAATTTGCTGTTGGGGTAGGATTTGCTCAAAGCAACCCGCAAAGAAGTGGGCGCAACAGCTTCCCCTTGCTCCTCAGATGCTTTGCTCAGGGCAGTAAAGATACCATACAATGCACATACAGCACAAGAATCTTCAATATGCTTATGCCTCGGTAATGTTTTAAGGAACCCATCTCGGAACCGCTCTAAATGCCACAATGACTGCGTAAACAGGAACATTATGCTCAGATGGGAGGGAGGACAAAGCAATTGCTAAGAATCATAAGTTTGGACCATATTACCTGGATAATCACGTTCAAGAAACAATTGTATTCACCAGCAGCATTTCTAAGACCAGCACCATATATTTCTTTTTCATTAGAAGTGCCTGCCGTATCAGTAGTAGAACAATATAGCCTTAGAATAGGTCCTTTTTTGAACTAAGAATACGATCTAACTTGAAAAAAGTAAAGACAAAAAAAGTCTGGATGATACTTTCAAGCGTTAACAGATCACTTCCAGCCAATGCCAGAATAGAAACTGGCATTGAGTATGAGACTAGAGAAAACTAGCATCATAATATTTCTTTACAACTCCCTAGGTCCCAAAATATAAGAACTTCTTGCATCAAAATTAATCTCAATATATTGCAGCCTCTCTACCAACTCCCTCATCTCCAACCATCTCTCATTTAATTAATTTCTCCACCTACTTTATCGTCTCAATTAATCACAACTATCCCTCATACAATTTCACTTCCCTCTTTAATCCCAATGAAAAACTCCAGAAATTATACTTTGGGACAGAGGGAGTAGTAGTTAACGTCATGTTAAAACCACCATCATGTTTATATATTGATTTTCTGATTCTGTACACAAATCCCCTATAGTGGCGACTAATAACATCTAATCAAAAGTTTATGAAGACATTGAAGCAATAGTGAAAGGACAGAAGGTATATTTTCCTAATCCTAACAACATATCCATCCTTAGTACGGCATTTAGCATAGCAAATTGCACTTAACATACCTCATTTCACAAGAAATTACAGTCTTTTATAATATCATTAAAAATGGACGATACTAAAGATAAAACCCACAATATAGCTTAAAATGGTAATGTGAGGTAAGGTTCGTTTTAGCAATAAGGCATCACCAATTCACCATGCATATGCTCAAAAGAAACTAATCTGCAGTTGATGATAAAAGGCGTGCACTGAGTAATCAAAATCAGAACTACACATCTCCATCAATTAACGAGTAACATAACACAAGATTCAAGGTCCAAATAAGCATTGTTGGGAAGACGGAAAGGTATCATAGAAAAAATATAATTTAGGTACCAAGGCTTTGTAGCACAGCTCTCTCAAGGTCTTCTTTAAACCTTTTGTCATCCTCAATGTACAGATCTGTTGATGAGATTGCACAACTGTCAACTGACCATTAAAGCAATAAGTTCAAAAGATCAACAATGAAATAACTAACATACTGCCCATCTGCAACAAGCTTCAGAAAACCCACCAGAAAAAAAAAATGGTGGCTAGAAAGTAAAAACAGGAATCAACACATGGACATGGTAATAGTAACAAAGAGAAAAGAGACTTTGGCATCTATAAGAAAAGTCATGCATTTGCTATGTCTTAGCACTTCCCTGGATTTTAGCAGTACTCAAGCAAATGAAACTACAGTAACCTTTTTGTTATCATTTTGCAAAATGGAGTGCACCTTTAATATAGCATTTCATATATAGGAGTAACAATTGAGCCATAAACATATTGTCAGTTTGTTTGAATTAAGTAGAAGTTCACCAGTAGGGGATACATATAAAAAAATAACACTGGGATCATTCAGGTGCCGGTGACACAAAAGTTTTAACATGTGGAGTTATGGGCATCATGGGTAAAGCACTCTTCAACTTCTATAAACAGTAGTTAAAATGAATAAAAAGCACATGTTGTATGAATAAAGTTGGAAGACAAGAGTGCACAATAACTACCTTTCTCACTATTTGAATTCTCTCCAGCAGAACGAGCACCATGCACACATTGTGAATAATCTGAAGACAACACTTGTAGCTGATTTTGTTTTGTGTCTTGATAACTGTGATTGGCAATGTCAGCTGCTTTACCAGAACTATTCCATCTTGGAGTTGGTGAACCAGATTGGCGAATTGATGGCCTAGTATCATCATCATCATTAAAAGTGCCTGTCACACCTTAAAAAACATACAAATAAAGAATTGTTTGCATCAAAGTTGCATACAGGATTAAAACAAAATATCTGATTTGGACAAGACAGACCAACAACCTTGGATGTATTTCTTGTGCACTTGACCAGTACTTCTCCTAGACTTTTGGGTGCTAGGAATAGTTGGAAGCTTTGTTTCTGCATTTTTCCCAACTCCATTCACTTTCGGTGTAGGCTTAGTAAGGTACACATTGCTGCTCGTTAGTGAGCGTGCCGCAGGAGAGCTCAATCCATTCTGTACCTGACTATGATTGTTCTCCATCTTTTGCAGAAGATCAGAATCACATAGCCTCAAACTAGAATGCTCTTCCCTCAAAAGAACTTCAGAAAACTGAAAATCACCAAAATTTATGCCTTGAAGATAAGTATGTGAGGAGTTGTTTTGAGCACAACGATACTTATCCAGAATCTCCATGTTCAACTTCACATCAGTCGGCATGCAAGCCATCCCAACACCGGAACCTTGTGAAATTCTACATTTATCTGCAAATTCCTCCTCCACACGTATTTGCATCTGCAAATTTTCGTCCAACTTTCTTTCATCTGCTTCCTCTCGTAATCGATCCTTTGATTCTTCTTGATCATTAAAGTGCAAATCACTTGTTGGAAGTCTGCAGACAAAGTCATCTCAATCAACAATTTTCTGACTACAAGAATATAACATGGTCGATAAAATTAACTCATATATTGATGTCGATAAATAATACACTTCTAGCACAGAATGTTTTTTCCAGAGGTACTTGCACTTTCACCACCATTACATGCACCTCAATACAAGCTTCCAAAATTCAAACAAAGCAACAAATAATGAATCACCAGATGGGTGATATTGTGCATATGTAGAAAAGGATCGAATAAAAGGGAGATGCATTTCACAATTGTATTCCTGCCATTTTTATCATGCTGCACATTCTTCAAACCAACGCAACCAACGAAATGCAGGAAACATATGTGGTATATTACAACAAAGCCCATAACATATGATAAACAATAATTAAATAGCATTGAATCTCAAAGATCAAAAATGCTTTTCAGGTCCCCTGACTGTGAGCAGGAGAATACTGAAATGAATGTAGAGATGTATGCATGCAACACACCATGATATGGTGGTTGACATATCAAGATAAATGACAGTCCTTTACAGCTTTTTAAGGATTTGGCGGATGTGATGATGTGCTGCAACATGCTTCCTTCAAGGCTTCAGCTCAAAGGACATTTTGTGAACAGATATAAAGCAAACAATGCATGCAGTATTTGCATGATGAACACTTTTTTAAGGATTGCCTCACGACGGTTGATCCGATGTGATGCAAACTATGCAATTATGTAGACTTGAGGACATGTATATGCTGAATTTTAAGTTCAGTACTTTTCTTTTATATTTATTTGAGATCAGACAGTCCATGGGCACTATGCTGGCCGTTCTCCAAAGGAGGGGTGCGACCTCCACAATTCATTGATGCATGGAATGAGGAGCTAAATAAGAAAGTGCTACTGCAGCAACAGTGCAAAAGAAAAAGGGAAAGAGAAACAATATGGCAGTAAATAAATTGGCCCTCTTGGCTAAAGATTAAAACTAGCAGTGAGCGTTCAATAACCATTAATTGACTAGAATGGGTGGTAATAGTGCAAGGAATGTGCCATGTATCATGGAAGTGCCATAAAAGGGTATTCAAAACAAATGCACAAACAATGAGCTATATTAACATGGTTGAGACTGTTTACCAAAAGAAAAACTTAAATGAAGTAGACTTCAACATAAGTGTGCACCAACATTGTAAGGAAATTTTCAGCTTGCTTTTAAAGGCCCACTGTCCGAGTGTCCGACTAGTTTTTAAATTTCCTGATAACTACTTCATTTAATTGCTAAGTACATTGCACAAGAAAACAACGCAGACAACATCATTTGTGTGAAAACAAATCATGAAATGAGTTTTTTGTAACCAAATATACATGTAATGATGAGGATTTAAACAGCACTTTAGCAGTACTAACTAAAATACAGAGAGAAAAGAGAACAGAAAAAAGAGAGGCATTCAAAATATATTTGAGAGAACATGTTCACCAGTGTTCAGATTCATTTAAGATAGTGTGATTTTATCAGCAATGGAGAGTAAAAGCATACTTACGATTGTTCCGATGTCTCCTCGTCAACACTATCTGGGCGGACAATGTACTGATCACTCCAGCTCAAATCCTAGAAATAATTCAAAGTAACATAGAAAAATAAATGAATAAATAAATAAGTGCCTTTTTGTGAGTAACAGGAGTATTCAAAGGCACAGGTACCTTTGAAACCTTAGATTTTCGAGAATCCTTCACTTTCTTCTTGTCCTTTGATTTATCATGGGATTGTTTTGTATCACTCCCTTTGTTTGCATTCCTCTTAGCATCCAAAGCAAGTTCAGCCAGGAATGCTTCCCTTGCAGCATCAGATCTCTCCTTAGCATCCTTGTCCGCCAGCTCTTCCAAACGGGCCTGAATCATCACACGATAGCCACAATTAAGAAATGAACAAAGCACAGAGGCATTAAAGCGATCGAATATGCAAAGAGATCAGTACGCATACTCGCAAGAACGACTTCAAAAGGGGAAGGAGAATCATTCGGTAATCAAGGAAAGAAGCAGGCCCAAGCTTGAGTTTCAGCTGCTCAATCCCAGCTGAAATGCGCATAATCCTAGCGTCTATCTTGTTAAGCTGCAAGTGAAGCAGATAACAGAGAGATTGCTGTTACGTGTTAAGCTGTAAGTGAAGCAGAATTAACTTTTGTGAGCAAATTGGAAGTCAACGGAACTGACCTCCGTAGCAACTTGTTCCTTCAGCCTTGAAACAAGCGACTGTACTAACGAATCGTTTGAATGTTCAAAGTCATGAAACCTCCACTCATCTTCCTCTGTCCCATCAAAGTCATACAGGCGCGAGGTTGAAAAGGCCTCATCGTACCCAAATCGTGATGTTTTAAGTTCCCCTAAGATAGTAGAGATTGCATCTAACTCAGACCTGCAATCGTTAAACAACTCCTCAGCATCGTGCTTCAGCAGCTCCTGTCGCTTCTTCAGAAGCTCCTCATATCCTTGAAATGGATAGAGATCCATTTCATCCCTTCGTCTTTGCTCTTCACATAAAAGGCTACCTACAGCAAGAATGCCAACCTCATCCCTCAGCTTCTCATGCTTCTGTTCATACCAGTTCTGCAAGCCTGAGAACTCTTTCTCAAGCTCGTGAAGAATCCCTATACACTGGTTTGACCTCACCTCAAGCACACGGTTCCAGTCCAATAGCTGCTCTTCAACTGAAGGTCCAGTATATAGCCACGAAAGGAACAGATCAGCAACAACATTCTCATGGTCCGACCTCACTTCAAACGCCTGGCCATCAAGAATAAGCAGTGATGAATCAGAATCAAGTGTAATCTTCTCCAGGTTACAGCAACTTTTCGAGAAACTATCTCTGTCGCCTACTTCTCTGTCCTTATTTAGGCCCCTATTATTAAGTCCACAAGCCTGCGTAAGTTCCTGCAAGAACTTGAGCACCTTCCGCAGTGATGATGCGTCCAAGAAGCAAATGCAGAGTGGCGACTCATCCAACAAATGGTTAAGCAACAGTGACCCGGAAGGCATTCCCCTAAGCTCCTCCATGGCAAAATCAAGAACCCTGTTCAGATGGCCCAATGAAAGATTCTTGTTTTTCACAAGGATTTCGAAAGACGAATGAATCCTCTCTAAAATCTGGGCTCTTTCCTCGTCATCAGACAGTGGCCACTTCCTGTCACCTTCCCTTGTCACCACGACATAATTATCACACTCCTCATTGTGTGGAGAGGTTGAGGAATCTGATGTGTCCGATTTATCTTTTACACTCCAAATATCAGATGACATTGAATCTTTGTCCCTATCTGAGCCAACATTGTCAGCTAGTTCTTCCTCGAGAATTTTGAGTGCCAAGGTTGCATCAACCGGCCTCCAACTTGAACCAGTGAGCTTTTCTTCCCAGGCATCATCAATCTCCTCTGGCTCCATATCCCTCAACCGAGAAGAGAGTACACCCACATGTTCTTCCATTGCATGTTGTGCGTGCGATTCCACATCAGCGAAACGCTTCTCACACCTGCCACACACCCAAAACTCCCATTTCCCACTCCTTGAGGCAAACCTTATCGCCTGGTTAAGCACATCAGATACCATAGTGGCAGCATCTTTCTCCTTATGCATTGCAGTGGCATAGTGTGACTTGAGCTCAGAGATACTAGTGCTTAAGAATGCAAGCCTTCGATCCATGGGCACCGTGCCCCAGAACTCCCTCACTTGGTCAATGCGGCCAGACACCGATGAAGCTGTCGCCTTTCTGGACCCACCCTTCCTCCGTTCAGCACGATGCCCGGACACCGATGACTGAGACGAGGAGGAGGGGGCCTCATCTCCAAGTTGCTGTGATTGCGAATTGGATGACGAAGCCGCATTGGCATTGTGCTGTTCCATCAGCCTCATCGCTGTGAGCCTCACCTCAATCTCCTTGCGCCGCTCTTCGGGGCTCTTGTTAGCCTTCTTGAGCTCATTCTGCCGGCGCGGAGCAGGCGCCTGCTGCAGGAGGCGAAGCTCGGAGGATTCCTCAACCCCGCGGCGTATGGGGAAAACCCGGACCTTATCCTCACCGTTGTTGTAACCCATGTTCTTAACCCACAGCGAGATCGACGCCATGTTCGACTTCTGCATAAGGCCACTGAGATCAGCCCGTACCTCCTCGACGTCCGGCGCGGGGAGCCTGAGCGAGTGGGGGGCCGGGTCGGTGGGGCTCTCGATTCCGATCCCACGGCCACACTCAGCGTTGGCCGCCTCGTAGCCGGCGTTGTCGGAGGCGATGTCGTGGAGCAGCGAGGCGTGGAACAGGGCGAGCTCGACCGAGTCCGGGGCGAGCTCCGTCGCCCTCCGCGCCGCCTCGAGCGCCGCCCGCTCGTGGCGCGCGCGTGCCGAGGGCTCGTCGAGCGCCTGGGCGGCGCGGTGGAGCACCGTCCCGTGCGCGCGGAGGAGCAGCGGCGACCCCTCCCCGTGCCTCCCCACCGCCTCCTTCATCAGCCGCAGCGCCTTCGCGTGGTTCCCCTTCTGCAGCGACGCGTGGGCCTTGTCGTACAACGCCCTCACCGCCGCGGCATCGACCCCTCCCGCCGCGGCCGCCGCCGCCGCCGCCGCGGCCGCATCGGATTGGGCGGCCGGAGGGGAAGGCGGAGTAGGGTTTGCGAGGGTTCGCTTCTTCCGCCCCATCGGAGGAGGCGAATGGGATTTGGGGGAGGAGAAGCCAAAACCGGAACGGGGTTATAGTGTACAACTGGGACGAGACGAGTCGAGTCGAGTCGAGCCCAGCCGAGCCGAGTGCAATCGAATCCCGCTTTCTGATTTCGCGTGGGCCCCACCACGTCACACTGGTGGGAGGAGGGATGGGGGGAGCTCGCAGATCAGGGCAGGGGCGGCGGCGCGGTAGATGGAGAGACTCGCAGAGTCGGTTGCGCCGTTATATGGGCCGGACTGGGCCGTGTTTAGATCTTTCGGTATATCTGCGAAGACAGCAACGTAGCTCTATTTATGGGCCGTATGCTGTAAGGCCCGGTCCAGCCCATTTTAGTGAAAACTAAGCCTTTTTAAACCCCGGGATAGGCCTGAAAAGAGCCCGGGCTAAGCATGACATCTGACCAAAATGTGAAGTCCAGCTCAGCACAGCCCATAGGCTTTCTCGGTTTGAACCAGGCTTTTTTGGATCTTTTTGTATTTTCAGCCTTTCTCGAGCTTTCGTGCTGAAAACCTTTGTTTGAGCCCAACCCGGTGCACTATCGGATCGGGCTAGGCTCAGGCTTTTTTGGTTCGGGCCAACATCGAACAGGCTTAATAAAAGAATCACCTTGTCAGCAAAATGCGCATATTCATTGCTAGATTTGTAATTCTTCTATAATTTATAGAGGTAGGATTTAAGCTCGCATGGTATGTGGAGTTATATATGACACATAAATCTGTCTTATCAAATTATTTCAAAATTTTTAACACCCATTTAGATGACATAAGGTGAACGATGCGCATCCACTCGAGTGGTTAAAAGAGTTTCACGGTGATTATTGTACAATAGTTTGTAACTTCTGTCCAAAATTTAAATGTTGAGAGCAAAAAAATTCATGATGAAAAATATATAGTATCAATCAAAATTTAGAACGCCCCACTGTTTTCTAACCCATAGTTCCTTTTTCTGCAACAATCTTAGACGCATAAGACCATGACACTACAAAACTTAAAATATAAAAAAACATATATTTTTCCTAACCTGCAATAAGAAATGTTAGACCTAAATTTAGCAAATCATTCCATATATTCCCACGAGAAAAACTTGAACTCAACCATGCAAGCCTAAACTTAGCATGCGGCTGCCTCCCTGACCTCAGTTCCCTCACCACCACCACCTTCCACCCTTCTTTCTCCCTACCACATCGCTCCCGCGCATTCCCACCGTTCACCTCCTCTCCCGTGGAGGAGTTCTCCCCCGATTGCGTGCGCGCCGGCGTGCCGGAGAGAGAGGGGGGATAGATCGGTTCGATGGGGCAGCAGAGGAAGTTGGTCTACAGCTTCGTGGCGCGCGGCACCGTGGTGCTGGCCGACCACGCTGAGGTCTCCGGCAACTTCGCTACCGTCGCTGCACAGTGCTTGCAGAAGCTCCCCTCCAACGAAAACCGCCACCTCTACAACTGTGACGGCCACACATTCAACTACAACATCCATGACGGATTCAGTAATGCCCCTCCCCAAATCCTCTTCATTGATCAATCTCGTATAAACTACCTTTCTTTTTTCTATTTCGGCGCCCATGGTCTCCGATGCGTTAGCATCTGACATCGACTAGATCATTGTCCACATCTGTTTAATCGATCAGATTTCTTCACTAATGCATGCATTTTGCGGAAGATGATTATCTAACTTGAAGTTAAAGTGATTCCATCACCCACATGTGGTGCTCATTATCTCTGGGCCCATATGTCAGTCAAAGTCCCTCTAACTTTTAAATTAGAGGTTCATCTTCCGCATTTTGTACTGTTCACCCCTTACAATTCCATTTATTGGGATCAATCGGGACTATTGGGCTCTTCTATGATGGATTTGTTGGTGGCAATGGGCTTTGGGTTGTTTTATTTGCTTGATGTTAGATTAATCAGTTGTCAAAATAACTCTTATATTTTTTCAAGATAATGCCATTTGTATAGTTCTTTATAATAATAGGAAGAATTTCATTAAAAATTAAATTACACATAGCCTCTGACCAGGGATGCACACAAACCTAGAAAAGAAAAGAAACATGAACATATCATGTTGTCATGCAACAACTCACTAGAATACTACCTAAACAATAACATAAGCACTAGGCATCTACTCCAAAAAAACCAACGTTTTTCAAAAGAATAAAATGCATCGGTGGTACCATGACTTGTGAGGTGGGTGCAATTTAGTCACACATCTTACAAATTGCTTAAATGAGTCACCTATCTTGTGTTTAGGGTGCAAATTACATTAAACATGTGCACTATATTCACCAAATTGATATATCTTATACAAACATGGCCACATCCAACCTGAGAATAAGCAAACTATCAATACTATCAATAATAAATTCGATATGATATGAACGATATTACATTATTGAATATTAAGTAATATGTGATTGTGTATATTAAAAGATTGCATATGGTGTTGCAAGTGAAAACATATGGTTAGCTCCTATTTTTATCATTTGCATATCCACACGAGTCATGAGTGGCATGTTAATTTAACACGACATTCGACTTAATGGAAAACACTTTCATGTGCTATGATTTTTTATAAGATTTGCACCCCCGAAATAAATTGTATGACTCATTTAAGTAAATTACAAGATGTGTGACTAAAATTGCACCCACCACACAAGTTATGATACCGCTGATGCATTTTACTATTTTCAAAAAAGTATCTAATGATTGTCCGCCACTGTCATTGGAAAACAAGACTAGACTTCCATCCAAAACCCGAGATAACAAAAAGGCACTGACGTTATCGAATCCAGATAATTTATAGGATATTGATATACAATAATACATGTTTCAGTTATCTGATGATGTGGGTCTTCATCTATATTTCTATCGAAAAGCTGCAGATTTTTAGTATTTTGCTCTAGTATTTACTCCGCTTAACATGATCACCTTCTCAGTCGCACTTCACGATTTATCGTACTTTCATTGAGATAGTAGTTCTAGCCTATGTTTTCCTAATATAAATATTACATGCCATGTAGGAAATGTTTTTTTCCTCTGTCCTTGAAAGATAAACCTACTTACTCGTTGACATTGTTATGCTCTTTTGTCTAACATTTAATGTTGAACAAATGTGCTGTGTTATTTTTAAATAATTGTTTTATTATATGTTTTCTTGTTAGGGAAAGACAAAACTGAGTGAAAGCCGAATGTCAGTGCTAGAAATTATATCAATATTACTATGTTTCCATTGACAAGGTATTTCGTTTTCAGCATACTGTGTTGTTGCTACTGAGGCTGCTGGCCGTCAACTTCCAATTGGCTTCATTGAGAGAGTAAAGGAAGATTTTGCTAAGAAATATAGTGGAGGAAAAGCAAGAAGTGCTACTGCCAATGGCCTCAAGCGAGAATATGGGTATTTTCCTTTAAAAATGTTCTTTGATGGAATCCATTCAAAATTTTACAGAGTTATCATCATTTATATGGCTGTATGACGGTGTGAATGCCCTGAATATATAACTACAATGTGAAGAAGCTAGTTAATTATAAAGGACTTCTTTTTTAGGCCTAAGCTTAAAGAACACATGAAGTACTGTGACCAACACCCCGAGGAGATTGACAAGCTTGCAAAAGTGAAGGCTCAAGTTACAGAGGTCAAAGGAGTTATGATGCAAAACATTGAAAAGGTTAGTCCGTTAGTGTGTCCTTTACCGTCACCACTTGGGCACTCATATAGACAACAGAAGTGGTTTCGAAGCTTGAAACTGTTTTCTTCTGACCTGGTGCATCAGGTTCTAGATCGCGGTGAGAAAATTGAACTGCTTGTCGACAAGACAGAGGATCTCCGCTCGCAGGTTTGATCATTTTCTTTCACAATATCGAGTCATTCATTTTATTTCCTCTTAACAGCACAATCTCTGATCTATCAGACATGATGATATGCGTACTTTGATTGGTAGGCACAAGACTTTAGGCAACAGGGAACAAAGATCCGGCGAAAGATGTGGTGGGAGAATATGAAGATGAAGCTCATTGTCTTCGGCATCGTAGTTGCATTGATCCTCCTCCTCGTCTTGACAGTTTGCCGTGACTTCAACTGCTGGTAACACGGCATATACAGCTCCTCACTGAACATTTGACATAGCCTTCAGCTTTGATAATGCTGAAGATAAGGGCAGGCTGGAAATAATAAAAAAGGAGAGAAGGCATACTGCACCACATAGAAAGTTGTTGTTTGAAAGAAAACTATCACATAGGGAGTGCAAAATCACCATGAATCCATCTGTCTAATGTCATTGCTAGCTCATCACAATTTTTTTAAGTTATTTCTGGACCCCCAAGGCTCTAATAGGGCCTTCTCCTGTGCATGTACAGGATGTCCATAATCTTTCTACAATGTAACTGGTATTTTGTTATTCAGAAGAGTTGCTTTTATATGCTTTCTGATGCCTGGGCCCGTTTGATTTGAAGTCAAAATTTGTCTCATCAAAATATTACAATTTTAAATAGTTATTTGGCAATGTTTGGTTGTTACTGATACTTGCATATAAGGCCATAACACACACATATTATCGATATTCAACATCATTAAAACTCGCAAATGGTTTGGCATTGCCCACGTTTTGGCATGATACGGTTCGTACGTAACAAAGCTTGTGCGGGTCCATGCTTCTATGTTTTGACGACTCTTTGACTGCCACATAGCATCCGTTCTTTTTCTGAAATAGTTGCACATTCATATCTGATAGTATCAAGGTATTTAATTGGAGGTGCCTTAGTAAAAATAATATATCAAATGTTAGTTTTTTCACGGCAATGGACCCAAGTGTTTTTTTTCTTCGAAACACGATATACAAATACAGAAACTCATTTTTTAAGTAATATAAATATCCGGTCTCTAAATTCACATGTGGATTTACATAGCCGAGGAACATAAGTGTTACAATGTGATTAAGCCATTGTTTGATCTCATCTAATGAGCTACAAATGCACTCATAAACTCCATATATAACGGCCATGTTTATGTGGTTAATTGGTGAATTATTGTGTGCTGAAATAGGTGTAATAATATGCAAATAACAGTCATGTTAATGTACTCATTTCAGCCACTTTTATTCCCATCAAAGTGCAATTTCAGTTACAAATTGTAATTCCTATATAAGAGCAAAAGATCAATGAAATATGACTAAGGATTCATTCCTAATTTCTGCCCACACTTGTGTCACTTTGTTCTCTACTTTTTTCACACTCTAACAATAAGTACATAATCAAAGATTACATGAATACATACATTCCACATCTCATAATTAAAGAGACAAGAAATAATAAATGAATATATAAATAAGGATTAAAAGACTGAGCTTTCATTTTGAATTGCCTACCAGTCCTGTTGCGCCAAAAAATCATGCTGGGTTGATGCTGGCACGCAACCCGAACTTCTATATCTTCACGTTTCATTTACCTCCGATTGGTTTTTCCACTAACTTGCCCCTACAATTGGTTGGTTAATAAACATATGCATGCATTCACTCCACTCACACACCATATCTTTATGTCTTCGAGAATGACGAAGTCGTCGTAGGCACACAACCAGACACGTTATCTACCACTAAAAAATAATTAACGAAAAATACGAGAATATAGGTCATGTCGAATGCATAAACCGAGGTCTATTAGATCCACTACATATGAAACCTATAGTTTGCAAAGTAGGTCTAAGTTTTGTTGGTATAATTTTTTCTAGAAGCACTTTTTTTTTCATACTCAGATAACTCTAAGACATGTTGTTGTGAGGGTAATACATACATTTATGTACACATATATATCCTTCACCAACCATGCAGTTGTCCACTGTACATAAAACCACAACCAGAAAAACAGTCACTTGACCACACACACACTAAATTACTTATCTATCTCACACGATTAACCTCACAAAACTCCATGCTTACTAGTCTCATGCACCAGCTCTCCTCCCTAGAAGTTGAAGCCGTTGACATGTTCGACAGGTGCATGAATTTCTATCCATCCACAACCACTACATGACGAGAAGCTGCTAATTAATCCACAATTTGCTACTCTTAATCTTAAATTATCTCCAAGCTAGCTAGCATTAGCAAGCTGCCATCTGCTCCCTGCAGACGACAGGAGTGATCTCCTCGAACACCGGCAGCCGCCGGTTGCTTCTCCTGTACGGCGCCGCCCACTCCCTCACCACCACATCTAGCAGCTCAACCATCTCGCAATCCTCCTCCTCCACCTCGCCGCCGCCGCTGTCACTGCCCTCGACCTCGCCGGCGATCCGCGCCATGAGCTCCTCCACCTTAGCGACGATCTTTCCTCTTCCGGCGCCGAGATCGCCGGCGGCGAGGACGCCGGCGAGGACGGACTCGGCGTCGGCGAGGCGGCGCTGCTCGATGAGGCAGAGGACGAGGTTGCAGGCCTTGTTGGCGTCGGGGTCCACCATCTGGGCCTTGCGGTAGACGGCCTCGGCCGCCATGAAATTCCCCTGCTGCATGTAGGCCCACGCCAGGTTGCCCAGCACACGCGACGTCTCCTGTTTGACGGACACGTGGATCTTGCGCCCGTGTGACCTGGCACGCTTCGTCGTCTTCCCGTGGAACGCCTCGCCGAGGTAGATCTTGCGCAGCTTCTGCTTCAGTAGCTCGATCTCCTCCTTCGTCCTCCCGCTCGCCTGCATCAAGACAGACATTTTTATAACGTCAGCTTTCGAAGGTGTGCCATTACCACCGGCGAGATAAGGTCGGCCGTGACATTGGTATATAGGTGTAGACCCCTCCGTAAAAAAAAGTATTAAGGATGAGATATGACTTTTTACTGGTACAATGAATGTGGATAGAGCTGCATATGTCTAAATTCGTAGTACATTTCACACGCCACCAGAAATCCTTATATTATTAGTAGGAGAGAGTATATTAGAAAAAGATTTTTTTATTCTATAACAACAAATGGTATCTCAACTAAGACTGTGATCTTGTATTCTCTGAGTTGGATCGAAATTATATAGTTGTATACATAAAACTTAAAATCATTTAATTGGACAAATTAGGATCATAAAGTCGTAAAATTGTACTACCTCTTTTTTTTTACACCGGCTAGCTTAAAATTGAGCTAGCCGGCGTCAGCCATTGTCCGTTGATAACCGGAGGGAGTATGACATAATCAAGATTCTAACAACATAAAAGAAAATTGGATGTTTTTACATGCAAACCAAGAACACCGACTATGACAAACTATATTTACACAAGTAAAGAACTTAAAACCGGCCATCCACCTAAGAAAATGGCTTCAGACATATACAGAGATCGATGAAGTTTGTGTGGTTAATTACCTTGTAGAGGTCGAGGAGGATGTTGTCAAGTGATTCCTGAGACTGCTTGGGGCAGAGGTGTCTGAGAGACTTGATGGCATCGATGGCTTCGGAGTGGTAACCACGCTGCTTCATGACGACGGCCATGTCCTTGAGCGCGCTGTCCACCTTGTCGCCGGAGTTGATCGCCTTCCAGAACCACACGATCGATACATCAAGGTCCTTCTCCACCAGCTGATACATCAACAAAAAAATACGCATTAATTAGCGGATTAGCCCGACACAAGCTACCATATACAAGCATAAATTGCTATCCCGTCTCGCTAGTCGTAGAAAACATGTGTTAATTAGAGAAATGTTGAAGATAAACTTTGAAATATTTTACTAAATTATTTTTCTAAGTAGTTATATTGAATGCATGGAAATATTGTTGAATTTATGAAATATATATGTGTGGAATTAATCAATAGAAATTAGTATATATGGTTGGTGTTGTTGCTTGAGGATATGATGGATTGATGTCCAAGTCCAACTTTATTTTTTTGTGGCTAAAGGGAATTTATATGTCCATTTCATCAAAAAGAGGAACCAAGAATTAATCTAAGACATGCATCATGCATGTACCATGCAAACTGTCCAATTGCAGTTCCACTTTTATGCAGAGGCAGATTTACCTCGTGGACAATTTAATTGTTGGTAAATTGATCACAGTTAAGTATCATGCATCGATGCATGATACTATACCTTATATGGAACATATAATATTAGTGCGTGTCCTTACACTAGTATAGTATACTGTTTTTTATGGATTCATCTCAGATTCTATGCCAATCTACTCCTACTTATAGCGATATAGCCATTACACTTTAGAACCGTAAAGCAAACTAGTGCTGTGAGGAATCCATGCAGCTCACCAGACTAAATCTCTAGTGCGTTGACATGAAGTCCAGAATAGATCTGCAGGACTGTACGCGTCTTCTACATATAATCAGTCTAGGCCCTAATCAAATCCTAATTACTAGTAAATCTAGCATGATATTAAATGCACATAGCCAACTATAATTTCATTTCAGTACAAATAAAATCCCCACAATCAATGAACGACGCCAACAACCATAGACGCCGGCAATAATAGAAAACAACGACGCATTATATCACTCTCAAAAATATATTACCAGTTATCGAACTGGCCTATGTTCAGATCCAAACCCAAAAAAATTAATTTTTTTTCGGACGAAGGAAGTACCTGGTAGTGTTTGGCCCGGGCGTACGGCCCGTCGCCGGCGGGGATCTTGTACGCGACGTGCGCCGCCGTCGGGCTCGACGGCCATGCCACTCCGACGACCAGCTGATCCATGACTAGCTACTCCGGCGAGATGGAGGCGATGATTAATTTAGCTTATGCTAGATGGCGACGACTGCCGGCGAGCTAGGGGAGGAGAGCTGTCTCTATAATATACCAACCAGCCAAGCTAGCCGGGGAGAGGGGAGACGGTTAGGAGAGAGATCGAGAGAGCAAACTGGCCAGCCTATCGTGATAATGAATCTGGCCGGGCGATGAACCCGGACGGGGAGTCGTCCAGGTTCGGATGTATGTGTACTGGAGCAGGTTAGACTTGGATGGAGCCTGCATAATTGGGCATGTTCATCGGGTCGTGTTCGTGTCCGTTCGCGTGACTGGATTGGCGTGGTATATATTACACAAAATTGTTTTAAAAAATCAAATAAATTATAAGTCAAAATTTTAATAATTATTACTAATACTTAATTAATCATATAATAATCAAGTTTCTCGTTTTGTTTGTGGCTAAAAATTTGTTTTTAATATCTGTTTAGAGCTCGCCCATAGTGTGGGCACGCTTATGGGGTTGCTCGGCCCGTCACCTTCATCTCCTCCTTACGTGAAAGACCTTGAGTGTATCGGGCATAAACATTTGATTTTTATTTTAAAAAATCTTATTTATAAATTTTATATAATATCATTTTAAATATACTGTGTTTAATCCGTTCGTTCGTACCTCATATAATAATAGCAAACCTTTCAAATATTTAGCCATTTAGGGGGGGGGGAAGAAGGGCCTAAGTAGAATATGTACCAAATTTGAATTTTTTTGGTTCATGGTATCCGTTTCTAAAGGTCAATACCTTCATCCAAAAAGAAAATTTTTAAGTTGAACCTAATTAGAAAAATCCTTTTGACTAAGGGCCTATTCGGTTAACAAGATTTTTAAATCAGGAGATAGGGAAAACGTAGGAATGCATATGCAAAAATATACGTAGGAAAAGGATAAGAATGACCCCTACATGGTTGCGAGGAAAAATATAGGGATACTAGTATCAATTTGCCGTGATCAATTATTTGAATGCTCTAAGTTGTGCAACTTAGGGTCAAATACATAAAAAAAAGTGTGATTTGCCTTGATCCCACGCTTAGGAATAGAAAAAAGAAGTCTAAGTGGATGTAATTTTTTGTACAAAATTCATTATGAATCACACCGAATTCCTACACTTTTCCTTTGCCACAATCCTACAAACCGAATGAATGGATATTGATTATTTCTATGTTTTTCCTCTATATTTTCTACAAAAGGAATAAACTCTAAGGTGTATATTGCTTTCTATGTAACATAGTGTAGGATGTTTTAGTCTTTTCAATAGATTCATATATAATTAATGTGTTTGTTTCATAGACATGTCTAGATTCATATGATTGTTAACATGGATCTAAACGAGAAATAAAAAGACTAAAGTGACGTAGCAAACAACCGAAGTCAAGAAAGCCCATCTATAGAAATGTTTAACTGTTGGGTCCCTCGATTGTCTGTACGACATGTTTTCTTCCTTTTTACGATGATGGTATATTGATTTTGGTTTAAGTACTCATTGTGATGTTGAAGTGCAATCAAGCGATCAACTGAAAATTACTTCTGCTTTTCCCTGAACGAGATGCAAAAATCCTTTCGTTTTGGGTCATCAGAGTCTGACTGCCTGACTAGTCACCAAAACCATAGGCTAACGGGGAGCCTTGCATGAAGACACATAAACTATTCAAAAATGCACTCTTAAATACATGAAAGATGTCCAAGGTAAAACTTAACATTCTTGTCAAAATCCCACAGAATCGAAGCAATGGCACAGACACCATTGATGATTACAGCTAAAAGCTGGGAAGACTAGTCGATTGTTCACAAAGAAACAGCGAAGGTTCCGTTCTATGGAGAACGCATCCACAGTTTTGTTTCATACAGCAGCAGCACCCCTATGACCGGGCTGCACATCCAACCAAAGGGTCTAATAGTTTTGGTTGCCCCGCCCACGGCCGCCACCCATTCGTCCACGGCCCCGAGCATAGCCTCTGCCGCCCGGGCTACCTCCAGCTCTGCCACCACGTTCATATGCTGGACCTGAACGTTCATACCCTGGACCTGAAACAACAGATTACACAATTGGTTGTTCTATGCTCATAACTTCAGTGCTTCAAGATGAAGCTGCAAACAAGAACCAATGACACTATAACACAAAGGTCGGTCATATCCTTTTGGAAACAGCATATTATTCTATCATGTCCAAGGTTAAACACTGTTGCTTTCATCAGCTTTTCTAAGTTCACCATGCTTCAAATATATGGGGCAAGATGATGGCTTTGGACTTAAGAAACAGCAACAGGTAAATTGATAAGATTTTATTATTAGTAAACCAGACTAACCAGTACATAAAACAATAATCAGATTCAGATTATAACAAACATATTTCAATGCGGTAAATAAAGCAGATAAGCAAGTTCTGAAGAACACTGATGCCTCGGACATATGGGAGGCGTCAACACGCAGCACAACTGCCTTAGCCCATGCATAGATAGAGTACCAGTTACTAATAACATAGAAATACTTACCACCATATCCCCAGTTGCCTCTTCCGCGGCCGCCGCCGCCGCCACCGCCACCTCTGTTCCGGTTGTAGTTCCAGCCGCCATTATCTGAAACGACAAATGGTAAAGCAATAAATGTACAGAAACAATTTTGGCGCACCATAATAAAAACTTCCAAACATTTAGGCCTTGTTCGAAGGAGCTACTTGATGCAGCACTGTAGCTGTGCTGTACAGCAGCCAGCCAGCAGGAGCTACAGTGGCTGCGTTCATTAGTTGAGAAGCTTAGCAATGGAAAACCTCCAGCTGTTTGGCTGCCGAACAGCTGTTCTGTGCAGCACAGCGCAGGAAGCTGCAGTTTAGGCCTACCGAACAGGCCCTTACATATTGGATAACAGCAAGCATTATAGTACTTACCATATCCTCCATATCCACCTTGGTTGTAACCATATCCCCCATAGCCACCTTGGTTGTGGCCATATCCTCCCTGGTTGCCATACCCCCCTTGGTGTCCATATCCACCATAACCTCCTTGGTTGTTATCATATCCACCATACCCACCACCATAGCCTCCCCTACCACCCCAACCCCTTCCTCTTCCTCTGCCTCTACCACGGCCGCGGCCGTATGAATCTCCTATACAAAAGAAACAGGTTAGCAATCAGGCTTGTAATGGTATGGAAAGAGTTTTACTACTGATAAGATATTCACCTGTTTGAACTTGATTTGGCCTAGACTGGTACTGTTGTTGCTGATATTGCTGAGTTTGTTGGTATCTTTGTGGCTTAAGTGGCTCTGCATGCAAGGGAGCTTGATACCTTCAAAAAGACATTAAATTCTTGGTACATTTAGAACTAGTGTAGTGTAATAATTGAAATAATTACAGAGAAGGTAAGGGCAAACAGACCCAGCTGAACTCTTGTTAAGCTCCTTCGGTGACAGGGAAATTGATATCATTGAAACATGGCGAGTCATCTCCAATCTGCAATGAGATAACACCAATAAATAAAATGAAGAAAAGGGGCAGTCCAAGAATATATTGACAGACAAAGTTGTTCTTGGAAACTTAACGGTACAAGGCCTTCCTCAATGGGTTCCCATACATCAGTAATACTGACTGAACTGATTGATGTATCTTGATGCAGCCCAGGGATCCTTTTCTGCAGTTGCCAGTTAGAGATTAGCTAACTGCTAAACAATCCAAATATCAGTAATTAACGCAAGAGAGATAAGAATAAACCAACTTTTATGATCTCAGCAATAGCCACTGTCTTGCTGATAGCCTGTCCCATAGCCTTCAACACAATTTCTTTCACCCGCTTCTCCTGCTTCAAACAGCTTATAAGAGTCATAGAATGCACACAACCAGAGCACATAAATGGTGGTCACTGGTAGTTGTTCAAGTACAAACTGCACAGTACATCACAATCACATAGAAATTTGTACATGTTGCAGTTGATAACGGCAACTACATTGGTTATAGGAGTGGCAATAGGCCAGCAGGGATCCAGCTTGATTCGCCTTAAGAGAAAAGGGATGGCGGGGTGTTCCCTACTTTCTTCTCTAATTGTTCAAAATCGGTGTGGAGCACGGGTGCAAAAGCTGAATTAGGACACCATCGGTTTTGCAGTGAAAGCCAATCTTGGGTGTTTAAATCGTGATTGACAGATATACACATTGTGGACAGCTCACTAAATTCAATAACAGAACTAGAAGAATAGCCAACTCATAAAAAAGCATTAAAAGTTATGTTCATTTGCACATTGAACGGCAGCACTTGCACATTGCAATCCACTCAAGCTGGGCATGCATAATCAGTGGTATCACCGAGCTCCTTGAAAACCAACACTCGGCACATTAATAATGATTAACAAGAGTATCTTCGGAATTTAACGCAAGCCACAACAAGAGGAATTCCACGTGCCCACGGCTGTGCCAAGAACAGCTCCTTCGTCACTCATTGCTATGCGATTAAATAGCTCTCAGCCCCGTTACTCACTGTTACACAATAAATCATTGCCAAGCTTCAATATAAGCCCCATATGCTATTCATTTAGCATTAACACAGTAAAAAAAAAGTTCTCACCTTGCTTCATATTTATGTTTTTGTGAATCAAAATTACAAAAAAAATAATAAAGTTATTAACTTAACACAATCCTTATCACCAGCATATCAAACTGTCAATCAGCAACTACACAGCACGAAATGCACCAAATCGACACCTCTTACTCAAGTGCCTAACTCTGATCCAAAATCCTCGCCTCCCCCACATATTCCAATCCACAGAGTGCGCCACACCAACGGGCAGTCCCCTCACCACCCAAACACTCCCAAATATACCCCTTTTCTCACGCGGTAAAGCGAGATCTAGCCGGAGAACCCACTACTAAGCGCGGCAACCGCAGTAGAACGCATCGTTTCAACGGCGGGAGCGAGCAGGAGCGTCGGGCTAGCGCTGTACCTGGAGGAGGGAGGTGGCGTAGGTGACGTAGTTGCGGATGAGGCCCTGGGTGGTGATGCGGATTTCGTTCTCGCTGATGGCGGCGGCCTCGGGCCGCGGCTTCTCCACCCGCTGGTACCGATCCATGGCTCCTCCCTCCCTCCGACGACCCTCCCGGCGGCGAAGCGGCGGCACCTGAAGCGGCGACAGCGGCGGCGGCGGCGGCGGCGGCGCTGTTGCTGTCGAAGAAGGGGATGGGCTGGAAAGAGGCGGTTTGGTTGAGGGCTTAAAACCCTAGAAATAGGGGAGTGGGAGGAGTTAGGGTTTAACGGCATCCACGGGTTGCAGCCGCAATGGATGGACGGGGATCTCCCGCGCTCAGGTGCCTCGAGATTCGTGCTTATGCTCTCTTTTTTTTTGTTTTTTTTATTTGGAAATATATGTTTAGACCATATGATTAGCAGTACTTTAATTAATTAAATTAAATTAAGGGCGTTGAGGATGCAGGATGGTGGATGGATAAGAATCCAGAATGGCCCTTTTAGGGTATCAGGTTCATCCTACAACATTTTTTGTTTGGGCACACTTGTTTCTAAAAAGCTCACCTATAAATTTTTATAGATTTTTGCAGCAGAAAAATGTAAAAACAATACATGTTTACCTTACCGCCTTGACATGAATAGTTTATGAGTTTATTTGGATGCAACTTTAGCCATTCCTATCAGAAAAAAAATACTTTAATCATTCCAGGGCAATGATAAAAGCATTTTCATAACAAAGTCATTAAAAATTTAATGCATAAATAGATTTACATTGATTGTCATGATACTTGGATTGATGCATCAATGAAGATAAGGCCCCGTTCTAAAGTGACATTGAACTAGGATTATAAGCCGCACGCAAAACGAGATGGGTAATTAGAGCATGATTAATTAAAGTATAACCATTACAAACTTGAAAAATGGATCTATTTGGTTTTTTAAAGAAACTTTAACATATAACTTTTTTAAAAAAAATTATCGTTTAATAGTTTGAGAAGCGTGCTAACGAAAAAAAAAAATTCAGCCCCTACAAGCTGAAACGAACGAGGCTTAAGATAGAACAATTGCACCATGAAGACGACGCAAGGTCCGCTTTAGCTTAACCAATCATAACGACGTAATCGTTACAAGACCTTTTATCTTTTTCTTCGGTATGTGAACATTTTCTCTTTCATAAAAACTGTTAACTGGCAGTTTAGTAATGATTCCCACTTCAATATGCAAAGAAATAAGCTAAACTAAAGCGGTTGTTAGAGGACACCAAGTTATCCTCATCCGTCCAAAGTCTAAACAATACAAGAAGTAATAAAAAAAGGTTAATCTATATTGATCGGGTAAAATAGGTTTGTGTGGGCGTGTATAGGGTTTACTGAACCAAAAAAAAACACCCATGTTTCATGGCGTTTCAAGGTTTCAGTCGTTCATAAATGTATCCAAATTTCACTCGTATGAGGCTGCGTTCGTTTATACATAAAAGGAGAGATTGGCTACTAGTAATAGTAACAGTGTTTTTCCTCTCGGCACGCTTCCCGAACTACTAAACGGTGTATTTTTTGAAAAAAAAATCAACACGAAAGTTATTTTAAAAAATTAAATTAATCCGTTTTTCAAGTTTAAAATGGCTAATAATTAATTAATCATACACTAATAGCGTTTCTCGTTTTGCATGAGCTACTATTCTTTTCTCCACGTTTCCAAACATCCTCAAATGAACACAGCCTGAGAGATTATCATGAACACAGCCTGAGAGATTATCATGAAACTAAAGAAAGTTTCTCATAAATGTATCCACATGCATCTTGTACTAAGGTTTCTAATTGTTAACAACCATAACAATTTTTAGTTTCATCAAGGATGCTTTACAGGCTGAAAAGAACAAACCTTACAAAAAAAAAAATGCCGATACACACACATGACGTGCTACTAACAATTTAACTCAAGGTCTCCAGCCCATTAATATTTTCTCTCAAAAGAAAAGCTCTAGCCCACAAACTATTTGATCCATTATTCGACCTCTACCTACGTAGACATCGCATCAAGGCCCACGAGCCCATCCCACTCCACACAAAACCAAGGCCCAAACTCGTGTACGCTCTCCACCCGCCCGCCCCGGCGCCGCATTTCGAAGCTTCCTTCCGGAACACTACTCGTCGACGTCACGCCTCCCTTTTACAAACCCCCTGTCACTGACGAACCGGCCCCACAAAATCATCTCCGATCCTCCGCCGCCGAAGCGATCGAGAGCTTACGCACGGGGATCATGGCTTCTCCGCCTCCCCTCCTCCTCCTCGCCGTCCTCCTCCTCTCCTCCGCCGGCGCCGGCGGCAGCGAGGGCGGGGTGCGGTTCGACGCCTCCCGCGCCGCCGACATCTCGTGGCACCCCAGGTAATCAATCGATCGGACAAACCCCCGCTACGGCCGCGTCGTGTTCTGACGCCGTGCGGCTGATTTCCTGATTTCCTCTCGTTGTGTGAGTGACTGAGTGCTGCGTCGCAGGGCGTTCTTGTACGAGGGGTTCCTGTCGGAGGTGGAGTGCGACCACCTCGTCGCGCTGGTGAGTTTGCTCGAATCTGAAATCTGAAATCTCTCCTGGGTAACATGGAGATCTGTCTTGGTGATGACGAGTGAATTCACTGCTTTGGCGTGGCTCTGCGTAGGCTAAACGGGCCGGGATGGAGAAGTCGACGGTGGTCGACGGCAAGTCGGGGTTGAGCGTGCCGAGCGAGGCGAGGACAAGCTCCGGCATGTTCCTGGCCAAGAAGCAGGTAATTAAGGCCATGATTGTCTCGGTTTCAAGGTGCAAAATTCATGTCCTTGTCGCCTGTTATACTCCCAGAAAATGCCAAATCTCTGTAAATAAAGGATACCTCTAAAACTCGTGAATTTTATAAGGGGGCTACAGAAGAGGGTGATCTTTTCGCTTATTCTAATTAGCTATAGCCGCATGAACAAAACAATAGAAAATAATTTATGGGTTAACTTTTGTATCAGTATTTTTCGTGTTTGAAATCAAATGCTAAAAACAGACCACGATGGAAAAAAAAACCCCTCAAAATCAACTCCAAAATTAACTTTGAAATTTTAAATTTTGGTTGCGGCTTATCAGCCAGCAACGAAACGATGGGGGCTAAAGTTAGTTTGGTTTCAGTAATATCTTCTCCAAATTTTTCTTCATTCTAAAGGGGCAGGGATTTTGTTTTCTTTCACGTCTAAAAATATATAGGAACTGGCTTTTTTTTTCATGTGTTTCAAACGAGATTAACATGGAAATGTTCTCAGTACAGTGTATGCCTACTGAATTTTCTGCTTGCAGTGATTTGCCGGCACATACGAGAATGGGACTTCTTAAAATTGTGGACCCTCTTTAACATTTTATTAACTTTATCTGAAGGATGAGATCGTTACAAGAATAGAGGAGAGGATTGCCGCCTGGACCATGTTTCCAATAGGTATATGTGGCTTGCTGATTATTCTAGGATGCTTGGACCTCGCAGAGTGCATTCTATTGGTTCACCCATGTTTTTATTATTGAACGTTCAGAAAACGGCGAACCTATGCAAATACTACGTTATGGTCAAGGTGAGAAGTACGAGCCACACTTCGATTACATTCATGGACGACCATATTCTGCCCCTGGTGGTCATCGGGTTGCCACTGTGCTCATGTACTTATCCAACGTCAAGATGGGTGGAGAGACTGTCTTTCCCGATTCAGAGGTGATTTACACCTTCTAGCCATTGTTTTCATATTAAATTTCTTTTTCCCTTTCAGAACAAAAAAGTTTTTCCATGCAAAATTTCACGTTAACAAGTACAGAGTCTTCTTATCACAGGCTAAGCTATCACAGCCTAAAGACGAAACGTGGTCCGACTGTGCAGAACAAGGTTTTGCAGGTATTGCCAAGACGAAAAAAACGTGTTGCAAACTTACAGATTTACAATGCACCCTTATATTTAGAAAAAAAAAAAAGAACAGTTCACCCGTTTTGAACTATTAGTAGAGAATATATGTCAAAACTTGTTGAATAAAGTGATAGCTCCGTGTGCTAACATCCCCTGACTTAAAGTCATGGAGACATTGCCACTAATAGTAAGTCCCATAGTCCATAGCCTATATGTGAGCATGACAGTGTCTTAAGTCAGAGGAGCTTCATCCCTGCACGTAGACAGTGTCCTCTATTGCAATTGTTGGGATTTTTTCATGGTTTGCAAGTGTTGGGCTCGTTGTGCATTTTTCATCTGTAACAATGTTGTTTTTTCGTTTGGCAGTGAAACCAGTGAAAGGCAATGCATTGCTGTTCTTCAGCCTCCACCCCAACGCGACATTCGACCGAAACAGCCTGCACGGAAGCTGCCCTGTGATAGAAGGCGAGAAGTGGTCAGCGACGAAATGGATCCATGTGAAATCCTTCGACAATCGCCGGAGAATCGCTGCCAAATGCGAGGATGAACATGCTCTCTGCCCCAAATGGGCTGCTCAAGGAGAGTGTGCCAAGAACCCCGGTTACATGGTCGGCAGCAGCGTGACCCCTGGCTACTGCCGGAAAAGTTGCAATGTATGTACAACTGATAAGCCGATAAACGGCATGTAAACAACAACAGAAAAAAATTACAAGTGAAATTTTCACATCTATTATATTCACAGTTTAAAGGTCAATGCTACTTCTCAATTAAAATCGACTCTAAAATCATGAAATTTAAAAAATGACAACGGCTACGAGCTGGATGGCAAATGATGGAAGGTTATATATAGTTTCAGGCTTCAAGACTCCTGATTGTCTGGTTATGATAAATACCTTTTTCTTGTAACAAATATGAGTAATTATCACAAAACCACAGTTTTTAGGGCACAACAAATATTGTACTGTTTTTTACACGAGCAGTGACAAATTACTCACTATAGTTCACACCACTGCAACATTTTTTTCACGGCATGCTTGGTCGATTAATCATCTAGCACTTTTTTCACGCCTTCACGGCGATGACGCCATCGTTGCCGGCGAGCGCCCGGTATTTGTCCCTCCTGGTGAAGCTGGTGCACTCGTACGACAGCGCGGAGGCGATCAGCCTCTGCACATGGTTGGCCACCTCATGACTCGACCTTCCGCCGCCGCCGCCGCCGCAGGTGAGCTCGCCGGGAATCCTGTCGAGGAACGTGACGGCGTACTCCGGGAACGGGTTCATCAAGAAGTAGAACGGATCCACCCCCTCGCCGTCGTGCCGTGGAACATCCCCGCCCTGCACGCCGTCGCCACCGGCACGATCTCGTCGGCGAGCTCCGCGAACAGCGGCGAGAATCGCAGCAGGTACGCCTCCCTGCACGTGGTCCCCTCCGGGCACACGGCGAGCTCGCCGGAGGCGACGAGGACGCGGCGCATGGCGGCGGCGTCGGCGGCGCGGTAGCGGCGGGTGAGGCGGAGGGTGGGGATCGGGGAGAGGAGCTCGGTGAGGCGGGAGACGGAGAAGGTGACGGCGGGGATCGGGCGGCCGGCGGCGACGGAGAGGAAGAACGCGTCGAGGACGGTGCGGTGGCTCATGGCGAAGACCGTCCCCGCCGCGCGCTCGCCGGCGGCGGTGGCGCGCCGCGGACGACGAGGCGGACGCCGAGGGCGCGGAAGGGGATGGGGAGGAGCGAGCCGGCGGCGACGCGGAGGCAGGCGAGGAGGAAGCCGAAGGGGAGCCATGACACGGCGAGGAGGGCGGCGAGAGGTGTCGGGCGATGGACGAGGCGGCCGTCGTGGAAGATGACCGGCCTTGGGAGTTTGTTCGCTGGGACGGCGTCCACCGGCTCCCGTGGCACGAGGTACGCTTCCTGCAGTTGCACGGCTGTCACTTCAGATTTCAGAACTCTTGCATGTGACATTGGTTCAAAACCTGAAAATTTCTGCTAACGAATTCATGCATGAGCATCGGTTCAGGATTGCAAATTCTGCCAAGTTCATGACGTGGGAAATAAGGTGTGGATCACTAATGTCTCTTGAGTCCTGACAAATATTACTTTGTTACTATAAATTCGATTAGCTCGTCAGTCGTCACAGACCACACTTTAAGAAGTTGTTCACTCTAGATTATTTGATGTAAACTAGATGCACCTAAAAGGATAAATGTCTGAGGAGAAAGGCATGCAAAAAGAGAGAGTTAATCAACGTAAACAGTAACCATTGCAGCAAAAATACGTCAACAACGACACGACGTCATATGTAGCGGTTATTACGTGACCTTGCATAGGCTCATGAAGGCGTAGTCCGACCTCCCATCGCCGAGCCCAACATCCGGCATCTCACCACCGTACTCCCCAACCATCTCCCCCACCGCCTCCGCCTTCCTCTCCCCGACGAGCACCCCACGCCGCGAATCCACCAACCCCGTGGCGCGCCCTCGCCACGACACGAGCTCCGTGCCCGCGACGGCGTCGACGCCGAGGTATCCCCTCAGGAACGGCTCCGCGAACACCACCATCCTCCTCCCCTTCCCCCTCACGGCGCCACCGCGCGAGAACACGCGCCACGCCGCCGGGTGCACGTCGGCGGCGTAGAACGCGGGCAGCACGGCCCGCGCCGCGGACTCGACGTCCGCGACGCGCGCGCCCACGGTGGCGGCGAAGACGAGGACCCGCACGGCGGCGGACTCGGAGCCCGCGACGTGGCGCAGAGCGGCGGCGAGCGGCGTGAGGAGGAGGAGGAAGAGGAGGCGTGGCGCGCCACCGACGTCGAAGGAGACGAGGGCGTAGTGTGGGAACGCGTCACGGGAGCGGAGCAGCGTGCCGTCGAGGTCCGACACGACGGTGTCGTAGTGCTCGCCCGCGCGCGACGTCGCGTCGCAGTTGTCGACCGTCGGGAACGGCTCGCCGCCGCCGCCCACCGCCATGTCACGTGAGTATACTGGCTCGATCGTGCGCACCAGTGCAGGTGATCAATCAAGGCAAGGCAAGGTGCGTGGATTTTATAGCGGGGTGATGCACGTACGGTTCACGGTTGGATGGTGAGCGGTATGAGGCGGATGGGTGTAGTAGTGGCACGACTCCGGAAATCCACGTCGCGAAAAATGTGCGCTATTTTTGTGGTGAAATGAAACTAGCTGCGTGTTCCATGCTTGCATGAAACTGTTAATGAGTGGCATCACGTTTCGCTGTCGAAGCAGTAAGCATGCTTTGCTCGCGTACTGCAGTAGAGACTAGAGAGACGAGGAAAGTAAGGTTTAGATGCCCCTTAGGTTCCCAGCCCCGAATCTGTACAGCCATTCAAAAAGGAAGAACCGTTCAGTTCTAGATGCCCTAACCAATGGACAGTGGATGTAATCTTACCGTACCACTGATTTCGGAGTCGTTTCGGTGTGGTACTGTTTGCATAGGGAGAACATCGCTTTATAGTGGCTCATCAGGATGATAGCATTGTGTGACGGTGGTCGGCTACCGGGGTTTATTCGACTAAATCGGCTTATAACGCTCTCTTCAAAGGGAGCGTAAAATCAGTTGTTGCTCTGGTAATTTGGATAACTTGGTCGTCTTCAAAGTGCAAGGATTTTGCTTGGTTGCTTTTGCAGAATAAGCTCTGGACTGCAGATAGGCTTCAAATGCGTCAATGGGCGAACAATTATTTCTGCCAACTATGCTTTAATAACTTGAAAGCCGCCCAACACTTGTTCAAGAATTGCCCTTTCAAGTTTGGGATGATCTTGGTCCAAGACTTTCTGCTATACCTGTCCTGATCCATGATGAGGGTGTTGGCATGTTGGATTGGTGGCTGCAAGGCACACACCATGTCGATGCTAGCACTTCTAAAGGTTAAGTCCTTGCTCCTCCGACTCTTGGGAAATCTAGCGTAAAAGGAATAGAAGAATTTTTAAGAATGAAGAGTTGTCGCTTCCGCTCTTAGTGGACAAGATCGGTGACGAGATGAAGCTTTGGTCCCTCTACGGTTCTGCCCATGTTGCGAGATTATCTGTTTAGGGATCCTTACTGGCGCTTTAGTGCCGTGTAAAATTTGTTCTTTTCTTTTCTCTATCATTTTGTAAATCCACTCTCACTTGCTTCTTGCTTAATATAACACCAGCTCAAGCTGTCAGTTTTCCAAAAAAAAAAAAAAGAAACTAAGGTTTTGTTTTGCATACCTACTAGTAGGCACATAGGAATTATCAAATCAGATTATATTGTTTAATTGCCGATTAACTCAATTGGTAGCAGGTGCGGTGTAAAATTGGCACATTATGTTCACATGCATCTAGGTTGGCTATAGAGCCAAGCAAACCTGATGCATGGAACTGAATAGAGATGCAAGTGTTGCTGACGAGAGGAGAGGAGCAGAGGCCTTGGTGCCTTGGTGGTGGTTGGATACTTACATCACCAAATTAGCCTCACTAAACTATAATTGAGTATAATTTTAAGGCATGCGCGACGATGCGGCGGCGGCGCGGCGAGGGCACGGACAGTGGTGGTGCGGCGAGGGCGCGGGCTTCGGCGACGCTGGGATCCCAGCGACGTTCGCGACGTCTCGCCTGCCCCAGGCGACGGGTTGGATTAGAGGTGGGTTTTTAGGAAATTGTGATTAGGAAAGCTAACGGTGGGATGGTTTAAGTATAAAAATTTCTCACCTCTCTATCTGGCTATTGGATGAGGATCCAGGGTTGTGATGAGAGTTTGCATAGTTTGCATAGAAACTTGGTTTTCATAGGATACGCTGCCATATTTGATTAAATTCTAAACAACAATCTAACTTGCAAAGCGACTTATAACTTAAGAGGGAGGGAGTACTTACTAGCAGTCTTAACCTTCAGCATCCTAGTTTTGGAGTGTAAGATCATAGGGTATGCTCTTATTGTTGTCTCTTAAAACCATTTCATTGTTTGGCAAACTTAAAAGAAATGTATTTGGTTTGCTGCAAAATATTGGTAAGCCCACATAAATTGGTAGAATTTTAGAACTTGCCACAAAATTATCCAACATTTGATAAGGTGTTAAACTAAACACGCCACCTATAGTTTTAACTTGCCATCAAATGATAAGGTTAATTTTGGTAGTAAACCAAACATGCACATAATTTTGTTGGGAATTTTGTTGGTCCCATGCTTATAGAGATCGTTGGATGTAGTGATCGATGGCGTGCATGTATGTACACACATCAACAACAGAAGCATAAGGAATTTACACCGGTCATTACTATATAACAGACACGGCGCGTAAGATATTTCCAGTCTGATTTTCAGAGAGTACGTACATGTAGCTAATACACCTTGGTGACAACAGTTATATTAGTTAGTTAAATTCTCTGAATGGATTATCATGGTTGTAGACGGGTACTAGAGCAGCATCGATCCACCAGCCCGTGTCTGTCGAACAGATACTCCACAAGATGAATGGCTGCTGCTAGCTTGATCGATATTTCTTCTCCACTTTCATTTTCAGGGTGATCTCGATCGACAAGTCAATCGATCAAGCTAGCAGCAAAGTTTTTGGGATTGAGAGGCAAATCATGTGGTGGCTTTATTATTACGGGAGTTACGGTTCAGCACAGTGGTAGGAGTGCTTCCCTCTCCGATCAAGAGATCAATCGATACGCCATTGCATGATAGGCACCGGTAGGTATATAAATACGCGATATTAGTGTATTATGTCCATTAATTCCAGCTGTGCCGTGCTGATCTTACTCGTTTTGTCCCCTGCTAGATGATTGATGGCTAACTCACTCATTGGACTGGACGGGGTGGGACGGCCGGCCCAGCTACAGCCCGCGTTTACCCACCCTCCCAAAGACCTAGCTGGGCCCTACAGATCATAAAATGCACTAGTTTTTGGGTTAATATGCATCCTAAAAAGCCCACTAACTCATGTTTTTGCACCTGGCAGGCAGATGGGTTGTTTATATCGATCGATCGTGTTCTATTGTTTGTCGTTGCTTCGTACTGCTCACTATCTCGCCGAACGCAGGCACACACACGCGATGCGAGACGCAGATTGGAGTCTGCTAGCCTTCTTCTTGCTCGCGTGGTTGACGACGCGATGCGACGACGGCTCGCTCCTCTCGGCTCTCGGTGCCCTGTCTTCTCCCGCTCTGGCGTTGGCTTGTGCTAGCAGCTGTTGTCTGCCCATCCCAGACACATTAGGGTTAGCCGCCGACTAGGCCGCTAGGGCTAGCAGGGAAGGCAAATCACGGTGGCGGCCCACGGCCCAGCAGCTCAACCTCTTTAATCAGTTGACTTCTTGACGTGATGAGTTTGACAATCGGTGATGCCCTCGGCCCTATCTGTAGTTAATCTATCACAAGCCTCATTATTCGCTAGTCACTAGCTGCCACGACTGGATTTCATGTTCGCATTTTACCGGATAAACATCGCCGTGGTTGGCCGAGGGCAAGGAAGGCCATTAGTTAATCAAGTTCAAATGTTATGCCTGATGGAAAGATTATTATTGAAAAAAATTTAAAAATCAAGAATAGCATACAGCTGTAATTAGATTAATATCACATATATACTAGCACGTGTTTCCCTCGTTCAAGTCCAAGTACTGGGCATGAGTCACTTGGCATTCATGTCGATTCTAGAGCCGAGAAAATGGTTGAAGAGTCCGTTGATGTTGAGGTTGTGGTTGAAGAACATGTTCATGCTATGGTTTAAGATGCACAAGAACAATTAGAATTTGAAGGTATTCCTTTGCTTCTATATGAGAGTTAACATCTTGGATGATTTTTGGTTTAATTTATTGACTATGGTATAATTGATAAGTGATTGCAATATAAACATGGTATAACGGTATACGTTGTGTTTGACGTAGTTTTTTAGTTAGCATTTTCGACACACCTATATTTTCTATATTTTAATTCTAGATTCGCCACTGAATCACTATGCACGTCATGCATGTTATCGATTGAATTAAACAGGAGGAACATGAAACAAAGATGATAAAGGAAACATTAAAAATACGAGAAATGGGTTATTTTACCTGTCCAGGTCGTGAAAAAAATCAGCTAGCAGATGGATCGTTGGTTATATCGTTGCCACACTACAAATACAACAAGCCCATTCCCCCGAAAAAAACAACAACAGCAAACACATTTTGGATTGATTGGGCTAGCTTTTTCTCCAAGGACTTTGGGCCTATCAATAATAGATAACTGACTTTCCTGGATCGTCTACTTATTTGAAATACTTCTTTTCAGATAATGACGTGTTTAATAAAACACTTAATTAACAGAATTCAAAAGGTGGTCTAAGCAATAACTTATATATATGATTTTATAAAATTTGTGTTTTATAGGTGTGGAGCAAATAAGTTATGTTAATATAAGATGAATTAGCTAAAAAGAAATGGGACACACCTATTTCCCCCCAGCCATTTGTCCTAATGTGCGGAAATATGAGGGCATGTTAAGGAACATTAATTTGTGTATTACCATATGAAAAAATTGTGGATTGAGCGACCCTTTCTTCAACTTCTTCGAGGAAGCATAATCGGCACTAGCAACTTGTGTATTACTATGAAAAAACTGTGGATTGAGTGCATTAGCGCAACGGTGGCAACAAAGAGTGAATCAAGCAACTGTCCCAGGAATGCACCTTATGAACTTTAGTCATCGTATAGTACCGTATGCTGACAAGATTTCTAGCAAGTAGGCCGGTTTACATAGTACAATCGATGTATGTGTTAGTTATCTTTTATAGGTCATTTTTTAATTTCTATCAAGAGATTTAAGATAAAAAAGAAACTACTAAAATAGAAGATACTTGTTCTATGAGTAAAACACAATGAAGAGGAATGACTTATCTCTTGTGTGTTTTTGATCATAAAAAGACAGATCGTGCATACTTCACTTCCAATGATATAAAACATGAAATTAACGAAAACAATAAAATCTTGTTTACGAGAGCACCCTGATACCGAATAAAAGACACTGGTAAAAAGTAAGAGATATAAGTTGAACATATATAAATATTTAACTTATGTAGTGACATCAGATATATTTAGAAAACATGATTACATGGTTATATCCATTTTTTTCATACTTTACCACTTACTTTGTGTATCTAATGTGCATGGTTTCTATGGGCTAACTTTAGAACCGACAACAATGTGCCACCATATTACTGTCAAAAAGAAGAAAGTCAAACAACACAAACCGTGAATAACTTATTAGCCATCCAACAACTTTAATACAATTCACAAATTCACCTATCACTTAAATAAAAGTAAAAATTAGTCGATTAATGAATGTTAACTAAGATTGGCAACACACATGTTAAACAACATATAGTAATGGTTACGTAACCGTAAGAGTTACATATTTTTTGACTTACACTTTATTTTAAAGCATACAATAAATATGTTTAGGACGGCTGAGACATATGATAAATCAATACAAAAGATATGATATTTATAACAGATGTTGGAGATATGCTCCACTCAAAATTTAAGAGGGCATAATTAGTCAGACAGACCGCTCTATATAAACCCCAATAAGAAAATCTCTAAAGAAATAAAAGGGAAAAAAAAAAAAAGCAGCTGGCCGCGCAAGCGAGACAAAGGGAGGAAGAGCCATCGCCTTCGAGCCCAAAACCCTAGCCATTTCTGCTTCCCCCTCGCGTCCGAGGAACCTTCGAGAAGTTTCTAGACCCGTACGGATCCTCTCTCGATCTCCGGCGGCGGCCCCGGGCTTCGGTTCGGCAGGAGCCGAAGCATCAGAAGCGAGCAAGGCTGTGTTTCTTGGCGTCGCCTCCCATTTCGTCTCCTCCCGGACTCTGGCCGCCGCCGCCGCCGCCGCCGCCGATCTCCCGCGAGTAGAGGCGCCGTCGTCCTGCTGGTTTCGCCGCAACCTCACCGGTGAGCATCCATCCATCCATCCATCAATCCGCTACGCAGCCACAAACTCTTTATCATCTCTCTCTATCGACGAACATTTTTTTTGTTCTCTTTATCTGAGATGAACTTTTTTTTCTGAAATTCGCATCAACCCTAGGTTCTCTTCTTCCAGATCTGGCTTAATTCGATCTGATAACCTTAAGGGAGACTAATATCAGTTTTTTTTGTGCTCAAAAAGCTTGGGCATGTCCCATGTTAGATCCGCCGCTGGGAGGAGGGAAGGATGCTGACCGTCCTGCGAGTGCACCTCCCGTCGGAGATCCCTATCGTGGGCTGCGAGATCACGCCGTATGTGCTCCTGCGGCGCCCCGATGGCGGCATCTCCACTGAAGATGTGCCTGAGGCCGTCCCTCTCGATGGACACTTTATGCGGTATAAGTGGTGAGTAGCTCACATCTGATTCTTCAACTGATTCAATTTCGTAGTCTGGTGAGCATGTTTACTTCATTGAAGTTACACATGATATAGATAAAGGTGACTAAAATCTTTTAGTGCAGAATGTTAGAAAAATGCAGAATTTGAGTTCTAGCTAGTTATTTTGCGTTCTAGCTTGATAATCGATATGTAAATAGCTTGTCACATGCTAGTATGCATATATGGGGTACTTGATGAGAAGTATTGCTATTTCCATGATAGATGAATGAAGCTATGTGTGGCTTCTTCAGTAATTTAATGTGATTAAAGTTATTCAGAATGTGACAATGTGTAGTGGCAGAGTCTACAGTGATATGGCCCGACAATCCTAACATGCTAGCTGGTATGAAGTAAACCTAGATGATTGATAGATGGCCAATAGATGAAGAATTTAGTGAACCTTTCTGTTGGTTTGTGTCGATATTTTCTGCCATTCACAATGAATAGAGACTTTTTGAGTTTTAAATACTGTATAACTCACGTTTCCATGGTCAAGGTTTTACTTGTGTCATTTTATTTTTGGCAATAAACGAGCATTACTTACGAAACCAACAACACATGACTTGCTATCAATTAATCAATGGCTTTATTTGTGTTCATTCTGACTCTGCACAACTGTATCGAAATTTATCCAAGTGGCCTTTTATTGTGTCTTATCTTGTGCCCCATGTAAATTTGCTGCGAACATTCAGATCCAGGAAATATGTAAATGTATAATATATAGTTATATGGCCTAACCTGACCATCAAAATCTAAGGTTCCAATTTTTTAATAGCTGGCAGCGTTTACTATCCAATTCCAACCTTGACCAATAATATTTTTATTTGGTATGTCAAAAATCACATGTTAAATTCAATTTGCGTTGCATCAAATTTTCATAATAGTGTAGAGTTCCAAGTAGTTGTAAATTTATTATCGAAAAGTTTATGGTCAAAGTTCTTTACACTCAGTCTACTTGTAAGTTATTAAAAATGGAATGGGTATGATGAAATTCCTCTTTTAGTGCCTATAATGAAATTGTTTTTATTGCATATATTAAATAGCCTACATGTTGCTATTGCATATATTAAAAATGGAGAGCTTTGTTTTAGTTGTGCCATTTGAACTTTATTGGTGACACTTGGAAAGAAGGCTTCATCTGTTCAAATCTTTTCAATGTCTTTATGAATCAGTCAATTAGCCTTTTTCGAATTGTAGATTCTGATATATAAGTCGCAAGCCTGCAACATGGAATAATTTATTTCTTCATTTTGTCTATACCATCATTTCTTCAGTTATACTATCTCTATGAACTCTACATTATAACATGTGTGTCCATTGATTTCACTTCCTTAAAGGTACCGCATACAAAGCGATCGAAGAGTAGCTGTCTGCAGTGTGCATCCAACAGAACAGGCAGCAATACAATGCCTGGGGTGTTTGAAGTCAAAAATACCAGTTGCTAAGAGCTACCATTGCTCTGCTAAGTGCTTCTCTGATGCCTGGCAACACCACAAGGTGTTGCATGAACGTGCTTTGAGTGCTTTAAATGAAATTGGCAACGACGAGGAGGAGTTATTTGGCCGGTTTGGTAGTGGCAATACAGGGGCTATAAATGCTAGCTTATCTGGCTCAACATCAAATATTGGACAGAGCTCAAGTGTTAATAATGGACCTACGCCTGTGTATCCCACTGGAACTGAGAAGAATTCTGGTGAAACTTGGTTTGAAGTGGGACATTCACGGACGTATACGCCAACAGCTGATGATATTGGGCATGTCCTAAGACTTGAATGTATAGCAGTGGACTCAGAAACAAGAGTGACCGTGGGAGCTCCAACTTCAATAATGACATCCCGTGTGATTCCAGCTCCAATGCCCACTCCGCGTCGTCTGATACCAGTGAATTCAGCTGATGTAATGGGACACTATGATTTAGACAACCGGAATTCTTCCTTCGGGACATTCACAGTGCTGTCTTACAATATTCTTGCTGATACATATGCAACATCTGATACATACAGCTATTGCCCAACTTGGGCACTTTCATGGCCTTACAGAAGACAAAATTTGTTGCGTGAAATTATTGGTTACCATGCGGATATCATCTGCCTTCAGGAGGTATGCCACTTTAATTTATATCCTTTTTTTAGTTTTAATGATCTGAAAGTCACATATCTACCTCTTGCGACTCAGGTTTATAAAGTGTGCCAAATATGTTTTATGTGCTTCACAAACACGGGTGTCATATTTAGTCATTTCGCAAACCATCAGAATTCCCAAATATGTTTGCTCGTGGTACTGTCCATAGGTCTTGTGTTATTCCTGCTTCGTAAGTTTCACAATAGCTAGTGCAGTATTATTGGCTGCTCTCTTGGTTTGTGCCTAGGATAGTTGAAATATTCCTCCCAACCAAACCCCCATCTTTACTATGCCTTTGGGAACTACTGTTTATTTTCATTTTTTTCCTCCTTGAACTTTAAACTCGTTTAATGAGAGTAATTGATACTACTTTATCAAATGCACTGTGTTTTATGAAAGATAGCATGCAGTTATGACATGTCAATCTAGGATATATCTATAATGACCTAAATATCACTGTGTTCAGGTACAAAGCAATCACTTTGATGAATTCTTTGCACCAGAACTTGACAAGCATGGATATCAAGGACTATTTAAGAAAAGGACGACAGAGGTATGTGTTTTTTTGTTGTGTGTTTGGATAAACAACTTGACATACTGTCTTGTTTGACTTTGTAATTATTGCTTGATGTGCTATTGGTGCAACTATGCAATAGGTCTACATGGGGAATCTTCAATCAATTGATGGATGTGCTACTTTTTTTCGAAGGGACAAATTTTCACATGTCAAAAAATATGAGGTATATCGACAGCAGGCTTCTTGTTATATTCTCCAGTTCTCCTTTAGTCTTCTTACCACTCATACAATATTTCCTCAACTTCAATGTAGGTTGAGTTTAATAAGGCTGCACAGTCTTTAACTGATGCAATTATTCCAGCTGCTCAAAGAAAAGTGGCTCTAACTCGATTGATTAAGGTATGCCCAAATTAAAATTACAAGAAGTTTTTAATTGTTTCATTAATTGTTGCACTTGCCAATTCTTTTCTACCGTGCAGGACAACATTGCGTTGATTGCAGTTTTGGAAGCTAAGTTCGGTAGCCATGGGACTGATAACCCTAGCAAAAGACAACTCCTCTGTGTGGTATTTTTTTTCTGCACCTATCTTTGCTAATATGATTGTACTGCTTCTAAAGACAACTCCTGTAGTTGAAGGATGTTTGTTCATTTATTTTCTTTTAAGATTTTGTTAATGAAACTGTAGCATCAGATGATTTTGTCAATCTGTCGTGAGTCATGAGAAATACAATACAATGCCATGCACTGGTTACCTGAGTTATATACCCATAGTTGTAGGATATGAGTGATGAGAGGCAACAAGATGCATTTTTACATGTCTGTTGCATCCATGGTTCATCAATTTATCGCTGGACCCCTCTTGTCTTTCCACCATCTTAATTATTTGATTATTAGGGGATTTTGTGCACCTTTTAATGTTATACCTTGAGCTGTTGACCTGCATTGAATAGACTATAATAAGCATATTTGCATTGATTGTATCTTCATGATGCTTTAATTATCTCGTAATAGAATGTTTGGTGCCGCAGGAATCTCATTTATTTCTTAAACTGTTTGTTTTACAGGCAAATACACATATAAATGTGCACCAAGACCTCAAAGATGTCAAGTTATGGCAGGTCAAATCATTACTCCATTTTCTAGAATTTTGCTTCCTCGGATTTTTTTTGTTTGACGTTGGTTAGCTCAAAATTGAGCTAACCAACGTCAATCATTTAAATATGGAGGGAGTATAAAATTTTAAATTTTGTTGAATTGACAAGTTTAGTCTTCTTTAAAATTCTTTCAGGTTAACACTCTCCTAAAAGGATTGGAAAAAATAGCTGTCAGTGCAGACATTCCAATGCTAGTTTGTGGAGATTTCAATGCGACGCCTGGAAGGTTTGTTCATTTACTAGGACCTGTATTTATTCAACTTTTGACCCAAATGGTAAAATTTCACTTTCATGTTGCAGTACTCCACATGGGCTTCTTGCAATGGGGAAAGTTGATCTGTTGCATCCAGATCTAGCAATAGACCCTCTTGGAATTTTGCGACCAGCAAGCAAGTTGACGCACCAGCTCCCTCTGGTACAGTTAACCTATCGTGGCTCTTACTGATCTACTTCATTTTTAAGTTACGACTCTGAACAAAAGATTTCCTTGTTTACAGGTCAGTGCTTACTCTTCATTTGCAAGGATGGTTGGTGCTGGTTATGATTTGGATCACCAGAGGAGGAGAATGGATCCAGCTACAAATGAACCACTTTTCACAAATTGCACAAGGGATTTCACTGGGACCATTGATTATATATTTTACACAGGTTTGTGCTTAAAACCTTGAACCACTTTAAATGGTTACCTATACCGTGTTCTGGAATAAGCAAATAACCTTCTCAATGTACTTGCCATTTCAGCGGATTCGTTGACAGTGGATTCCTTGCTGGAACTTCTGGATGAGGATAGCCTGAGAAAAGACACAGCTCTTCCCTCACCTGAATGGTCATCAGATCATATAGCACTCTTAGCAGAATTTCGGTGCAAGCCTAGAGTTAGAAGATGATACTTTAGGTATGAGAAAAGTACTAAAGTTACCGATGGTGTTGATTTTGTTGAAATTATTTTTAGATATAGAATTCTTAATATGTTGCCATGTCTCAGTGTACATGTTTTTTCTTTTCTCCTCCTGAGCATGTCAGCTGTTCATAGTTGAAAATTTACAGCCTGACAGCTGGGGATTGCTCATGATGGCCATTAGTGCAGAATTCTGCTGTTGCTACGGGCCCTGACATAGCATTTTGTCTGCAGGTCCATCCATGTTCACTAGGAGGAGCTCTAACAGAGCGATTCTTAATATACACAAGGGAACATACCCTCAAGGGAAGTAAGATTAACAAGCTTAATGGAGGATTGTTATGTTCATTGCTCTTTTACATCTCCGTGGTGATTTTTTGGTGTCTCTAGCTGGATTGCGACTTTTATAGAAGAAATATCCACGCAAAGAGAAACGCTTAATAGCTTTGGTGCCATTGTTAGTTTTTTTTTTCAGTTTGACTTTGCCTACAATTTTTCCTTACCGTGGAGTCTAGTTCATACAAACTGGAAATGATCCCTTCCGTTGTGTACTTCTCATTTTTTTAGCTGACATGTAAATCTGTCAAATGGGGTCGGTGCTAGTTTTTGGAAACGTCAACTGTTGTCTAAGAGCCATAGTTGCGAACTGAAGTACAGTTATCATGAAGGAAAATGGAATACCGGGTTTAGTTGCATGAATTTTGAGAGAGATGCTGGTTTCGTATAAATTTTGTTTTACTGAATGGAACCCATGTTCTTTTGACGCTGTCCTTTTTTTTTTCCTTTTTAACAATCCGCTCATTTGCTGTTTCTCGTTTTCATAAATGTAATATCACTTCCAAAACATTTGCCAGAAATCTACTCAGCCTTTATAGACGCTTTGTCATTGTTTATTGTTGTGGCCAGTCTGATGAAGTAAAAAAATGCTGTACTGCACAAGTGTACATAATTTACACTTTGTACACATTTGCCCCCTGACATTTGTGGAATCATTAATGCTAAATATACGAATCAATAATGCACTGGGCAAACAAAAGGCCAATTTGCCTTATGGTTTAATTTTGTGATAACGTGAGGAGCACCAGCGCCTGCGTCACTAGGCCGAATGGCCGTTCCAGTGAGCCGGACGAAAATGAACCGCTGGGCCTGCAGGCATCACCGGTCAAATTTTCGTATTTACACATCAGTATTCGCTTTTCCGTCTAATCACATATTAATCCGTATAAACACCTAGCCTATTTAGCCTGAAGTGTGAGACAGACATTTTGCTTACAGGAGTATTATATTTGGTATTTCAAGCCTATTCGATTCCATTAGCTATGGCAGCACAACAGCTGCAGCTGTACAACCCTAATACATTTTTCTGTAGATACTATTGTTGTTGCAGCCGCTGCGCGCGCAGCAAGAAGTGCAGAGAACAGTCCCGAATCATTTGCAACTAACCACACGTCTCCTTCTACTATCTTTATTATTATCTTTTATTTTACTGCATGCTCTTAATGATTTATCTATTAAAAGTGGACTGAGCTTATGGCTACTATTTAGGTGAAGAATTGTAAGTCTCGACGCCTTCAAGTTATTTTCATGGTTGCTCAAATTAATAACAGTATGAATATATCCACTAGATGTAATGTTGGGCATTTAAATATCTCTGAAAAAGAGTATCGCAATATAACCCTTTGGCAATAATTATTTCTGTATAATTTCCATTAATCATATGTATTATGAATAATTGTTTGGCGGCACCTTCTCCATCAGACATGTATTCCGTTTTGCACATTGCCTCTTGCACACCAACCCTGTGGGGCCACACATATCATTCTCCACCCTGTGCATGCCTTCGCACTGGGTTTGGCAGCCACTCTCATCACAATTTATCATTGTCCCAAATGCTTCTGTCGTTGATATGGATCCAAGTGCCTATTGGATGCAGAGTCGATGTCCCGGGCATGCTCAAGTGTGTCTAAGAGGGGACGGACCCACTGAACCCCTCGGGGCTCGGGCGCAAGAGCGGTAGGCCTCGGGGCAGACCAACTCTCACTTTCCATCTAGTCAAACTAATGACCATGGTTGCAAACCGTTAACAACCAACCACCCTATTTATGGCCCGTCAATTGGTAAGCCGTGCTAGTGCATTAAATGCGATGGGATAACTGTCATCCCATCAGTACACTGTTCATGGCAAGCGCGCACGTCATCCCATGCACCTGTCCGCTGTCACCTCACCCATCACACGTGCAGGCAATGGTTGGTAGGGGCGGTGCTGTTCACAAGCGATGCCATCTTCCAAGCCTGCTCGATGACAGGTGGAGCCATCGGCTAGAAAAGGTGTTTACCATTCGTGTTGATCTCATGATGCCAACCACCACGTCAAGAATGGAGGATGCCAAAGTCAAGCTTTCATATCCGCTCCTATTTATCGCTAAATCAGCCCTCATGTGTTGGCCCAGATAGAGCATAAGACGTGTGCTACAAGAACACAACGATATACATAATTCTTTGTACCTCATGTTGTGTACATGTGCCCTCGTGATAGCTCTTTGGCGATATAAAAGGAGGCCCAGACCCAACGTAGAGGGGGTTGGAAAAAAAACAATCGCCAAGAAAGCCAAGGAAAACAACACACATAAGTAGCATATTACGTTTTCTTAACGGTCTGAACCTGAATAAACCACTGTCTCTAGCTCGAGCCCGAGGCCAACCCCTAGGCCTCCGCTTCTCACACCCTCTCTCTTTTGCATACGCTCCCACATGCCAAACCGCATAGGGGTCCCATTGACCTTTGCAGGAGGAGCTAACCCTCCCACAACTTCCTTGATCGAAACCAACACTAAACGAGACAGAGACAACCAATTTCCAGGGGCCACCGGCAACGACACGACGCTACCACTAGCACAACATGTGTGTGCGTGGTAGACTGGTAGTGGTGGTTCTGTGTGTGTGGGGTGGGGGTGGGCACCACCATGGCTTCACCACGATGACGACTCGGCGTGACTCAACAAATGCCTCTAACGTGCTATTCTTTACTTCAAAGTACAATGTGTCGCCCCAAATGATTATATATTTGGACGGATGAGGGAGTACCTACAACGAGATCAATAATATATTTTCCGCCTTAATGAGCGGATTCAAATTTCAATTCTGCCCCTAATATTTATTATTCCAGTCTTATTTTTCTTTCAATTTACGTGAATCCTACGACACCCTAAAATCCACACAATAATACAAAACCACCCTTTCCCTTCCCTCTCATCCCACGCGCGTCTCCACTCTCCATCCCTTGGACGCGCCGGCGAGGCGATGCCGTCTGCTGCTCCATCCATCCCACGGACCAAGGCAAGGAGGCCCATGTGGCGAGTTCGGGCCGAGCCGGTAACTAGCTTGGGGCCCTTAAACCACTCTCTTTCTCGCGTCATCCTTGACCACCACCCCCCGTCCGTCCCGCACCGAGACCGCGAGCAAACACCAAAAAACTCCCACACGAAAACCTACTACTCCGCTCCGCTCCCCCCCACCCATTCAGCATCTCTGCCTACTTCTTTCCCCTCCCGTCTCCTCCTCCCCCAAGCCCCAACAACCACAATCCCCCCCAAAACCAAAACCAGATCAGATCTGCTTCCCCTTCTCTTTCTCTTCTCCCCCGGCCGGCCTTGGAGCTTCTTGGGCCGAGCCCTATCGATCGTGTCCGGACCCCCGCCCCGATCTACCTCCTCCACCACCTCCCCTCCTCCTCCTCCTCCTCCTCCTCCTCCTCCTCTCGTGTAAGCTCCTCTCCTCTCAGTTTCTTCTTCCTCGTCGACCTCGCGGTTTGGGGGTTTGAATTTCGGTGTCAGATCTGCGCGTGTTTGGAGCCCGTTCGGGCGGATCTGAGCGCGCGGCTTTGAATTTTGGGCTTTTTTCGAGCGTATTTTGACCGGGGGATTTGGAAATAGAGGGGATGGGGGTTTGCGCCTTTGGATTGGGCCAAAGGTGGGCCCTGTTGAAATTCGTTTCGGAATTTTTTCGAAGGTGGGGATTTCCGTTCCCCGTCGTCGGGGGCTGTAGATCCAGGCCCAAATTTGTTACTCCTACCTATTTTGGGAGGAATCCTTCTCTTCCAAAATCTACTGCTCTCTCGGTATGTGTGGGATTTTTTTCTTATTTCTGGGGGATGATGCGTTGCGCGGCCTGCCTGCTGAAAATCTTCCTAGTTTTTGGCATGGATTTCGCCGCCGTAGTGGGGCTGGGAGTTCGGATAGAGCGGCTTGATTCATTCGGTTTTGGGGGAGATTGTTGTTTTAGATGTGAATTGGAGTTGCTGCGCTTAGATAATTGGATCTGAAGCGAAATGCTTGTGTGCCCTGTGCTGTGCAGTCATGCGGAGAAATTCATCTTTCGTCGTCCAAACTCCAAAGAAATGTAGTTAATTTGTCGGGTTTTTGATATTTTGTCTAACTAATTAGCTTCTCAGGATCTTTGTAAAGTAGGTTCGTGTCACTTTGTATAGCAAACTAGCTGTAAGCGTGATTGGAAGTCCTGTGTGGCTTTGTCCCGCCAACTCAAGCTATGAATGAAGCAAAGGCATAGTTCGCTCTTTCTCGTGAATTTGAGTTGGTGTCCACATGGAACAAGAAGGATTGACCTGCATGAGTACTACAGTACAAAGCAAGATCTGAGTTTTGTGTGCTGTAAACTTCTCTGGGTTTGCTGCAACAACTTGCTAGGAGTACAGATACCAATTAAGTTTGCATGAGCCATTCTTGTCCATTCTTGTCCAATCAACCTTGCATGGGATTCCTTCTTTTCCTAAAGTTTGTTAATGTCTTGGTAAAAAAAATCTTGTCAATGAAACAACGCAGTGGATGGTTCTGTTCATGAATTTTGCACTTTCGCGGTGGCAAAACAGTATTTAATTTAAACTGTGCACTTATAAGCATTTTTACTGAGGAGCGATAAGACATGTTTCTTATTATGAGGCAATAAATGTTTTTCTATTTCTAGTTGCTGAATTTCCATACTTACATTGAATGCCGTTTCATCTAAACTTTTCATATATCCTGGGCGAAATCTGAATTTTTCTCGTTTCATCCATGCTCCAGTTACTACAACCAGGCTTTTGCTCTAACTTGTTGCCAAGAAATAATGTGTTCTTTTCATCTTCCTGCTTGTTAAGTAGGTCACTATAGTGATACTACAGGGAGTTCTTGCTTCTGAAATAACCGTGTGCAAGTCAATTTTGAGCCCTTTTGTAGGCTGCCGTTCTGACTTCTGATGTTACCATGTTAACATTTGGCAGATTTTTTTGAGTTCTTGCTTCTAGTCAAGCAGCATGGCTGAGGAAACCGGCAACGACAACCAGTTGATTGAAGGCAACGAGATTGTCCCAAGCAATGAGGAAGCTCAAGCCGAGGAAGTTCAGGGTGATGAATTGGTCCCTGCAGAGGAGTTAACTCAAGGTGATGAGATCCAAGGAAATGAATTGGTCAGTGTTGAGATGAGTACCCCTCCAACAACGAGACGCCGTAGGAAGAAGTCTCTAGTGTGGGAGCACTTCACCATTGAAGCTGTCTCTGGAGGGGCTACACGAGCATGCTGCAAACTGTGCAAGCAAACCTTTGCTTACAGCTCTGGTTCTAAAATTGCAGGGACTAGCCATCTCAAGAGGCACATTACCTTGGGTTCGTGTCCGAAAATTAAAAACCAAGAGCACAAGCTAGCACTGACTCCAACTGGTGGTACTGACAATGATGGCGAGGGTACTGTGGAGCGCCCCTCTAAGAGGCGTTACAGATATACTGGTTATGCAAATGCTGCTTTTGATCAAGACCGCAGCTCCTCATATCTGGCGAAGATGATCATTTTGCATGACTACCCACTTCACATTGTTCAACAGCCAGCCTTCACTACCTTTATTGACAGTCTGCAGCCACGTTTCAGGGTTGTAGATCTTGAAACAATGGAGGGTGAGGTGTATGCTGTTTACCAGAAAGAAAAGGAAAACCTCATGCAAGCGTTCAGCACTATGCCTGGAAGGATCAGCCTCACTATTGGATTGTGGACAACTAGCCAAACTCTTGGCTATGTTTCACTTGCTGGACAGTTTATTGACTCTGAGTGGAAGATACATCGAAGAATGCTAAACTTCATGATGGTGTCTTCTCCTCATTCAGAGAATGCACTTAGTGAAGCTATCAGTACAAGCCTTTCGGACTGGAACATGAAGGACAAGCTATTCACTATTACATTGGACAATGATTGCTCATCACATGATATATACAGTGCAAATCTGAGGGATCATCTCTCCAACAAGAATCACCTCATGCTTAAGGGCCAGCTGTTTGTTGTGAGGTGTTATGCCCATATCCTGAATGCAGTTTCTCAGGATGTCATTGCTTCAATTCATGGTGTCATCTATAATATCCGTGAAAGCATTAAGTTCATAAAAGCTTCTCCCAGCCGCGAGGAGAAGTTTGCAGAGATTGCTCTGCAGCTGGAGATCCCAAGTACCAAAACCCTTTGTCTGGATGTTACAACACAGTGGAACACTACCTATCTCATGCTGCTGGCTGCCTTGGATTATAAGCAGGCGTTTTCTACTCTAGAGACAAATGATGATAACTACAACGAGGCACCATCCGCTGAGGACTGGAAAAAGGTTGAGGCTGCCTGCAACTACTTGAAGTTATTGTATGACTCAGCACATAGCATCATGGCTGCAGCAAATCCAACTTCAAATATCTTCTTCCATGAGGCATGGAAACTTCAGCTTGAGCTGTCAAATGCCACAGGGCATGAAGACCCTGTTTTCAGCAGTATTGCCAAGGATATGCATGAGAGGTTTGACAAGTACTGGAAAGATTGCAACCTTGTGTTAGCTATTGCTGTTGTGATGGATCCACGCTTCAAGATGAAGCTTGTTGAGTTCAGCTACTCGAAAATTTATGGTGTTGAGGCTGCGAAGTATGTTAAGGTGGTGGATGATGCTGTCCATGAGCTTTACAAGGACTATGTTGCACAGCCCCTCCCCTTGACACCAGCCTATGTTGAGCAAGGGGAAGGTAATAATGCGCCTGCTAATGAGAATAGTACTCAAGCAACTGCTCCTTCAACTGGTGATGGACTTGTGGACTTTGATATGTACCTTTCTGAGATAGCTACAAGCCAGCCAACAAAATCTGAACTGGAACAGTACCTGGATGAGTCCCTCACTCCGCGCATCCAGGAGTTTGACATTCTGAACTGGTGGAAGCTTAACACACTCAAGTTCCCAACTCTATCAAAGATGGCCCGGGATATCTTGGCCATTCCGATGTCGATGGTGAGCAGCGGCAGCTCTATTTTCTCTGCTGGAACAGGAAGTCGCATGCTTGATGACTACAGAAGCTCGCTGCGTCCAGAAATTGTGGAGGCGCTTGTCTGTGCCAAAGACTGGCTTCAGTATTCACCAGCTACCCCGGAGGCGCCAAATACCGCACTGGTCAAGGTGGATGCAGCATAGGCTTGCCGTGGTTTCCCCTTATGTGAAGCAAGAATCAATCGGTGGTACCTATGTGTGAAGTTTAACTATTAGGCGTATTTTAGGCAGTGACTATGAACTGATTGTGATCAGAATTTATCCCCTAGAGTGTTAATTTGTTGTATCGAACTAAGATAACTCGTTCATGTTATTATGTACCATTTGCAGTATGCTGTGTATCTGTAGTGTGCGCTCGCTGCATAATGATTGTCAGCTGGTGGCTTATGTTTGTACTTCCCTTCATTATCATCCATACTAGCATGTGATTGTTCTGTGACTTTGTGTTGTTAATGTTAGTATGCATATTTGGGACACTCGATGAGAATTGTTGACATTTCCATGGCAGGTGAATGAAGCTATGTATGCCTTCATCAGTAATTTAATGTGATTGGAGTTGTGCAGAATGTGTATTGGCACGGTCTACAGTGATTTATGCCCGTGATAACCCAAACATGCTAGCTGGTATGAAGTAAAACTAGATGACCCATTGATAATAGATGGACGATAGATGGAGAATTGAGGGAACCTTTTTGTTGATTTTTTTGACCAGACTTTTTGTTTCATTTCGAGTTGATATTTCACCATTACAAAGATGTCAAGTTATGGCAGGTCAAATGATAACTCCATTTTATATTTTTATAACATTTATATTCTGTTAAATTGGCAATTTTAGCTTATATCAAATTCTTTCAGGTTAACACTCTCCTAAAAGGGTTGGAAAAAATAGCTGCCTGGGCAGACATTCCAATGCTGGCCTGTGGAGATTTCAATGCAACACCTGGAAGGTTGTTCATTTACTGAATGAACAACTTGTGTCCTTGTAAGTTAAGTTTCTAAATGGCAATTTTTCACTTTAATGTTGCAGTACTCCACATGGGCTTCTTGCAACGGGGGAGCTGACCAGTTGCATCCAGATCTAGCAATAGATACTCTTGGAATTTTGCGACCAGCAAGCAAGTTTCCTCGGGTACATGTAACCTATCATGGCTCATACAGTCTTACTGATCTATTTCATTTTTTCAGTTAGGACTCTGAACAAAGGATTTGCTTCTTTACATGACAGTGCATACTCTTCATTTTGTACACAGGTTTGTGCCTAAAACTTTAAACTTGTTGAAATGCTACATGTACCATGTTCTGGAATAAGCAAGTATCGCTAGATTAACCTTCTCAATGCACTCACCGTTTCAGCGGATTCGTTGACAGTGTAGTCATTGCTGGAACTTTTGGATGAGGATAGCTTGAGAAAAGACACAGCTCTTCGTTCGCCTGAATGGTCATTGGATAATTTTAGCTCTCTTGACAGAATTTCGGTGCAAGCCTAGAGTTAGACGATGGTACTTTAAGAGTTTAGGTTTGAGCAAAGTACTATAATTACCGATTTAATTGATTTGGTTGAAATTACTTTTAGATAATAGAGGGCCCAATCAGTACTTCATGAATAAACCAAATGCAAGAATTCTTAGCATCAAGCACGCTTATGTTGCCATGAATCAACTGTACATGGTCACAAAAAAAAAAATCAACTGTACATGTTTTTTTCCCTTTTCGCTTCCTGACATCCTGAGCTTGTGAGTTGTTCGTAGTTGAAATTTATAACCTGACAGCTGGGGGTGTTCAATTGGAGTAGGGCAGAATTCTGCTGTTGCTACAGATCCTGACATAGCATTTTGTCTGCAGGTCCATCCATTTTCACTAGGAGGAGCTCTAGCTTAGCAATTCTCAACATACACAAGGGAACATACCCTCGGGGGAAGTAATCAAGTAAGATTAACAGGCTTGATGGAGGATTGTTATGTTTTACTCGTTTACATTTCTGCTGTGATTTCTAATTGGATTGAGACTTTCTATAGAAGAAATACCCACGCAAATTTGTTCCATTGTTAGTTTTTTTTTTCAAGTTTAAATTTGTTCCTTACCATGGAGTCTAGTTCTCTTACAAGCTGAAAATGATCCCTTCCATTGTGTACGTCTCATTTTTTTAGCGGACATGTATATCTGTCATATGGGGTCAGTGCTAGATTTCGGAATCGTTAGCTGTTGTCTAAGAGCCATAGTTGCGAACTGAAGTAGTACAGGAAATGGAATACCGGGTATATAGAGGTGTTGGGTTTCATATTCTTTTTGTGTTTTACTGAATGGAACCCAGGTTGTCCTTTTGATGCTGTTGTTTTTAGGGCCTCATTGGTTTGCCTAAATAGCCAAAATACAGAATATACATATTTGTAATTAAAAAATAATTTGTTGTTGAAACTTTTGCGGATTTGTTATTTGTGGTTAAAAGACAATGCTAGAAAAAACTACAATGGAAAATGTTTAAAATCAACTCTAAAAATAAGTCAACAAATTCAAATTTTGGATTCAGCTTATAATCCGAAGAGTAAATTTCACTAAACTACATGTTTTGTGGTCTAAGTTGCAGAAAACTATATGTACTTTTGACACTTGTCACTTAACTACACATATCATGGTACTAATGTTTCATAAAACTACATTTTTAAAAAATCTTTAAATAGTGTAGTTTTGTAAAAATTAGTGTAGTTTTATGAAACATTAGTATCATGATATGTGTAGTTAAGTGACAGACTAGTTTTCTGCCACTCGAACCATAACATGTGTGGTTACGTGAAATTTACTCTGATCCGAAAGATAAACTATAGGAGCCTTAACAGTCTGCTTACTTCTTTCTTGGGGATGTACTGTACAAGTATACATACTTTATGCACATTTGGGCCCTAACATATGGAGAATCAATAGTGCTAAATATGCTTTGCATTTACTCCTACTTTGGTTGCCAGCAGCTTCATGCCAAACCTTACTGTAGCCTGTTTAATATTGTGCCGATAGGGATTCATTGCTCCTGCCAATCTCTGGTAGGCAGAAGTTAAAGACTGCACTACTCCTAGTCTACTAGCCACACTATTACACTGGTTTGGATCTTTCTTTCATGTTGAGCTGTTCCGGTACTGATTATAATGAACTCACCTGCTGTTGCCACTTTGCTAATATGCGACCCTACCATCTGCCACCATCCTGATTCTACGCGGCACATCGCTCTTGAGAAATTGCTCTTTGCGTCCATGCTGAAGACTGAAAGATAAGGAAAAGAACGCTCCAGAAAACTGTTATAGTTCTGCACATGACGGATGTTGTGGCCTTGGTACAGAAAACTGTTTTAGTTCTGCACATGAAGGATGCTGTGGTCTTGGTACTTTAGGGGCTCATTTGGAACACATAATTTTGAAAGCACATAAACAGAAGAAAGACGCACACATGTTTCTAAAGCCACGTAAACATTGTGCTATAATTGATAGATTTAAATATAAGGGATATGTTGGATACAAAGCACTGTGCTCCACAAAGTGTTCCTCCCATAGCTATGTTCTTTGTGGTTTGGATACCAGGGAAACTTTGGTCTATCTTTTTTTTTTTTCCAATACTCTTTCTGTCAAAGATGCTGGAATCATATAGGATATAATTCGAACACATCATAACAGTTTGATGATATGATTTATCAGATGAAAGGCAGAATGGAACCTCTGTTTTTTGAAAATTTTTGTATGCATCATGGAAGCAAGGGAATGTTTTTATTTTAGAGGGATTAGTTCCTTCTTTAGATTCATGGAAGAATGCACTCAAGAGCAGGGGTGGAACCAGGAAATTCTTAAATGTAGGGCTGAGCTAGTGTATTTTGCATGATTTTTATTTCTCTTCTCTAATTTTGCAAGATTTGTAGGTGCAGTTTTAGTCTTAGGGGTAGGGCTGCAGCATAGATTAAAGGATTTAGATAGGGATATTATGTGTTTTGGATTACTAACTTGTAATCTGCTTTTGTAATATTTTTTTAGAAAACTATAAGCAGCAAATTGCTTTTTAAAAACACATAAACATGAAAAACACACTATTAAGATGTATCATCTTGTAAAACTCTACATGGATTAAAAATACATGTTTATTGCAAAATAATCGTTTGGATGATACGCCTTAAAAACCAAGAAATGAAGAAATCATCGAAACGGGAAGAGAAAAAACATGCGTAGAGACCTAGATGCAACACTATGCTCTAAACAGATGCTTTGGAATACAATTCAGTGTGTTTTATCTGTGAGATCCAGCAACAACGATAACCCTCACTTCGTTTGCTTTTCTTTCTTGGCTGTGTATGACTTGAAGGCATTGGCAGATTGGCAGGCAATCCACATGGATGTTCACCAGGCCGGCCGCTGAGGCAGCGTGTGACAGTGCTCCTCGTCTGCTAGGTCGCATGAATGCCGGAGTTATTGGCTGTTGCTGCTGTGCACTGAGTGTGCCTCTGCTCTCATCCACCCCAACCACGCAACTCGTCAAACCATCGCAGCGAGCCAGCGACCGCATCATTTCCCCCTTGAAACCACAACCAGCGCCGCGACGGCACCACACGGCGTGGGATGAGATCGGGTGGAGTTAGTTTATTTTTTCTTTATAAAAACATCGCATCAAATTTCTCAACGCATGCAGAAAACGTTACATAATAAATTAAAAAAAACTAATTACACAATTCGTCTGAAAATCACGAGACGAATATTTTGAAACTAATTAATTTTCCCTCCGTTTCAGATTGTAAGGTGCCCTACCACTCTAGTAGGACGCCTTGCAATCTAAAACAGAGGGTAGTACATAATTAGACATAAGTGCTACACTAATCCATATGTACTAATGATAGTTTAATTAATCTTAATAGATTTGTTTTGCGATTTTGAGATGAGTTATAAAACTAGTTTTTTTATTCGTGTCAAAAAAACCCTCCAGCATCTAAGGCCACGTTTAGTTCTAAAAATTTTTGGAACTGGATGTCACATCAGAATTTTGACCAGATGTCGGGAGGGGTTTTTGGACACGAATGAAAAATCTAATTTCACGGCTAGCACGGATTTTTTGAGCCTAATTAATCCGTCATTAGCACATCTGGATTACTATAGCACTTATGTCTAATTATGACGTAATTAGGCTTAAAAGATTCGTCTCGTCGTTTACAACCCACCTGTACCATTAGTTTTATTTTTTATCTATATTTAATGCTTGTTTAAAGATTTGATGTGATGTTTTGGGGAATTTTTTTTAACTAAACGGGGCCTAAGTGTCATCAAAAAGTTTTTTTTCTGGAACTAAACAGGCCTAAAGCGCCGTGCCAACATCGGTGCCCCCGCAACGCGTGTCGTTTCGGCCGTTTTGCTCTTGTATTCCGAGCAGTAAACATACGGCATCATCCCCGCGCTGGCAACGCGACACCGCCACGGAAACCGCGAACTGTGCGCCGCAGCCCGTGCGACCACGACGACACGCCCGGCCGGTGAATCACGGCACATTGGCACGTCACCCATCCGTCCTTCCACACTTGCATCCCCCTGCACGCCTCGCCGTTATAACTAAACAACTCCCCCCCCTTCACCCACCACCACCCCACCCCAACTGCTGCTCAGCTCTCTCACTCTCTCCCTCACACACACAATCTTCTTCGATCGGCCATGGCGGCGATTAGGGTGGTGGCAATGGCGATAGTAATGGCGATGGTTGCAACAACAAGGGGTGACATGAGCGCGGACAGGACGGAGTGCGCGGAGCAGCTGGTGGGGCTGGCGCCGTGCCTGCAGTACGTGCAGGGGGAGGCCAAGGCGCCGGCGCCGGACTGCTGCGGTGGGCTGCGTCAGGTGCTGGGCAAGAGCCCCAAGTGCCTGTGCGTTCTGGTCAAGGACAAGGACGACCCAAACCTCGGCATCAAGATCAACGCCACCCTCGCCCTCGCCCTCCCCTCCGCCTGCGGCGCCACCCACGCCAACGTCTCCCACTGCCCCCGTACGCACTCTCATCCTTCTTCTTCTCCCCTCTTCTACACACAACTCTCTCTCTCTCTCTCTCTCTCTCTCTCTCTCTCTCCATCTCTCTCTAAAGAATCCATTTTTCTCTCTAAAGAATCAATTTTTTCTCTGTCTCTCTCTAAACAATCAATTTTTCTCTGTCTCTAAAGAATCCATTTTTCTCCGTCTCTAAAGAATCGTTTTTTTCTCTCTCTAAAGAATCAATTTTTGTGTCTCGAAAGAATTGTTTTTTTTTTGTCTATCTAAAGAAATGTTTTGTCTTTGTTGCTCCGCATGAAGAGCTGCTGCACATTCCTCCCAACTCGAAAGACGCGGCTATCTTCAGCCCCAGCGGCGGCGGCGACAAGGGCTCCTCCTCTGATGCTCCAGGTGAGCACTGTGTTAATTTATATGCAAAATCACTAAAATTACTGACCCAGTAGTAACATATACTGATACTGGACACATCACACGGTAGTGAGTGGCTATAGTGAGGAGGGATTTTCTCATGTGTGAATGGATGAGAGAAGTTGATCTCTCTCGCCGAAAGGTGTGTGAGCGTGATGCACTGTGTGAGTATGTGTGTGACCCCCGGAACAGCACGCTGCAGTTTTCACATCATCACGCTCTGAGACAGTGAGACACTATGCGAAAACCAACGATAAAATGTCTCCAACCAACAACAAAATATCTCCGGAGGGAGGGCCGGAAAAGTTTATATGTTCCCAAATTATATATTGATTGTGTTTCCCGGGTAATCATAGACTGTTTTATAGAGTTCATAAATCAGAATTAACCTCAACTGGTAATGTACCGTGAATTGATGACAGTGCGAACTGTGAAGCTATGCAATACTTCAAGACAACTCGATTCCATTCGGAATAATACAATTCTTTGCTTCAACTGTTAAATACAATTTTAAATTACCGGCATTACTACTCATTGCATACAAACTGCTGCCATTTCGTCTCTGATCTGATCATAAGCACTTGTTTGTCACCCAATCCTCTTGCAGCGAAGGACAACTCGACGGCGACGACCGACTCGCGCGCCGTGCAGGCGGGCCGCGGATTCAGCCTCTCCTCGACGGCGACCACCGGCGCTGCACTGACGGCGGCATTGCTGGCCGGTTATTTCCTCCTGCTCCTGCCGGAATTCTCAGCTCCGTCCTTCTAGATCACTCTCAACATCTTCGTGCGTTTCTGCAGCTACCGATCGAAACCAACAACACGCGATTATATTAGACAATGCCTGATGATGAAACTGAATGTATGATGCATCCTCGCATCCATGTTGTAGTATGTGACAGATAGTAATTTGTTGGCGTTTGCAGTGTACTGTACTGTTGTTACTAGTGCTATGCTTCTGGATTCTAGATGTTTGTGTTTTGCTAGTGTTTTTTTCTTCTTCAAGTGGATTACATCTGTTTGCAGATCCTGATTGATGTTGCTGCCTGCCAGTGAGGTGAGGCATTTGGTTGATGATCACTTCCAACATTTCATTCTGGCTGTTTTTGTGCTTCTGAATAGGTGATGCTCATTTCAGTTTGTACACCTTGTTTGATCTGATGAACGGAATTGATTCAGCTCCCATAACAGCGAGTTGATCAGCCCAGAAAGAATAAAAGTCACACCCAGTAAAAATGTAAAAATCGCCCATAACAGCGAGTTGGCTCGATGGCTATGGTGCATAGTGAAATAGTGAAAACATCTGTTAACTTTAAAGAGAAGTAAAATTAACAGAGATTTCGTAATTTGTAGTTTATAAAAAATAATTTATTTTTAAAGCAAGAATTATGCTCCGTATATGGTAAGTTCTAACTTTTGCCCTTTCAGAAAAGAAGTGGTAAATTGCAAACTTAAGAATACACACACCTGTAAAAGATGACGGCCCATCAAGCCCGTTAATACGGCCCAACAGAAAATCGCCAGTAATCCGCCTCCGCAACATTAGGCCCGCTTTGATTCAAATGATTTTTAAAGAAAAAGTGTAGAATTCCGTTGAGATTTCTAACTCATAAGAAATTCCTATGGAATAGCTCTTGGAAAAAAATCCTTTGAACTTATCTCTCACCTTAAAATCATGTGCTTTTTTACTACGGTAGAAATAGACGATTGTTCCCTATGCTTGTAATTATCTTTTGCATTTGCATTCATATCAAAATCCCGTGTTTCTTGTATCCTCCGTTTTCCATTCTTGCGATTGAAGTGGCCAGATCTGTTTGGGGATATTCTGCCAGTTTCCAAACCTACAGCTGTTTGAGAATACGCAGTTACAGTGCAGAGCGAGAATCTAAACTCTCCAGACATGCCCAGAGTGTTCGACGACACAACAGTGCAGAGCGAGAGAAACCCAGGAAGACGACGCACGCAGGGCCGTGTTCTCTCCTCCTCCGCGTCGTCCGCTTGGCCTCCCAAGCACCCACCCCATTCCCACCGTCCGCGGCCTCTCCTCTCTCTTTCTTTCCTTCCCTCTCGCGCGCGCTCTCTCATGACTCCTCCTGATGGCGATCATTTCTCCTTGATATATTTTCTTCTTTGTTGCTTATGATCTGGGAAGCCATACGGGCCTTACGATCGAGCTGCTGAGTCGTTGAGATTCGTGCAGATGAGCGGCGGATTCTCCGCGGCGGTGGCGCGGTGCGCGCTCCGGATTCCTTCCTCGCCGGCGCGCCAGCCGCCGCCTCCTCTCCGCCGCGGCCGCGGCCGCCACCGCCTCGCCTCCACCACCACCGCCATTGCCGTCTTCTGCCGGAGCATCCTCGTCCCCCACGCCGCCGCCGCGGCCCGCTCTTCCTCTTCCCCGGACGTACGACGCGCGCTCTCTCGCTTGCACGCCAGGTGTTCGACGGTGTGTGTGTGAGAGACGAGACTGAGTTCTCTCTTTGTTTCTGTTGTTTGCAGCTTGTCGGAAGGTTCAGCCTGGATTCCAACTCCGAGCTTCAGGTGCTGATTTGCCATGCGTTTGGAGTATCAAGCAATCTCATGCGAATTTGCTCCTTCTAACGGACGCATCGCTTTGCAAAACAGGTGACGTTGAACCCAGCACCGCAGGGTTCGGTGGCGGAAATCAATCTCGAGGTTACTAACACCGGTGGCTCCCTGATTCTTCATTGGGGCGCCCTTCGCCCGGATACAAGGTGAGACTTGGTAATTAGTGCTAGCTAATGAATAATCTGCTTCTGCTTGCTGTGCATATTTTTGAGTTTACACTTGGTAATGGTGATCCTAACACGGCCTTTTGACTCTACTTAGAGAATGGCTCCTGCCATCCCGGAAACCAGACAGCACGACAGTGTACAAGAACAGGGCCCTTAGAACGCCTTTTATAAAGGTCAGTCTTGCATAATGGATGTCTTGCAATGTCCCTGCGCACGGTTAGTAATTTCCATCCATGTCTGTAATTAAATCCACACTGAAAATTGAGATAGATGATCCTGCAGTGCACGCCATTGAGTTCCTCATATTTGACGAGGCACTGAATAATTGGTCAGTGCTCCTCTCCGGTCCGGCTTACCATGTACTACCACTCTCCTGTTTCTTGGAATGCAGATGTTATCAAGTAACAGCACTCTACTTTGAACAGGTACAAAAACAAATGGCAGAATTTCCAAATTCAACTCCAAACGAGCCAATATCAAGGGCAGTGTACATCTAGTGCCACTTCATCTACTGTGGTTCCAGAGGATCTTGTGCAGATCCAAGCATATCTTCGGTGGGAAAGAAGGGGAAAACAGTCATATACACCGGAGCAAGAGAAGGCATGTTTTAATACTGGTTTTGGTTTGCCTTATATAACTCAATGGACTACAATGATTATTTCTCTGGCCTTCTCTAGGAGGAGTATGAAGCAGCCCGCACTGAGTTGATAGAGGAATTAAACAGGGGCATTTCTTTGGATAAGCTACGGGCGAAATTGACAAAGAGACCTGAGGCAAGTGTAAGTGATACTCCTGCATCTGAAGGCACGACGGCTACTAAACTTCCAGAGGAACTTGTACAAGTCCAGGCTTACATAAGGTGGGAGAAAGCAGGCAAGCCAAATTATCCCCCGGAGAAGCAACTGGTACTATAGTGAATCATCAGTTAAACTAGCTTTTGTTAAGTTGGCCCTTTTTGAAGATTTATGTTTTGTTTTTACCAGGTTGAGTTTGAGGAAGCAAGGAAGGAACTGCAGGCTGAGTTAGATAAGGGCACTTCAGTTGAGCAGTTGAGAAAGAAAATTTTGTAAGGGAACATTAAGACAAAAGTTTCCAAGCAGCTGAAGAACAAAAAATACTTCTCTGTGGAAAGAATCCAGAGGAAAAAAAGAGATACTATGCAACTACTTAATAAACATAAGCATACCATTATGGAAGCGCAAGCCGATACTCCTAAACAACCGACTGTTCTGGATCTCTTCACAAAGTCGTTACAGGATCAGGATAGCTGCGAGGTTCTAAGCAGAAAGCTTTTCAAGTTTGGTGACAAGGAGATACTGGTTAGGATTCTTGACTTACATCTCATATTCACATACCTTTGCATCCACCAATCTAATTTGGCTTACCTGTTCTTAAGGGAATTACCGCCAATGCTCTAGGAAAAACCAAAGTTCACCTGGCAACAAATAATATGGAACCACTTATACTTCACTGGGCATTGGCAGAAGAAAACGGAGAGTGGAAGGTAAAGCCAAACATGTTTGCAATTGCTAAAGCTATGAACTCATCGTCTAAAAGAGACACTGTGGGCTTGTACTAATGGGGTGCAGGCACCTCCCTCGAGCATATTGCCATCCAGTTCATCATTACTAGACAAGGCATGTGAAACTTCATTCACTGAATATGAATTGGATGGTCTGCATTGTCAGGTAAGGATAATTTTCAGCCTATTATTGTCCATCATCTTTTACAATTCCTGTCATCTAATTTCTTGTCCATATGCAGGTTGTTGAGATAGAGCTTGATGATGGTGGATACAAGCGGATGCCCTTTGTTCTCCGGTCTGGTGAAACATGGATGAAAAATAATGGCTCTGACTTTTACTTGGATTTCGGCACCAAAGTTGTAAAAAATACAAAGGTAATTACTGCTGTCCACTTTTAGCATAGCAACCTTGAAACTTTTTCCCACTTTATTTTAAGGATGAATTCCTTGTATGCTACTGAATTATTGCCATATCCCTTGTTTTCCACTCATTATCTCACTGATATATGGGTCAAGGGCCTTCATGTCAATTAGTGCCAAGTAAGAGATGACTTAAAATTTTCAGTGGCAAAAAGAATTGCTAAAAGGAAAAACTGTGTTAAAATCGCGTAGTGATAAACTGTTCGATGTATTTTTAATTAAAGGATACCGGAGATGCTGGTAAAGGCACTGCTAAGGCCTTGATTGAAAGAATAGCAGATCTTGAGGAAGATGCCCAACGATCTCTTATGCACAGGTCAGGTGACACAATATCTATTACTTGTATGACTTGTCCTGTGTGTTGAAACATCCCTAAAATACCTCTGTTCCTCTACAGATTCAATATTGCAGCAGATCTAATTGATCAAGTAAGAGATGCTGGACTTTTGGGTATATTTGGAATTTTTGTTTGGATTAGGTTCATAGCTACAAGGCAACTAATATGGAACAAGAACTACAATGTGAAGCCACGGTAGATACTTGTTTCATATTCTTCATTGAATTTTCACTCTGTGCAAACAGCTAAATCAAATTAAGTAGTAATTTTTTCTCATGATGGGAATAAAAAACTTTTACTCTTGATAAAGCGTAAGAAAAACAGAATGCTGTTTAGCAGACTGAGATATGTATTTGTATATCACACAAACATCACTTCAATAAATCTTCTTTAACATCTCATAGCGATCTACTACTTTGCAGTGAGATAAGCAAAGCACAAGATAGGTTTACGGATGATCTTGAGAATATGTATAGAACTTATCCACAATATCGGGAGATCTTAAGAATGATAATGTCTGCTGTTGGTCGGGGAGGCGAAGGTGATGTTGGTCAACGCATTCGTGATGAGATATTAGTAATCCAGGTAAAAATGTTCCTTGGTGAATAATAACTTGTTTGTTGATCTATTTGAACTATAAAAAGTGTTGCTTTTGGATTGTTGGTTTAGACTAGTCTGTTGGTTTTGTAGAGAAATAATGACTGCGAGGGTGGAATGATGGAGGAGTGGCACCAGAAACTTCACAACAATACCAGCCCAGATGATGTAGTGATCTGCCAGGTAGTTGACATACAAATATTTATTACTGTACAGATTTCAGCATTGAGGTTTTGATGTTCATGGACTTATGTCTCTTCATGTATAGGCCCTACTTGATTATATCAAGAGTGATTTTGATATTGGTGTTTACTGGGACACCTTGAACAAAAATGGTATAACAAAAGAGCGTCTCTTGGGCTATGATCGACCCATTCATTCAGAGCCAAATTTCAGGAGTGAACAGAAAGAGGGCTTGCTCCGTGACTTGGGCAATTACATGAGAAGCCTCAAGGTATATCAAACATCTGTCACGGGTAAAAGAATTGAGGTTATGAAGTATGTTTATGTAAAATTCATATTTTGCTTTGTAGTTAAGAAATAATACTAAATCTACCCTAAACAACATATTGTTGATTATATATGCTGAAGTGTGGCATTTTCTTTTAACAATAAATGTCGTGTCCCATGTGTGTTGTTATGGGTGTGTTGATTCGCGGATAGGATAAGGGTCCAAAGGTAGTATAAAAGCAAGATCGCTCCTGTTGGGCCTGAGCTTGTCCTGATATTAAGAGACTCTGATCAAGCTAAAACTAGCTATATGTTTCTACATTGCTTAATTGATAATGCCATAATGGGTTGCATTGTTAGGATTCATGGTTGCTGCCCTAAGCTGAAGATCAGGTTTGAGAGTTTGTCTGCATGTTCTTTATGTGTGTCCATTCCTTCTACAATCTGAGCATGTAACTGTAGTCTTCCTTGCTGGTCCTTGCACTCTAGCCCCCCCCCCCCCCCACACACACAATCTGGTCCTCTCCGCCTACTTTTCTTTGGCCTTCCAACATGTACAGTAACTGTGAAAGGTAATGTGCTCCTTAAGAATAGAATCTCTACTTTCCTTACAAGCCATTTTTCTGATTCTAATCAAACTGGTACCTTTCCTAACTGACACCAAATAACTAATTTCTATCTGGCGAACTAATTATTTTTTGAGGCAATAGAGGAAAACTCTTTCCTAGATGCATTGCTACAGTGCATCATATTGTTGGTGCTACAGTACCATTGCCTTTACCTTTGGCTATATTGTTACATATCATATTTACTCCAGCCAGAAAATAATTAATCTTAGCTCTGATCTTCCCTTCCTTGATGTTAATCAATTATTTTGTGTCAATCAGCCCTGAGTTTCATCACTTCTACAGTTCTCAAGGTTACAGCTCTGGTTTGTTTGCATCAGAAAAACCATTGGTACATAATTAGCATTTCCAGTGAAGCCCCATTTTTATTGTTATTTTAGGAAATTGCAACATGAATAGAAATATCATGCTATAATTTGATAAGGTCCTTAACATAATTAACATCTCTTTGCCTTCATGTATGGGAATCTTAAGAAAATGGAACAAAAAAACCACACTGCAGTCTCATTATAGTTGATCAATCAATCTCTTGAAGTGTCTCCACTATCCAACAACCCAGGTGGCAATGAAACTATTACTAGTATTATTATTGAAAGACAAGTGTTAACATCAAACTACTCCATCCAACCAAATTTATCAGGCATGTATGCATTCCAAGATACAAACTTTGTAAGTTTTGACCGACAGTTAGGCTAACTACATAGAGTTTAGTGAGACAAAATGATACTTCTAGATTTGTATTTCATTGCAAGTATATGTCATGGGTATCTAACTAGATTTTTTTTTTCATTTCATGATTTTATTGTGATCCAACAGTATTCTATGTCTCTACTTCTTTTATTTGTTAGGCAGTGCATTCCGGTGCTGATCTTGAATCTGCTATAGCAGCTTGTATGGGATACAAATCAGAGGTGTCATTCTCATGTCCATTCTTCTAATGTGCTTTACCGATGTGGCGATGTGTGGTTTATATATGACATAGTTGTTTCTTTGGGGTACAGGGTGAAGGTTTCATGGTTGGTGTTCAGATTAATCCAGTGAAGGGTTTGTCATCTGGCTTTCCTGTAAAATATCCTCGCTTCTTATTTTTTATAACACATTTATTTATTGCAATTAAAAGCTCATGATTTTCATTGCTTAACCAGGAATTGCTTGAATTTGTACTTGGCCATGTTGAGGATAAATCAGCGGAGCCACTTCTTGAGGTGAGCAATACAATACTAAACCCAGGCAGTGGCCTGGAGTTACCTCACTTCCTTTATTACAAAATAATAAAACAGAAAACATAAAATTCCAAGAAATATGTCAGGATTCTTTCTTCAAATCAAATACTTAACTGATCTATCTAATCCATCTAGTATTTACGGCTGCCATGTGCATCAGGGGCGGATTTAGGGCCCGGCGGCCCTGGGCAGCTGCCTGGGCTCCCTGTCGTGCTGCAGGCCTGAGCATGCAAATAAATCGGTGTTCTTCCCATGCAACTAAGGCAAGAGCAGGCATTAACTATGGCTCAGGTTGCCTGGCCAGTGATTTTGCATGATGAGGCTCAACGCATATGCATTTAACGTACTGTTAGACAAACGTTAATTGGGTGATACCTCATTTCCATATGTTCGCTAATTTTTCCTTCAGCCTTGCTAATGTAAATAAATAATGTTATCTGTTTACTATTTGTTTATGTGAATACACTTTATGTACATTTGTTATCTCTCTTTGCCCAGGCTCAAAAAAATTCCTAGATCCGCCACTGATGTGTGTCCTTTATTGCCAATGTTAAAATGCATCCTTGCAGGGGTTATTGGAGGCTCAAGCTGAACTGCACCCTCTGCTCCTGGAGTCTCCTGGACGCATGAAGGATCTTATCTTTTTAGACATAGCTCTTGATTCTACTTTCAGGACAGCAGTTGAAAGATCATATGAGGAGCTCAATAATGTAGAACCAGAGGTGAGTTGTACAGAATGTTATATCTTGTATTTTTGCTGATTGCAAATGTATTAAGTCATATTCCATCCTTTTATTATCCAGAAAATTATGTACTTCATCAGTCTTGTCCTTGAAAATCTTGCTTTGTCCACTGACGACAATGAAGACATCCTATATTGCTTAAAGGTACATTTGTTCTATTTTTTTCCATGTAAGAACCAATTGTTTTGAGAACTTAACTTAGCTGTTTTGTTCATTGCTAATCAAAGATATGCATACTTCCTGGCATAGCACAATATAAATGTTAATGTATATTAGACAATTGGTCAGAATATCCATTATATTGCTTAGCAATGAGTTTTCCAGATTGTGTTCCCTTTTACGAAATAATTTCAAAATGATAGTTTTCAACATATAATAACATTGGCATTAGTTTCGGTTTGTAACTAGAAATAATTTTAAAAATAATATTAAAATAATTGTGAATCCTACTCTGGAGGTATGGATATGGTAAAATTCTTGTTGTAGATGTTTTTCTGGAATGTGTGCAGTCAACAGTTTAATCTTTTAGATCTCTGTTAAGCACAAAATTATTTGGATTTGTCATGTGGATGGTACTAATAGATTTATCCTAAAAACATAAAGCATTATTGTTGTTGTATTTTTAATAATTTTATTAAATTTTAATTAGATCAAGTAATTGTAAAAGGTGTTCGTTGGTGATGTTAGTCTAAAAACACAAGTTAAAGAAATTGGACTTTGTAGCATTTTTACGTTGCCCTTTCTGGGTATCGATCGTAAGGGGCGGTATAGGAAAGTAACTAATTCGAGAATAAAGGCTCGACATCCTTGGGGTGATTTCGATTCGTATCCTCGGAAAATAACGAGCAAGCCAAGAAAAATGTGTGTGGAGACGTGGAAAGGGTAAAGAGATATCGTAGGAGGAAGGTGGTACATAGATACCCTATGATTGCAGTCTTAACTGTTTGAATGACATATGATGCAGAATTTCCTTTCTTTAGGACTGGACAGATTATAAGCTGTCCTTTTACTTTTTTATTCAAACTATTTCTCATTAATGTATTTTAAACTTCCAAAATGCTAACTGTCCTATTATGTGCTATGAAGGGATGGAATCAAGCCTTGGAAATGGCTAAACAGGAAAACAACCAATGGGCTCTCTATGCTAAAGCATTTCTGGACAGAACCAGACTTGCCCTTGCAAGCAAGGGAGAACAATACTTTAATTTGATGCAGCCCTCAGCTGAATATCTTGGCTCATTACTGGACATTGACCAATGGGCGGTGAGTGATTATGAACTTCAGCTATTTTTGTATCTGGCCACCTAAGAACTAGGCTCAAATATTATTTTGGCAGGTTAATATATTTACAGAAGAAATTATTCGTGGTGGATCAGCTGCTACCCTTTCTGCTCTTCTGAATCGGATCGATCCTGTTCTTAGGAATGTTGCACAGCTTGGAAGGTAAAATGTAAATTATTATTGTATTCTTCCTGTGCCTGACATTTATCTCTTAACAGTTGGCAGGTTATAAGCCCAGTGGAAATATCAGGTTACATTGTAGTGGTTGATGAGTTGCTTGCTGTTCAAAACAAATTCTATGATAAACCAACAATCCTTGTGGCAAAGAGTGTCAAGGGAGAGGAAGAAATACCAGATGGAGTAGTTGGCGTGATTACACCTGATATGCCTGATGTTCTATCACATGTATCGGTCCGAGCAAGGAATTGCAAGGTTTTACCTCTTCACAGTTATGTGCAATCTTTAATAAGAATTTTCCTTTTTGTTGATCTAACATCGGTGTTTCTTTTTGAAGGTTTTATTTGCAACATGCTTTGACCCTAACACCTTGTCTGAAGTCCAAGGGCATGAAGGGAAAGTGTTTTCCTTCAAACCTACTTCTGCAGATATCACCTATAGGTAATTCTTGCTATTATTCTGTGGATTGCATATATGATATATCTGATGAATTGTGAGCTATATTATGCATTTCATGTGAGTAACTTATTTGTTGAGAGGTTTCTTCCATGAGACTAGATCATTTTTTTAGTAACTTAATTCCTGATTACGTTGAGGATAATTAAATCCTCGCCTCCTAGAGCTACTTCTAGTTGTTATGGAGGATGATTCAAGTGCCATAGCAATGGCTAGTAAGATTCAGTAACAGTGTTAATAAAATCTATTGCTATATAGATGAGCAGCAGCTAAATTCCCTTACTGTCACCATGGGGTGATACCAGTTAGTCATTTCGACCAATTTTATAATCTTTAGCTCAATTTTATAATCTTTTTTTTTGTCTTGACAATGATCATCTCTGAATCTGTCAGATGTTTACATCTAATATCTACCATTTGATAGGGAGATTGCAGAGACTGAACTTCTGCAGTCAGATTCTCTAGATGTACAAGCTGGCCAAGCAGTACCCACTGTGTCATTAGTTAAGAAGAAGTTTCTGGGAAAATATGCAATATCAGCAGAAGAATTCTCTGAGGAAATGGTAAATAAATTTATTCATATTAGCCAGCTCTTTTTTAATCAAGACTTGGCTTCATTAGTGTTGTTATATTGCTTTTGTTTACCTTGACTTTGAGCTAACTTGAAAGATCATGATTCATTGTCAGGTTGGGGCGAAGTCTCGGAACGTAGCGTACCTCAAAGGAAAAGTACCTTCATGGGTTGGTGTCCCTACGTCAATTGCGATACCCTTTGGGACCTTTGAGAAGGTTTTGTCTGATGACATCAATAAGGTTGGTGATTTTTTGTGAAAATTAACTATACTCTTACAAAAAAAAGGAAAATGTACAATTTGATACTCAGACCGAAGTTCTTTTATGTTTCTATGAATCGAGGTTTTTGCATCCCAAAGGTCTCTTTTGTATGCAAAACAGAGGTAGGTTTCTAGCAGGCAAATAGATATTGATCCTTTCATCTTCAGAAGCCTGTAAATCTAGCTCGTTGCCTCACATAAAGTAAATTAGGTGGTTTACAAATGACACTTTGAATATGTATCTGTTTTTCAGATAACTGACTTTTTCCCTTTATTGGCAGGAAGTCGCACAAAATATACAAATGCTGAAGGGGAAACTTGATCAAGATGATTTCAGTGTTTTAGGCGAAATACGAAGAACTGTTCTCAATCTAATTGCTCCTACTCAACTGGTAAGATAGTATAGTGCAATGTAAGCTGAGTAAGTATTCTTCATCTCATATTTCAATAAAACACATTCCTGTTATTTGTTCCAATCAGAGAAACTTAATTATTTATTTTGTTTAAATTATCTGTTTGGGAAAGTAAAAGCTTATATCATCTGTTTACCAGATTAAGGAACTAAAGGAGAAGATGCTAGGCTCTGGAATGCCCTGGCCTGGAGATGAAAGTGACCAACGTTGGGAGCAAGCATGGACGGCAATTAAAAAGGTCTGCTGCCCTACCATTCATACCAGAGATAGATCCAGATATTATCTGAGTATTTTTCTTTTAGGTCTTTAGAAACATGATGGTCATTAAGTGACAGGTTATACCAGTATAAATTCCGGAATTGGATTTCTTTGCATATATGATATATTCACAGGATAATTTGATCCCACAGGTGGCACTTGGATCTGTAGGGAGAGTTAAATTGTAAAATGTGAATGCTAAAGAACCCTTTTCAGATGTGGTCATCAGATATCCAACTCAATTCTTTTCAGGTTTGGGCATCAAAATGGAATGAAAGAGCATATTTTAGCACACGCAAGGTGAAGCTTGATCATGACTACCTTTCCATGGCTGTACTTGTACAAGAAATTGTCAACGCAGACTATGCCTTTGTCATTCATACTACTAACCCATCATCGGGAGATTCTTCTGAGATATACGCTGAAGCGGTGAGAGGGCTTGGAGAGACTCTTGTAGGAGCCTATCCTGGTCGTGCCATGAGCTTCGTATGTAAGAAAGGCGACCTTGACTCTCCCAAGGTGAAAAATATGTCTGATTATGACTTTGACATTATCCTATGTTAAGGTCTACCTGAGCTAAATGCAGTCCATTGATAGGTACTGGGTTTCCCAAGCAAGCCAATTGGTCTCTTTATGAAGAGATCAATCATCTTTCGTTCAGACTCCAATGGTGAGGATTTAGAAGGGTATGCTGGAGCAGGACTATATGATAGGTTAGTGAAAATCCATTATTTTTGTGGTGGTCTTAAGAATTTGTTTGGCATTAGAACTAAGTTGTGCTTGTTCCAGTGTTCCTATGGACGAAGAAGATGAAGTTGTACTCGATTACACCACCGACCCCCTCATTACAGATCAAGGATTCCAAAAATCAATCCTCTCGAGTATTGCAAGGGCTGGCCATGCCATTGAAGAGCTCTATGGATCCCCACAGGACGTCGAGGGTGCAGTGAAAGAAGGGAAGATATACATAGTACAGACAAGACCACAGATGTAATCTGTATTTGTATATTTTACAGCCAAGTCAAGAAGGCAATTTTGTAGAGTATGATATATGGGCCGTGGACATATATAACACATTTCCGCTCTTTTTCATTATTTGTTTGCATAGTCAGGACATTGTAGTTTCTAGTGCACGTTTTGTCGCCGATAAGTGTAATTTATGATCAGGAAAAAGAGTCTACTAGTCTACTAAAGCCATTGAAGGTCATTTTGATCAACTGGATATCTATCTGGTATAATAATGTAAATATCAGTGCCCTGCTTGCTTTTGGTCCTATCCTTATTAGTCAAGAAGTTGAAAAGTATCAAAAAGTTTCTGTAAATATATGTTCTCTGAAATGGACAGCTTCGTGGAGATATCTGAAGCAAATATCTGAAGAGAGCTATCCACAGTCGACCGGGAACCAAGTACTGGAAGACACAAGAAGAAAGATAGAAATGGTAGGTTCTTCAGCCTCTGTTCTTCTAATTACTATCAGTCTTCTTTAACTTGTCTAGCTTAAAAATGTCGTCTTGTACACATTCTAGCGACAATGAAGCTGACCTTGACGACATTTTTAAAGAAGACTGATACATTCTTGAGCTAGAAATCGTTTTACTGTTACCCGAGGAAAACATCTGCTAACTTTACAGAAAAGTAAATTTACACATATTTTGTAGTTTATAAAAATAGTTTATATTCTTAAAAAAAATGATGGCCCATTCCGGCCCGTTAAGTCAGCCCAACAATGAATCGGCAGCGAGTCCGCAACAGACTAGTATTCGGTCGCCTCCTCCGATATAAAGAACGCGCAGGCCTCGCGTTTCCTTCTTCTCCCCCAACGCCCGCCGCCGCCGCCATCGATCTGTGCACGAGGAAGAGAGGTGCGTCTCATGAATCTCATTCTCCTATTCCCCCGATCTCGATCTATTATGCGCAGGTTGCTTACTTGGCTATGAATAAGCCGGTTACTGTGAACGATTTAGGGCGGAATTGCCACTGCTTCGATGTTTGTGGTCTAGGGTTCTCTAGTCTTTCTTGCTTCGTGGCTATTATGCCTTTTGTGCTGTGATTTACTGTTGATCTGGTAATCGGGAATTGCTGATACACAGGGGGTGGTATTTTCTTGGCCATGATTTATTCATTGTGCTAGGATGGTTTAGGGTTCTTGCTAAATTAAGGTGAGCAGTGGCGCTTATGCGCGACAAGAAAGTGAGGATTTGTTGTACCCTGGATTAGTCATGCCTGTTGATTAGTCGACTGAAAAAACACTTCTTTCATGTTCCCTGATACAACAATAATAAAGACTGGATTACTGAACTACTGGAGTAAAACTTGTATTTCTGACTTTTGTGATACTGGTGAAATCATTAATTCAGTGTATGGTTCTTACCATCTTCCCATGGAGGAGGGGCTTGGGGAAATTTTTTGTGCTTCAGAACTGTTTGAAGTGAAGCCGGTACCTAGTGATAATTCAGAGTGTTGCAAGAACTACTGCACTGCACAGCATGTGCATATCCAACTAACTTAATGCATGTCCTGTAACATAGCTCACTTTTCCTTATTGTGATTCCGGGGCCTCAAATCTGTCATATTTAGTTCTCATGTGGTAGTCTGAATATCTCATCCAACTGTCTTGCTCGCGTCTAATATCTCACCTTGATAACAAATACATTCTCTTTGTTCATGCAGTATGGACACCCAGGTGAAGCTGGCTGTTGTGGTGAAGGTGATGGGGCGTACTGGCTCCAGGGGTCAGGTCACCCAGGTGAGAGTCAAGTTCTTGGATGACCAGAACCGTCTCATCATGAGGAACGTCAAGGGCCCGGTTCGCGAGGGTGACATCCTCACCCTGCTTGAGTCCGAGAGGGAGGCCAGGAGGCTGCGGTGATCCATCTGATGGTTCTTGCATGAATTCAGACATGTCTGTTCAACTGTGGTTGTGTTTGAGCTCTAGGCCTTAAATATTACTGCTGCAACTTTGTTTTAATGATTAAGCTGAAGTGCAGTTCTTGCACTGAGACATGAGGCATGGTTGTGCCTGGTTATGTTAGCTGAATTGATACATGGATTGTATATTAGCATGATTTTTGCATTGTCTGAAACTCTCTTTTTTTTTTGAACTCATTGTCTGAAACTCTGGATACACCCATCAGGTCATTTAGAAAGAATGCGCGGCTGAAAACCTGAAACGGCTGAAATAACAGTTTTTTTAGTGTTCTCTGAAATAAATTCACCAGTCTCTGGTTGCTGCTACTCCACAATGACAGACTGGGGTACTCAGCTACCGGAGTAAAACGTGGGTTTTATTAATACGGACATACTGCTGAAATAAGTAAGCTCAGTGCATGGTTCTTCCATAGAGATGGTTATTGGGGAATGGACAAAAAAAGGTTGTACATAGATCTGTATAAGTGCTTACCAAGTACTCCCTCCGTCCTAAAATATAGGGCTTGTTTTGTTTTGTTAGGACAAGTGCTTACTCATAATTTTTATATTAAGATATTGTTATGTGTTGGGAAACATAATCATAAGAGAATTCTTTTGAATATGAATCTAGCAACAGTAATTTTACGTCATAAAAATAATTTTCTAATAGTGGAACTATTGATCAAATCCTTGTCATAACAAAACTAAATATGTCCTATAATTTGGGACGGAAGGAGTAATTCAGAGTTAATTTGGGACGGAAGGAGTAATTCAGAGTTGTGCAAGCAAGAACGTATTGCAACTAGTTTAGCAATATCCTGTAACCTCAAATCTGTTCGATCGTAATTTCATACTAGTTCCCATGTGTCTAGTACTCTAGTCTGGAGTTAAGACACTGATCGAGACAACCATATGGGTTTTTTGCTTTCTCAAGCACAATTTCAGCCAACTATTAGTGTTAACATCTAATAGTTCACCTTGATAATCCATATCCGCTTTGTCCAGGCCATAAATCTATACTTGCTGAATTGATGCATGGATTGAAGGCTCCATTTTTATGATGTCCAAACTCTGAAATCAGAATTCTCCACCACTAGGCACTAGCGGAACCGATGCATGGATTGGAGGCCCCATTTTTATGCCATCTGAAACTCTGAATAGTGAATACAACCCACCACTTAATTAAAGAATTCTAGGCTGCACCGTGCATCAGCCGCGACGTCGGTGTCGCGGCGACGGCGGGCAGCGACCGCGCCGGCGACGGCAGCGGCGCGCACGNGCGCACGGGCTCTGCCGGGGCGTCAAACCGAGCCTCGGCGGCCCGGCGCCGCCACGTGGCGACAGGCTGACCTGCTCCATTGCCCGGAACTGGAGCTCCGGCGGGTAGTCGCGGACGCAGCCGATCCGCGGCCCGGCTCCGGTGGTCCACCGGAGAGACAGTTGCTTCCCTAGCTGGTACGAGTTCATGGCCATCTTGGAGTTGAGCCGGTGGAGAATTTTCTCCTGCGCCACCACCACCACCTCCTCCCCCTCTTCGCCGCCGCGGAAAAGGTTCACCTTGCAGAAGTCAAGGCGGTCGCCGAACGCGCCGGCGTCTTGCTCCGCCACGCCCTTGGCCAGCCGGCTCTTGTTCAGTGTCAGCCTCGGCGGCCGTTTGCGCTGCAGGCGGTTGCCGGAGGATGACCTCTTCATCACCGGCGTGGTTGCTGGCTCACCGCTGGTGGCGGGTGACGTGGCTGGCACGGCCGTGGTGGCAGTGACGTTGTCGTCGGCCATGGCGGCGGAGTCTTCCTTCTCGGGCTTCCCAGGCTCGGTTAGCTCGAGCTGGATGTGGCTACTCCTGAGCCTCAGCCATTCGCCCTCCTCACCTTCTGATGGGCTCAACTGTAGCAAAACCAACAATAACCCAAGAAAATGTTCTTGTTTCAGAATTCAGAATAGCAGTGCCATTACCTGTTGGCATGTAGGAAATTGGAATTTGTACTTTGTCTGCTCACCTTGACATTGGCAAGATCGACGTTTCTCTTCTTCAGATACCTCATGAACTCGCGGAAGTTTGCCTCCGTGGGACGGTAGTGTCCACTGTGTGGCCAGACAGCCTGAGAATTGTGGGTAATTCATTCAGAAAATTGTGTTTGCGGCAGTACAAACTAACAATAAAAAAACGCAGTTTCACACACCTTTAGGGTTCCATTATCTACAACTAGTCTCCCGGCAGCAGATGTGGCTCCACCAGCAAGAAAGCTGGAGTGCTGAAATGTGCCCTTGTTCTTCTGCAAGAATGTATTTATTTCATCAGTCACAAGTAATATTTAACTACTGTAGTTTATGTATTGACTAAGTATAATTCTGACAAGATACAATGTGTTTGAAATCATACCGCGCCAATGTAAAGAACTCTCGTTGTGCTCAACACAAAGATCCATTTCGAATCCTTGGGGCCCTCAGATGTGTCAACAATCTTGCGGCTCAGCTTGTACAAAAGCTTCCTATCCTCAATTATTACTTCATAGAACTCCCTCTCTTTCTGTACAAAGTAGAAATATCTGTTCACGGTGCAACCTTTTCCACTTTTGAGATTTCAGATTCATTGGTTTGCAGGAACATCAACTTACAGGACCAAGATACCTGATGCATTGCTGCAACAGCTTCCATCTAGGGCAGTGGTTCTCAAGATTGACCTCCTTTCCTTCACCCACATCCAACCTATCATAATCAAAATTTCAGAAATCACCAACTTCTCTATTAATCTTGTTTATAGATACTCTCTTAGAGTTTCACAATTTGACATGGATTTTACCAGTAGAAGAAAGGCTGTTTGCTATCGCAATGAAGCCAATGTTGATAGTAGTAATGAAGGTTGTGACCATACCGATGCCGAGGGTCAATCTGTCCAAAAACCGTCAATGAACTTAGTTTGGTTTGTTAGGTGCTATCATCAAAAGTATGTTTGGATACAATTTTTTTCTGTGCTTTGACACATACAGCTTCGAGCCAGTGCTGCAAAGCGAGCTTCTGAGCCTTTTCATCCTTCGATAGACCTTTACCTACCTACCATGAGAACAGAAAAAGCATCAACAGTTCTCTTATCAGTACTCAGTAATATTACAGTATGCCAGTAGCATCTAGATCAAACTCGACCGGAGAAGGGAAAGGTCGCCTCCATGGCTTTATCCTGAGGAGAAAGCTCAGCTTTGACGCCCCTGGCCCGTACACCAGGGAGAAATTCTCTATTTTTAAGATCAGTAAGTCCTCGTTAACCAGCAGAATGTGTAAAGGCATGACTGTACCTTAGCAGCTTTCGTTCTAGCCCGAGACCACCTTGAGAGGGCAGATTCTGGCTTCTCTACCTCAAAGAACGACACGGAACTACGCTTGAGCAGTGCGAAATCTAGCAGTTTCCACCTGATTCAGGATAAAAATATTCAAGCAATGTCACAGCAATGATTGAAATACACTGGATCAAATATGACAATGCATGACTAGCTCATGAATCCTACATACCAGCGTTGTTCAACAAGAACAGCGCAATCAGCAAGTTGCCGCCTTGTCCTGAAGCTCTTGTATATCTTCTGCACTCTAAGTGCTGCCGCTTGGTGCTTCGGGCTGATCATCCCAACCACAGGAGAATCTGGTGGCAGGTTCTCCATTGGCCCGTATCTTGGTAGGATAGTGCGTTTATGGGTGCAACTCCCCTTGCCAAATTTAGGAGTCATCATGGATACTGTAGTTTCAACATGAAATGGATCGTCCTGACTTTTCTTGAAGTTAAAGGACTCTTTTATGATAAGCCTTTGAGAGCTTAGGGAGTCAAGAAATGCCGGTGGTGACTCAAGGGTCTCAACGGAACTGAGATTGTCAAAGCTGAGAGACCGAACAAACAGCCGGTCTGTATCCTCATCCATAGGCAGGTAATCATCTGGTGGGTATGAGATTGACAAGCCCATTTCCTGACTGAAGAATGCAATAATGTGAGCTGTTTTTGTTTGCCTTCTGCTCTACTGTTTCTTCCGATATGCCTCACTTCTGTTGCTCTGGAGCTCTGCACCAATAATTTATAAGTGAGTCAACTCCTGTTTAAACATAGGAAAATCAAGGGACACCAAATGCAGGTCCTCTAAATTTACAGGGTTATCTTTTTTAGCCATGGAACAGCAGGGATATGTTAACAACACATTTGATGTCTTTCTTTCTTTGTTTTGTATCTTATCAAGGGATTTCAGAAATATATTCTGTGAAATGTCCCTCAAATATAGGTTCTGAAAATATGTGTTTCTTATCCTTAATAATCAGATCGTATAACTCCCATACAGGAAATGTTTAGAACTATAGGTCAAGGAACTGGAATTAAATTCAAACTACTGAAATTACTATGCATATATATAGAAACGACACATCTCATTTCTTGTTTCTTGATCAATGCATCTTATTTAAATAATAAACTCTATAGATCAAGAAAACAAGTAGATTATGGAGAGTAATTTCTGTACCATAAATCAAAACAAAATGATCGTCAACCATAACTAATTACCTCAAAGGGTACTGCACCATCCACCCAGCATAACCTCCCGATGAGAGGTCTGTGAGGAAGAAGGCTAAATGGAAACTGAAGATTTGCATGACAAATGAGAGTAAATGTAGGAGAACCAAGCATAAACGGAGAGTGAGTAATGGCCATGGAAGAGGGCAGATGAACACGGGGATGGGTTTGTTGCTGGTTGTCACCCTATAAATAACAAATCAAGGTCTGAGGTGACTGAATATCCCGAGGGCGAAGAAAAGGAGAAAATGAAAAGGGAGGTAGCTTATGACATATTTGGTGTGGTTAAAAATACACAACACATGTTCCGCATTTTCTTTTAATTATTTTTATTAATAAACATGGAATGGCTAATGAGGTATAGCTATTACTTGAACACAAAATGCAGCGTCACAGCCGCCCATCAAAGGTCCGATGGCATAATTTGTTACCAAAATGTTTGTTCTAGTATTTGGGAAAATAATCACATGGCTAATCGACTATGTTACAGTTATTCATTTTCCCTTCATCTTATTTATGCATACTTTTATGTTCTCAGTTCGTCATGTAAAGAATCAATTCTGAGCCAATATCAGCTACATTGCCTGCCTTTTCTCTTGCATGGAAAGAAAAGGGGATTTCACTAACCAATGTAAGAATCAATTTATCAATCAATGATGAGCCAGTACAGCTAGTCTGCCTACTTGGCCAAATCAATTAAGTGAGAGATTTTTTACCATGCAGGATAACAGGAGACGACGCGCCGCTGCTGATAATCCTCCTGATTACCGAACACACCGGCGCCTGGCTCAACCACCTCGGCGAACATGGTGGCCGGAAGCCCGGAAGAACACCGGGCGGAACCCTTTCTCCGGCAGCTTCCCCCGCTTCTTACCGTGAAGGAATGCGGCCATCCATAGCTAAGGCCTGGACAGCGCTGCCGTCTCCTTCCACCGCCGCCGCCGCTGCGGTTGAGCTTGAGCTCGGGGGAAGGAGACGATTGGTGACGTCAGCCTAGAGAGTCCGTTGGGCCTAATATTTTGGGCTTTTCTTTCTCGAATCTGGAGTAACACTAGGGCCACTATAGATTGGGCTGTTAAAGGCCCATGAGATGAATTACACCATGGGCCATAGCCCGTTTTTTGGAAGTTCAACTCACGCCCGTCGCCACGGCGTTCGAACTGCAGCAGCAAGACGGCGTTGGCCAGTTTGTGCCCGCAACCTGCTCGTCGAAATGCCTCCGCCGCGTTTCATTCCATTGCTCTGTCAGTCTTCCCAAAGCTACGTTTCGAGCCGTTGCCACCAACAAAAAAAGGCCACAAGAATCGCATCGAGCGAGGTAACGTTCCGATCATCCGATGTCTTTTTCGCTTTTTTTTTCTTCTCTTTTTTTTGCAGGCTCGTGTGATCATGACAGCATCTCAAAGCTTTACATAGTTAATTGGAAGCGCATGCATGAACGGTGCTATCTTGTTCTTGTTCTTTTTTTGCCAAACAACACTCGAGTAATTAATCAAGTTGGATGAAAAGGACACGCCGTCCTCCAGACTGTTATAGTGGGCTTGGTTTGTGGGAATCATGGTTATGCAAACTTAAACGGTACATCTGACCAAACACAAGTACACAATAGCCACAGCCCACAGTACCATCAAATTCTGACAGTAACATTGAAACTGAAATTTCTGGTTCCACTAGATCGTGCTTGCTTGGTACACCATACATACATGTTGTATCCTTGTCATTCATGATACATCCTTCTATGGTAAGTTTGCAAATTATTGACGGCACATTCAGACCATTTATTAGGATCTAAGCAAGATCTAAGCGCACATTCTTCTTTTATCTACCTTTAACGTTGTTTCAGGACAGCTGTGAAGAACAAATGACTGTTCAGTGTCAGAGGCAACCGGGTATAAATTGAAACCTGAACATTGCTGAGCCAGCATCTGAGGACTGAGACTCTGTGGCTCTGAGTATCTGAGCCCAGCAATAAAGCCTGTGACGATTTTATGGGGAACTTAGCAATGACTCCGTACTTCCCCTGAAACGAGCGTACAAATCACATAGCTGGAATTCAGAAATCATTGGAAATTCAGAGCAGAACAGGGATGAATTTTATTGCAAACTCGTCGGCATTAAACCAGAAAGGTACAGACTCCTTCAGGATCCCTTAATACCACCAGTCTTCAGGTGTTGGGAAAATTAACACGGTTCCGTGTGACCTTCCAGATCAATCAAGTGTTGCATTACATGTCACAATCTCTACTGATCACATCTTGCAGTATAAGCTGAGAATCTGCCGAACTCCGTGTGTCTTGGCACACCGAAACAACGGCTCGACCAGAGAGCACCAAATGCCATTAAAAAAAAATCAAGAACTGAATCATGTTCAGCAAGTTCAGGGTTGATGTCCGGAGAAGTTTGTGCATGCAGCTGCGTTGTCGCCATCGTTTTCCAGTTCCTGCACTTTCAGAAAACAGCGATGCTAACCATCAGGTCGTAAATGCGGCTGATCACCTTTGCTTGCAAGAGTTGCCGAGTCGCCTTCCATTCCATCACGCATTTGAGGCTTGAAAGCAGCCTGCCGTCGATGGCTATTGCCTAACGGGATCACCCCGGGCACAGATCCTGCAAGCAACACGCGTGGTCGCGTGCATAAATCAGAGAAGATTATTATCAGGTTGATCGCACAGGGTCGTCAAGAAAGGCTACCACGTCAACAGAATTCTCCTGTTCCCGGACAGAAAAAACCTCTGGCACTCCCAACATATTGAAAGCTACTTTCTCTTTGTTCTAAAATAAAAGGATTTTTGTAGTTTTTCAGTGAGGTTGGAAAATAAATTAGATTAAATTAACGAGGTATTAATTAAGAGTGTAATTGTTTGAGATGAGACAGTAGGTGAAGTTGGACAAATTTTGAGCGTCAGGAGTTGCTTTATTTTAGGGTAGAGGGAGTACCTTTTGTTGTGTGCATATATTGTTCACTTTCTACAAAAGTTGGAAAATTACATGAATTTAATAAAAACCAGCTCAATCTTCATGAAAACTCTCTGAAATTTCTACCTTCCGAAGTAGGCATTACTTGGGAGGTAAACTATCGGTAACTTTAACTTGACTGGACGGTCTGGATTCAACTTGGCTTCCAAACAGAGCAGAACAGAACAGAGTGGCTGTGGCCTGTGGCTGGTATTGAGCAGCAAGCAGAGTTCACTTCAGTCTGAAGCAGGCTCGCTCAAACCTCAGCGAGAACTTGGCCTCGTAGCCCAACTGCCACGCACGCTACCACACCCAACACGAAGCAAGCAAGCAAGCAAAAAAACGCGAGCTGACGAGAGATTTTGATTTCGACCCGTCCCCAACCCAACCCGTTCCCTCCCTCTTTTGCCTTGCCTCCCTTCAACGCTGCCCTTCCCTTCACCCGCACTCCACACACACACACTCCCACTGACGCATGGGACCCACACAGGCATGGGACCCACCTGTCATTGGCTTCAAGCCTTTTATTACCCCGTGGCACTTCGCTCGCTCGCAACTCGCACGCTGAGCTGAAGCTGAAGCTCTTATAAGCAAAGAAGCAACAACAGAAGCCAAGCTTCAGCCACGCTCTCAGCTGATCAGCAAGTGAGAGAGATTGAGGAGATTGAGATTGGTTGTTGGATTGAGAATTTGAGATGAGATCAAGGGCGGCGCTGGAGCCATTGGCGGAGGAGCCGGGAGGCGGCGGTGAGGATGAAGCAGCGGCGCGGCGGCGGCGGTCGTCGACGGGGCTACAGGCGAAGCTACACCGGCTGGCGCGGCTTCTCTCCGGCGCC